>WBNH01002192.1:46501-63045 GCA_013401255.1 Urocolius indicus
CGCGGTGCCCGGCGGAACACGAAGGAACAAAAGACCCCGCCTGCTGTTGGCAAAGCAGCTCCGGGTGTAGCCACTGACCGGCGTCCGAAGGCAAGCGGCGAGAGGTGCCGCGGAATAGCGGCGTTCCGCTGTCTATTCCGCACAGCCCCAGCCGCCCGCTTATTGCTCACGGTGGCGGAAACGCGTTTGGGGGCTTGCGGAGGAACCTGAGAGCGCTGTCGCTACCACTGAATATAATGCCTTACGTGGGCAGACATTTTACACGGTTTTACCTGTTGTAATAGGATGACGTTGGGAGGATAGTAGGACAAAACCCGTGTCTTTGTTCTTTGAGAGGTTAGTTTGCAGGGTACGCTCAGACGGATGCGCGGCCGCTGCTGCCTGTAAGTTACGAGATTAAGCACTAGCTTTTTCCCTATTGACTTTCAGTTAGCCCTCCGGTTCGGGCTGAAATGTATTCACCCCTGTGCAGCTCATTCAGCCGTATTGATCTGGGTGAACTCTGATGCTACTGACAGTAGGCCAGCATCCCAGACTGCCACGTTTAATCGGGTGCATTGTAGAAGACTCTGTTAGGGTTGTTCGCCTAAGAGCTAATGCAGCTCTCAACTTCTGTCTTGTGCAGCAACAGATAAGATTTTAAACGTAGTGCTGTAGTGAGGTGGAGGGTTTGTAACTGATGAAAGGAGCAAAATCTGTGTTGGGTAGGGCACGTCACAGGAGATAGTTCTTGATATTTTTGTTACACATTCTCAGTGCATTTATTTTTTTACTAAGTTTACGTTGCAGTACAGTAAGACGTTTCTGATTTCTGCTTAATCTGTAGTCCAAATATTGGGCTTCTGGTTTTGGGGTTTTTTTTAAGCTTCAAGGTACAAAAGATTAAGGAAAGCAATAAAAGACCAGTAAAGTAACTTTAGAGCTTTAGAAGGGTTTTTGAACGTAGCAACTAAGCAGTGAAGGCCATCTTTTTTCCTTTTACCCACCCTTCCCTCTCCTGGGCTGGTGACCATCATGCACGTCTGGCTTCCTTGAAGCTCATTTGGATAATGACTTTACCAAATCACTGCGACTCAGTCAGACTTTCTTTGCAGACTGGGAGGGGAGGGAAGGTAGATACGGTTTCGTTGTTGTTCATATCTTTAAATGGCAAGTGACTCTTGTAGTTTAAAAACAAATAGAAAAATTGTGCAAGGAAGTGAAGGTATGAGTAGTATGAAAGCAAAAAATCTTTCTGGGAGATATGAAATGAAAACAGAGTTTTATTAAAAACACTTTTAACATTGTTAGCATTTTTGAAAGATATTTTAGATAAAGAAAAGAACAGGGGAATTCTTTACGTGTACTACACTGTTAAGATTCAGAATGTTTTATTTTTAAGTTACTCGTATGCCTTCCGTTTTAACCATTTATATTTTCTGTGTGGTTCTCTGTATTGTTATGAGTCCAACCCTGTGTATGTATGCATATATGTTACACATACGTGTATACTAAAGTTCAGTGTATGACCTCAAGCTTTTTTGCAGCAGGTAGCCAAGGTTTTTAAGAAATACAGCTTTACTGATATTTTATGCTGTGACATTATTGGTAGAGGTCTTAAAGATGAATTAATTTACACTTGGAATAGACTTGTCAGGAGCTTTGAGTGAGATAATGGTGGTAGTTCTCTAAATGTAAGGGGGAGAGTAAGGCAAAGACCTTAAAGGTAGTTGTGGATACAGTGGAATAAGCTTGGTCTCCCTTCTTAAATGTCTGAGAAATTAAGAGGTGGTGTTTTGTGGGGACTTGCTTGTGTGGGTTGTTTGTTTGGTTGTTGTTGCTTTTGAGTTTGTTTTGTTCTGCTTTTTTTATTTTGGTTTGATTTTTTTTTTTTTAAGACCAGAGTTGCAAATGATTAGAGAACTCCTCAGTCTCATTTGCAACAGCTTTCCATGTCCATGTACAGACTGTCCTCCTGAAGTTGGAGATCCAGAAAACAAAGTGAGAAGAAAGTATGGTAGCTACTTGGGGGAAAACTGGTTGAAAATGTACTGCCTATCAAATTTAGTAAATGCAAGAGTGCAAGTCTGATTCTAGAATGCAATGTTTAACTACTGCCATCAGAAGACAACTGATGTGTGCAGCTCCTTGTGTCAGTTGGAGACACACCTTCCACCTTCTGCAGTAGATGAAGGAAGATCCTTTTTTTCTGGTATGCAGTCTTTTGCTCACCTCTTCAAAGCACAGACAGTTTAGCTCATTAAATGAGGTATGGATCCTGTATAATAATACTGCTGTGAAGCTACACAGCTGAAGCCTTCTTCATAGTGCTTGTAAATACCAGATTATAAATAAACCCTTTCATCACTGATATTTCTTTCATCTTGATATTTTTCAAGATATTACTAAAGCTTTTCTGTTTGGAAAGGGGAAGAGGGGATATATTGCACTGCTTATGTGTGAATTCACATTGATCGCCTCTGCTGTGGCCGTAGTTCAGAGTTTGGATCCAGAGACAGTCTTGTGCCCTTTGAACCAGTTAGATTACTAATACTGGCAGACAGTTGTTGTCTGCATGGTTTTACATTAGTGGTTGAGAGAGATGCTTTGCCACAAAATACTGCAAAGGAATGTTCCACCGAGAATGAATGTAATACATAAAAAAAGGAATATATAGGAGACACTGTTCTGTACCAGTTGCAATCCCTTTTCCTGCTTTCTCTATTATTTCTTTTCTTTCCAAATTCTCCTCTGTCCCCTGCTCTCAACTTCTTCTCTGCTTGTCATATAACTTACTACCTTTTAATCTTTTTTTTTTTGTCCACCCCCCCTTTCTGCTTCTCTTTTCTTGTTTCAGACATGCCACTTCCCCTTTCTTCCTCTCTGTCTTAGCGAAGCATCGACAGAGGGAGCACTCTGAGCACATTTCTTGCTTGTGGGGCCACACTGTCCTCCAGCAAGCAAGAGCTATGCTTGCATCAAAACTTCTGCTTGGCACTGTGGTGTGACCTGGAGAGTGCTCGCTGACACGGGAGCCCTGGGGAATTTAGCTGGTAAACTTGTAGCAAACAGTGCTACTTTCCTATGTAAAACCAAGGGTTTCTGAGATCTTAGCAGAAGTTGTATAAATCAAATATGGAAGGCGCTAGGCGTGCTTGTGGTTCTTTACTCTTCTACAAATTTTAAGTTCTCTCTCCAAACTGGTGGAGTTTTTTAAGCCTTTCAGCAAAATATGTGGAAGGCATTTTAAAATAGGAATAGCGTGTGTCATTCTTGTGATCCTTCAAAACAGTGGAATGGTGTTACCTGGATAAGAAAAAATAATAAGAAAGGTGATTAGCAGGATTTTCATCACTTCAGGGTTTTTTTTTTAATAGGTTTTAGGCAGCTGTAAAGTATCTTTATATAGGAAATGTTGTGTAAAAATTCTCCTAAACCTGTAGGAAGTCTTTATTCTTCTCCTCATATGGGGTGTTACTAATTTTAATTCATTTGTTGTCATTGGTAAGTTTGTTTTTGACAAGGAAGTTGCATTGAAGCTGTTTAGGATCAGATTTCCAGTTGTTTGTTGACCTTATTTGTACAGCTTGTGAATGTCTCCACAGTCTGAGTTCAGGTAGAGTTTTCATAAACTGTAATAAAATGAAGTGGGTTCTTTTTTGGTCCGTAGAAATCAAGAGATAATGACATTTGTATCATAGAAGGTTGTCAGAACGACCTTCTAATTGTATCGAGATAAGGGTCTGAGATAAATACATGTGTATATATAAAAGGTGATGGAAATGTTTTCTGATTATGCAGTCATTTTTATGTGTTAATGTCTCTTCTGCTCACCCTTTTCAAGTAGCTCTTCTTTTCTCAGTGTCTCCATGATAGTTGGGTTTTTTAATGTGAACTGTTGCTTTAAGATCAGAAGGTGTGATAAAAGAATACTTAAAACAGATGGTTGCTTAAAACAGCAGAATTCTTGCTCCTTTTTGTGCTAATCAAAGATTCATATGTAGAAAACCCTGGGTAGAGCTGTTAGAAAGGATGTGGGTTTTTTTTTTTTTCTGCCAGGATTTAAGGAGATATATGTAATAATTAAAAGCAGTTTTATATTAATGCTGATCACATACATAGCTCTGTTTATATATTGCATTAGTAGCAGTTTACAATTTATCTGTAATGTTATTCAGATTGCTTCTTTTGTAATTGTTCTTCACTGGATGTTAGAGGTTTGGGTTTTTTCAATACTGCTGGTAATCATTCTACCAGACGTGTATCAGAAATCATATAGCAGATCAGCATTGACCTTGTAGGTAATGCATTGACTCCTTCCCGACTTGAAGGGGAAGGGACACACGTGTTAGGAGGAGAAAAAGGAAAGCTTGGTCATGTGAAATGAGCAGCTGAAATTTCAGGTTGGAAATGTTAGAGGTCACTGAAAGCAGGTTAGCCTTGATGTGATCAAAGAAGAGAAAACACCGACAGAGATAGTATCTATTGTTTTGCTCTGAAACTGCTGTTATAGAGCAAGCTCATTAAAAAATGATGATGGATTTTGTGTGTTTCCTATCTGTGGGATATTTTTAAATCATGGAATACAAAATCCTGGACCAGGGAGTGGATGTTTTCACTGGTCTCAAAATCAGGAAGTAGCTGTAGGGCATATCTACATTCTGTACACTGAGGAATGATGAAAGACTGTATTAGGGGGAGGGGAATGACAGAGGAGGTGTGAGTAGCAACATTCAGTAATTTAGCTAATGTAAAAGTAATTGCTGACAGTCTGCTTCACACAGAGAGGAAACACAATAAAAGCTTTAAGTCCCTGTGTTTGAGAGAATACGTTATACTGCAGTTCAGTATTCATGGGTAAATGACATAGCAAATGACATAGTCACGGTAAATGACATAGCAAATGGAATCGACATTTTCTCCACATTTTTATTATTGATAATTGAGAAGCATCAGTAGTCTAGTGGGTTGATCTTGGTTGGCCACCAAGTGCCCACCAAGCTGCTCTCCCCTCCTCAGCAGGACAGGAAGGGTAAAAATAAGATGGGAAAAAAGGCCCCTTGTGAGTCAAGATAAAGGCAGTTTAATAAAGAAAAAGCAAATGCTGTGCATGAAAATAAAGGCAAACAAAACATTTCTTCCCTACTCCAATCAGCAGACAATGTCTGGCTACTTCCCAGGAAGCAGGGCTTCAGTAGGCGTAGTGGTTGCTCTTGAAGAAAAACATCATCCTAACCAGTGCCCCCTCTCCTTCTCCTTGCTCTGAGCTTTTACTGCTGAGCAGACACCAGATGGTACAGGATACTCCTTCAGCGAGCTTGGGGCAGCTGTCTGGGCTGTGTTCCCTCCCAGGATCTTTCCCCTACTCCCAGCCCACTGGTGAGGGAGGAATGTTGGAGAGGCAGGGTGATGCTGGGCCAGTGTTGCTCAGCAGTAGTGAAAACACTGATGAGTTGTCAACACCTTTGTAGCTACCAATACAGAGCTCAGCAGTGTGAGGGCTGCTATGAGGAAAATTAACTCCATCTCTGGCAGACCCAACACTAGTAGAAACCAACTCTTCAGAATGCAATGGTTGTGTCTGCTTAAAAACTGTACAGAGGTATGACTCTTGCGATGTCTCAGTTGTGTCGGTTCCTGAAGTGACTTTGCCTTAGAGAAATGAGGATCCTGAATGATGAGCAGTGGAGGCGAAAAAGATGTCTTTGTTCTCATTCATATGGCAGCTTGTATGCCACGGGAGATGTTGCTGAGAATTTGTGCTTCCCTTTTAGGATGAAGAGTTGTCTAGAGTCATGGATCAGAAATTATGTCTGTGCTGATGCAATTCTCTTTAGCAACAAGGAGAGTGCAGTATAGAAAGCAGAGTGGTTTTATGAGGAAAACACCCCTAACTTTTAATGAATCCGTAGTGTCAGTTATAAACAGGTGCCTTTTGAACTCTGCCTTTGAATTTCATTGTAGAGTAGGAAAAAGCTTCGCTTTATCTCCTTCTCATTCTTTCATACTGTGCAGCTAAATTACTCTGATGATTGAAACTGGCTCACACCAAAATCAGTGTAGATCTGCTCATTTATTTGAGGACTGAGGTAAGCATTGGTGTGCAGCTCCCCAGGGAACTAATGCTTTTTCAAAGATTTCAATATAGACTCTGCATGTCTTGCAAGTGAAGGCCAAACTTGATCTTACAGCAGGGGGGCTGGACTAGATGATCTTTAAAGGTGCCATCCAACCCAAACTATTCAAAATTATTTATCAATATTTAATTAGCTTTCAATGGTCACACAGCTCATAGTTAATAAATTTTTGTGTCTCACAAGTAATTTGTAACAAGTGAATTTATGTGACTTGCCTTGAAATAACCCAAACATAACAAAAAAAAAAAAAAAAAGAAATCCCCAGGACATGTGTCTTCTGCTTGCAGTTTCTAGGAACTTGCTTGCTAATTTACAAAGCAGTATGTCAGCGATTTTTATTGATAATGAGATCTCAAAGCAAACGTATAAATCACGTGGATTTTTTTTTTTATTTGGTTTGGTTTTGTATAAAGAAGTTTTTGGAGGTCAGCACAACTGCTGGTGTTGCTCTGTGCTGTATTGATTACCATTGTCAGCCCGACTCTCTCTGTGTGTAGCACTGTCTTTCCACGTAGCTAGATTTATAAAAGTTTTAGTTAAAGGTGGCAGAAATATTAGAGTATAAATGTACATGTATAGAACTTCCCGTTTTTGAGACAAATGGAAAACTGTTCTTTGAGAACTCTCATCTCAGGTTTAAATAAAAAAAGTCCACTCCCTGTGGTTACTGCTTCATCCTTGCCACTGACAAGAAACGTTTTTAATACTCTGCTAACTTGGCAGAGTGTATTGGTAGTGTATTTTTTTTTTTCCCCTGCAATAGGCTTGTGAAGTTTTGAAAATTTGCTGTCCTCGTGGCAGATATAAAACTGGCAAGCAGCAAGACCTTGGCTTGATTTTTTTCAGTGTTTTTCTCATTCCTACAGTTATTTCTGTGAGGTCTCACCAAGCTTTTATTGAGCCATTAATGCTCTTTTGTCTGTTTTCCCAATGTAGAAGGGCACACCAGAGATTTCAAAGTGTGTCCAGAAAAAGATGCCTTTATTTGGGAGTTTCCTTATGACAAGGTTTGAAAAAAACTTTCTACTGTCAAGTTCAGAACATTTATGTAAAAGTGTTTTAGCTTTGGCCTTATATTTCCAAATGTAAGGGTTAATGACTTGCTTTGAAAGAGTGGCAATGCTTACTTCTAAATATTATTTGAATATTTTATGCATGAAGGTGCATTATCTGGATATTTTTCTTTTTCACCAACCATTTCTTATGATTATATCCTTATTGTCATCTATACTTTTATGAAAAAAATACCTTATCGAGACCTTTTACTCTAGGCAGACCATCTTAATTTCCTATGGGATAGTTTGGATACTGCATTTCAGCGAGACTGCAGAACTACAGTGTTTAGAATACAAATACACAAGATTTCTGCTTAAACTATTGGTTGAAAAAACCCCAGACCCAAATCCATACAAACCAGCCAAAACCTGGAAATCAACTTCTACCAAAAAAAACCCCAAGCGCTAGAAGAACCTAATTTTGTTCCCATCATCTTTTAAATGATTAGGTGAACTAGGGTGCAGAGAGGAAAGCCCTTTAGTCAAGGTTAAGCTTGAGAAGTCTTTCCTTCAGTGCATGATCAAGCAATTTGTGACGGTGAGTATTTCTGAACATCTGAGAGTGAGCACCAGTATGTTACGGTCCTAACCGGGAAAAGAAAATTACATCATGTGTGGGGCTGGGCTGGTAGCAAGAGACATGTGGAACTTTACTTGCTGATACAATGAAAATTTAAATTTCAGTTCCATCAGAGTACAAAAGATGTCTGTAAATTGATCAGCCCTCATGATATTGAAGATTTTTTCCTTAATGACATGTGCCACACTTTATTCTTCAACTTGAATTTTTATTCAAGGAAACATCAAGCTGCTAATGGTTATTGAGAGCACTGGCTTGGTAGCTTGTAAACTTTGTTTTCTTTTAATACCTTATCATACCTAAGAAAGAAAAGGTTAATCACTATGCAATCCTGAAATCTGGATTGGTTCAGACTTGATTATTTTGATATGAAATAAAATGCTTTTAAAGGCTTAAACTAGTAGATTTGAATGATTTTGATACACTTGTGTGTTTTTGTTTTGTTTTTGTTTAATTAAACTAGTAATGTTGAAGTTTGACCTCATTTTAAGACTGTAAGCTGCTTTGAGCCGATCATTTAACTAGTTGAGTAATTAACTTCGGTATGATATCAGATGTTTTTTTTATCTTGATTTCATCATTAATTTCTGTCTCCTTAAAGTTGGAAATGTGGTCTTCGTAGCTATTTTTGTTAGTAGCTTTAATGTAGTTAATCTTTCAGGGGACACAGAACTAAAACGTTTTGTTCAATTTGAATTGTAGCTAATTAGCTTATACATTTGATTAGCTTTTCTGTTTCTTTTTGTAGCACTCTATGAATTGTCTTGGTCATAATGAGCCAAACTTAGCTATCTGTATAATACTGCTCCAACTTCATAGAAGTAGCATGTGTTTAATAGAGGGATTTCTGAGTGTAGTTAATCCTGTTTAGTTAACCGCTGTTTTACTGATGGAAGGTTTTAGCATAGCAGAAAAGACTACCTTCTATGACTTCTTCCTTGCTTAGATTGAGTGCTGATGAAGGCTTGAACTGTGTCCCCCCTGTAATGAAAAGAAACATACCTTTGAATGGCAAACTAATTTATTACAAGTAAGATCGACTCTTCTGTTGCTAGAAACAACCTTTCAACTTGGAGAAAAATGTTACTGCTACTGTTGCTGTCATCTCTTTTTACAATTGTTTTTAAAGTTAGTCTGCCTGGACAGCTGCTCTTTAGAAGTAATCTCTTCTAAAATGGGAAAGATATTAATTTTCTTTGAAATAGTATATTAAAGCAGTTTTAAAATCTTGTGATCATTTAATTCATCAAATACCTGTATTTAGCTATGTTTTAAACCAGTTGAAATATGTTTATCATGACCACTGAGGGCAGCTTGAATGGTCTTTGTTCTGTCACCTCTTATTTCCTTTCAGAATCGCTAGCTTTGATATGCATTAAGCATGCTGCTTAATTTAAAGACTACAATTTTTGTGTGTGGAGCACCTGGAAATAGTGCTTTTGATTAACTGACATCTCAATTATCTAACTGTGGTTCATTGGAAGATTAAGCTAAGATGCCATCTAGTTAATGATGAACTACAGTCTGACAATTCAAAGTGGTCTGCGGTGGTTCCAGAGTCATGACAGATCTATTAATATGTACTGCTCTTCAGTGTTTTTGATACTTGTTCACAGTTATGCAGAAGAGTCTTGTTGTTTCCTATGTGCTTCTCGTTCCTTCAATCATTCTGTCAAAAAGCTGTTGTTCCTCTTCCTGTCATGCATAGAAGTGCATATATGCTTCTTTCCCTTTGTAAATTGTATTTTGTTGTTGGTTTGGGGTTTTTTTGGTGTTTCCTGTGTTTTTTTGTTGGTTTTTTTTTTTTTTTTAATTAATCTGTGTCACTGTTTCTCAGGAGAGATGCTTTTCCTCTCTTCCTTTTTTGTTTGTTTGCGTGGTTTGGTTTGTTTTTTCAGGTACCTGATGCTGTGTTACTTCTTTTCATACACACTTCACTCAAATTCATATTTCCTTCTCTTTTATCTGTTCTTCAAGTGCACTGCATCTCATTTTAGGAAACTTCTCTATATATATCACATAGTCTCAAAACTCCCTGTGTTAAGATGCAAAGATACAGAGAATTTTAAAGACAGTTCTTTTACAAATTTTGCATCAGAAATAAGGAAATAGAAACTTTAAGCTGATTTTCCCATAAATATCCTGTCAGGAAGCAGGGGGACTGGCTGTCCAATTTTGGAGACTATTGCTTTAGTCTGCTAAATTTTTTCAGAGTCAGAACTGGTACCCTGGAAGGTAAATGCTGAGGTGTGTGTTGCACGTTGTGTTGCCAGCCACCTTTTTGGTATCTTCTGATGACATGACTGATGTCTTTGGTGTGTGGTGAAAAACAGGTTGTGGAAATCAGCAAAGCCAAATGCTGAAGTTCCAATGTTTTTCAGTTCAGAGAACTTTAAAGCAGGATGTTGCTATTTTAAGTAAAATCTCAGTTCCTGTCTGTTCAAGTCTATTACTGTCTCTCTCAAGAACCAAACCCAAGGAACTGATGTAAATGTAGTCTTACAAGACAGAGATCTTAAAGACAAGAAATACTCTTTGCCCTTCTAGACCCTCTGAAATGTAGGATTTGTTTTGGTTTCCAATTTCCTTAGCTGCAAGAGCTTGTATCATTGGAAACCAAGAAAGGTCATTACAAGATTTTTTTTTTTTTTTTTCAAATGGAGCCAAGGAACCTTTTTCTTTGATGAGGGAGAAGTAGAACTTTCTGCTTAGTCTTGGAAGAAATCAAGGTAGATAACATTCAGTGACAAATGTATCTCCGTCCTTTCTACTTCTCTTGGTTGTATAGTTTTGCTGAGCACCCTGCCTCCTGGATGCCATGGAAAGATTCTTTGCCAGCATCTGAGGAGGTTCTACCAGTGTCAAGTAGCCTCTGTCTTATTGTTACCTCCTTATCCACACATTTTTTTTCTGTTGCAGACAGTGCCAGTGTTGGTAACTGAGGGTGAATGGAAGGGGGAGGTTGTCAGAAGAATAATTGCTTATAAAACAATTGGGTGCATTGCCTCTATTTATGTTTACTTCAATTCTACAAAGCATCATACTGCTGCTTGCTCCCTTTTCTCCCTCCATACAGCAATGGGCTCTTCTGTCTAAATGCTGACTGTTGTTTGTGCTTTCACTCCATAGGCAGCTCTGCTGAGCATTTGCATTCAGCCAGTACACAGTGGCTCAAATTCCTTTTAGGAGCAATGCTGTCATCAGGTCACAAGCTCTACTTGCTTCCAATGGCTGTCAGTGACAAGCTTTCAGAAATACTTACTTGTCTTGCATCAGGTTTCGCTTTCAGGATTGTTCTTCTAAGGAGGAGCTCTGTGTAGTGTTTTCTTTTTGGAGGATTATTCTATTCATGAGCCTTAAAAAAGATCTCTTGGAAGTCACACTGAGTGTTTCTTCAAGTGGATGAGACTTCTGGAGTCTCATTCTGCTACCAGAGATATCTGTTAGCAGAAGAGCTGTGTGTTCTCCTTGCAGCATAACCTCTGCTTTCTGTGAAAGGCTTTGCCTCATTTAAAATCCAGAGACTTTCTCTATGAGAAAATGAAAATAAAAAATGTTAATGGAAGTGCTTCCTTGCCTAGGCCTAATCGACACATGACATTTTGAAAAGCACCATGAAAGGAAAACAGAGAAACTAGTGTCTGTGATTTGGGAACATTTTTGTTTGAGAGCAAAAAACTACTGTGTTAGTTTGTGAATTTCATTTATTGTGACATCCAGAAGGATTTACCTGCAGAAACAGATTTGAGCTGAGAAAACAAAGGCATTAAAAATACCATCTAAAACTTATTTCTTAAGAATTGCATCCTGAATTCTAAAACTGAAATTTGGAAGCTTTTTAATGTACAGAGTCAACACATGTTGTCTGTTATACTTAAATCCTGTTGTCTGCATCTTGTGAATCTTTATATACAGTAATTCCTGTTTCTAAACCATCATTTTTTTTTCAGCACTATTTCCCTCACCACAGTTTGAAGGAGAATTAAAGAACCTGATGTAAAAAACTAAGGATTTTGAGCAACAGTCTCACGAGATTTCTCTATTAATAAAGAAAAAAAAATACAATATTGGTGGATAGTAAATGTGTTATTTTAATCAAATGTGTCCTTCCTCCAAACATTCCTACCCCACTCTCCATTGTTGCTTGCATAATTGAGCAAAGTAGGGGTTTCTTTAACAACTTAGGTGTTGTTTTTTTGTTTTTTCCTGGGTTTCAGTATGATGTAAAGGTCAGTGGAGATGGTTTAATGCTGGCACGTAAGTCTTTATATTGGACCATAGTGGTGAAATGCAGATTACCTCTTGTAATTACAAGCCCCAGCACTCACGTACAGCTCCTATAATGCCTGATGGTCTGTTATAGTGTGGAGGCTGGTAGTAAATGTCCTTTCCTCTGAATGCAAAGTTTTGTAGATTGAAATTATTGGATATATGTAAAGGAGATATAGGAGAGAAAAAGAAAAAAAATCTGGTTATTTCTCTTCTAGATCAAGACTAGGTTCTCACTGTTGTACAACACTTCTCTTTGTGACAGGTTATAAGGCATCAGTTAAAACAAGGCAGTGGTATGTAGTCTTAACATTTGACAGGCTGAATCAGAAGAGCTGCTGCTGGGATAAATATTTTGCAACTTCTGTCTTAAAAATAATAGAGTTCCATGAAAGTGAGGGAAAAGAACATAGGTTTAAAAGTATTATAAGACACCATGTTTTTCTGCAGCTGGCATTACACAGCAAAGGACTGTAACACAGTTCAAGAATTTTGGCTGTATCAAGCTATTGCTGCCAGCAGTCTCTTGCAGAAATTGCCACTTCCAACAGCAGGTGTACCAAAACAGGATATATCTGTGCACCACTTTTCAGTCTAGTTGCTTAACGTAAACCCATTTTTATCAGTACTTCAAGCAAATGTGGCTAAGATGCAGAGGAGTATGTTGCATTCTCCCCATCCTCCTTCTGTGCAAAAGGGTTGTTACTTTTGGCAAAGATGGGTGGTGATAGTAACAGCTTAGGCATCTTTAGTGAAATCCTCCAAGCTCATCTGAGATCACATTCATAATTACACCGAGGCTTCTAGCTTGATTTTAATGAGACTAAGTGACTGTTACTGTTCTAGGAGCTCTGAAGTTTTAATAATTATGTTATGTACTGCATAGCATTTAAAGATTGTGAACAAATTGTTGGCCACAACCTCTTACATTCCTGAGAGTGAAATAATGTTACATCTTATAACTGGAAACATAATTGTTCCCTGGCTTTCCATTTTTAAAATTGATTTGACCTTCCACTTCAGTGTATATCCATCAGTAGCTGCAGATATTGTCAAGGCAACATTGGGGCTAGAATCATGTGACAATTATACTGGACTAGTACTTCTGAGTAGTCTTAAACAGCAGTTATTTTCACAGCATCAGCTTTTCTTCCTGCTTCCTTTTTATGTTGATGTATTAATTTGATAACAATTCTCATGAATTTAACCAAATGGTAATGTCGTATATAGTTCCAGTTATATTTAGCTGTAAGTAATCTTCCTTCTTTTTGTTCTGAAGAAGTAACTAATATCCTTTCTAGCTTCTCAGTTGTCTGAGAATGGGATGTAGAAACCGCCAGAGTAGCATTACTAACAAATTTTTATGAATATATAGTTTGTCAAATGGAAATTATTTGTCTTTGCTTAGTTTAAGTTACAGTGCTCTTCTTTCATATTTATCCTAGCAATGGGTATAATCCTTTATACTTTTTAGAATTTTGAATTATTTTTATGGATATTGGAGGAGGCAGGAACTCATGTTAAGATGATGATGTTAAATATTTCCCTCTGAATCTAACGTCTTCCATTTTTTGGGACGATTTATTGGGTGCATTAATATCTGAGGGGAAAAAAAGAAGTTAAAGCAAGGGAACTAACTCTCCAGACAATTTTACCTCTGAGGCACTGTATTACTTCAGTTTCAGGTTATTACAGTGTGTATCATCTTGATGACAATGTGAATCAAAAGTAGGTTTGTTTGTGAACACTGTATACTAGAAACATCTGTTGTAGTTGAGAGATACTCTACTTGATAGAACCGGTGAAATTAATCTCTTTCAGTAGCAATAATCCTATTCTAGCAGTTTGTTGTCCAAGGCAGAAGGACCATTTTGCTCTGTGGGAATAGATGAATTAGTTTGTGCAGGTGCTTCCCAGACTGCCAGCCACATGAAAGCCAAAGCTTATCTATGTTATATCAACCTTTCAAAAGGGTCAAGGAGTTTTGGCCCAATAAAATTGAGCAAAGATATATTGTTGGATCCAAAGTTACAGATAAAGGAGCTTTTGGGAATATAGGTGTGTTGCCATTTAGAACTACCACAATGATCTTTTCTTTCCTTGCTTACTTCATAGTTGCATGTGCATGAACATCTCTGATGATCAGATGTGCTTTGACATATTGCTTAAAAAGTTTATATGAGAGATATGAATGTGACATACTAAATTCAGTGAGAGACAACTATTGGGATGTGCCTAAGAGAAGCTTAACAAATTCATAGCGTTTATTAGAGGTACTTGCCTGAAGTTGTTTACCGCATACTTGCTGTGAGGTGCATATTTCATATGGAAACATCTCACATATATACAGAAATATAAATGCACTGACTCACCATTGTTCGTTACCTAACTGTAAATGTGAGATTTTTGTGATGACTTGTGGTCATACCAAATGGGTTAGCCAGAATGTAAAGTATTTGTTGTCCTGCTAGGTCAATTCTGTTAGAGTAACTTGGTGTTTGTGTTTTTTATAAGTTGGAATGAAACATACCTATCCCTCTTTGAAGAACAGCACCTGGAGTGGCTTAGGATCTGCTGCTGTCTAGAGGAGTCACATCAGGATAGCCCTAGGCAAAGTGTTCACTCTGTCCTCCAAATTAGGTTTTGGTTGAGATTCTCTGCATGGCTCCTCTGTTTCTGTGCCTGCATGCGCACGTATGTGTGAATTGTGTACAAGGGTTCTCCTCTCAAATGTTTCCCATCTGTCTTAAGTGCTCTATGACAGCCTACTATATTTCCTGTGTTTCCAGTGAGTATGCAGACTGGGTGAAAAGCATTTGTGGCCTTTGGAAGGGGACTAGCACAATAACATAAAAAGATCCAAGCGCTATATGACTTAAGTGGCCTCTTCTGTGGCTGCTTAGCTCTTTTGACAGACTGGTAAAGTGGAGGTACTATTCTAGGACTATGACCTTTAGCTCCCCCTTATTGTTTTCAAAGGGGAAATGGGAAAATATAATGTAAACTGAAAGCTGTTGTTTTAGCAGAGAAGTTGCTGTTTATCATGTAGCATGGATTTAATCTCCTGAAGATTGAATAGTACAAGTTTTCCCTCTGATACTGTTTTTTCCTTCCCCTCCAACTTTTCTTTTTCATGAAGCTGAATCCGTGCAAATACTTTTAGCAAAGTACTATTCCTAATAGCAAGTGATGCAAAAGAAAAAAATATTAAATTAACTAAATTTGGAATGAGTTTTTCAAGAAAATTATGGTTCTTCAACAATTGCTTGCAGTCAAGCAGATACAAAATATGGTGACTTTTTTGTTGTTGTTTTTTGGTTTCTTGTTTTTTTTTTTCTGCCACAGATATGCTACAAAACTAAAAGCTCGGTCTCTCTTAAAATCCCAGTTGCAATCTATCTTGTAACTGTAAAGCTAGTGGTATGTTATTATTTAATTGATTTTTTNGGCCTTTGGAAGGGGACTAGCACAACAACATAAAAAGATCCAAGCGCTATATGACTTAAGTGGCCTCTTCTGTGGCTGCTCAGCTCTTTTGACAGACTGGTAAAGTGGAGGTACTATTCTAGGACTATGACCTTTAGCTCCCCCTTATTGTTTTCAAAGGGGAAATGGGAAAATATAATGTAAACTGAAAGCTGTTGTTTTAGCAGAGAAGTTGCTGTTTATCATGTAGCATGGATTTAATCTCCTGAAGATTGAATAGTACAAGTTTTCCCTCTGATACTGTTTTTTCCTTCCCCTCCAACTTTTCTTTTTCATGAAGCTGAATCCGTGCAAATACTTTTAGCAAAGTACTATTCCTAATAGCAAGTGATGCAAAAGAAAAAAATATTAAATTAACTAAATTTGGAATGAGTTTTTCAAGAAAATTATGGTTCTTCAACAATTGCTTGCAGTCAAGCAGATACAAAATATGGTGACTTTTTTGTTGTTGTTTTTTGGTTTCTTGTTTTTTTTTTTCTGCCACAGATATGCTACAAAACTAAAAGCTCGGTCTCTCTTAAAATCCCAGTTGCAATCTATCTTGTAACTGTAAAGCTAGTGGTATGTTATTATTTAATTGATTTTTTTGGTATGCATTTCAGAGGTAGCATGTGGCAATGAGCATTTCCGTTTTGGTAGAGTGATGCCTCAAAGGGATATTCAATGGCTTCTTCATCTAGAATTATTAACTGTAATGACGTGGAGGGAGTTGAGTGTTTATTAACTACAGATTATTTTGTTCTGTGTTAGAAGAGCCCCATCTGAACTCTTTCTCCTTCCCAGATGCTAACAAGCATTTAGTTATGATTATCATAAAGAAGTTATAGCATGTCATGGTTTAGCAAGGAGTTGCTTTTGCTTAGTAACAGGGGCAGCGGTTGCAGTGAAGACCCAGTAAAAGTTTTTTAGACTCTCCCCCGACTCCTGGGTTCAGACCCACCCCCCGGCCCGGCTGAGCCAATCTGGCGCCTCTGCGATCACTATTTAGGGACGGGAATTTGAGGTGCGAGGCAGGAGGTGTAAGGGTGGTACAAGATG
>WBNH01002192.1:63663-128224 GCA_013401255.1 Urocolius indicus
TTTTGTGTTTTAGTTGGTATTAAATTGTTTTCTGTTTTTCTTCCCCAAGCCGAGTAGCCTGCTCTGTTTTGTCCTGCACCTTAAGCGGCAATTAAGCCCTCCCTGCCCTTTAGCAATCCTTAAGTCTTCGGTACTTGAGGCTAATCGTGGTCTTTTTTTGTTCCCTGATGGGCCTAAACCACGACATAGCATGATGTCTGCAATAGCTGTGATGGTTTTGGATAGGAAGGACTTTCGAAGACCCAGATGGACATTCAGTGATTATACTAGTGCATTCCCCTTTCATCAGTGTTGTGCCATCTGTAGTAAATCCTGCCAGACCTTGTATGAAGTTATCTTACTCCTCTTCCCTCAAATATATTTGTACCACAGCATCACACATGTGACTGGCCTGCCAGCTGCTCATTGTTCCTACAGCCCAGAAAACAACAGCCTTACATGTTATATTTGCCCTTCAGATCTAGGTTAGGAAACTAGCACTACAGAATGTAGTGTATTTGGTTGTTTTTTTTGGTTTGTTTTTCATTTGAGTTAAGAATGTGTCATGCTTTATCATTTGGTCTAATAAAAGGTACCAATATTTTCCCTCCTAGTTGCTCCTGGTGTTTTACTAATTTTATTGCAATCAGTTGTATAGCAAAAATAATGGTTTGGTGGAGTTTTTTTTTTTAAAGTATGCTTAGTAAGCACTAAAAGCCTAGTTTGTACCTAGGCCTCTAAAACAGAATGGTACATTTGAAGCAAGACCTTGTCTAGCAAGTTTTGAGGCAAATGAAATTTGATAGCCAAATTGCTGACCTGTGGGGGAAAAAAAAAGTACTTGTAATAAAAATGTTGATAAACTGTTAAATAACTGTGGTGTAACAAAAGGGCAACATATTCCAGCTTTTTGATTAGTAGATTCTGACAACTGATCAGTTTACTGCAGGTGGTAGAGAGCATGAAGCCTACTGTTGTCACCAAGACCTTCCTGTGGAGGCTTATGCAGAGCGTGACATAAGAGTCATGTTCATGCTATTAGTCTTCGTTTCTTCTGAACAGTTAACTTTATGCAAAAGAGAAAAACTCTGTTGCATTCTCTTCTGAGGAAATGTAATTTGAGCTGTAATTTAAAGCTTCAGCGTAGAATAGTTTTGTCTAGTTTCAGTTCTGGTTTTTAGGGTAAGCCAATGTAACACGTGTGTTTGTCATCACATGAAGCTTAGTGACTAACAAAAGTGAAAACATAAAACATACAGTAGAGAAGCTCTTAACTCTTTGCCGCATCTAACTGTACATGCTAACTTTAAGATCTGCACTCGAGCGTGAAACTGTTCTGCTGCAGAAGGTGGCATTGCCATATGCATGCTGTTACTTGTGTGGACTGTAGCCAAAGACGTTAATAACATTTCTATTGTGCCTACACACTTCAGATGTCACCAGAAGCTGATTTAATAACATAGTTTTTGTTGGACAGTAACAAATATCTGTTTCTTTTCTAGATTAATTTCTTGCTTGGAAGGATGCTATAGAGTGATTGAAAATAGCATGAACTGAAACACTTCTGTCTTCAAATATTAGTGGAATTATTAAAGAAAGGCTTATCCTGACTAGGTCAGTTTTAAGAGATTAGATTCTACTTGTGCTTCTATGATTCTATATGGCAAGGAAAAAAAAAACCTAATCAATAGGGAAAATGTTATTATCAACAAAATAATTTAATGTGAGACTAACCTGAGGAATCAAAGGTGAAAATAGTTCAACTTTAAATAGACTTGTTTTAAATATAGCTGAGAGGTTACACTTCAAGTCCTGGTTCACAGCACTAATATTTCCAATTTTGCATTTTAAACCCAAACCACTAAGCATTAAATTAAAAAAATCGTTGTCCCTGACGTTGCAGTAATGAGTTGTTCTGTGCCAGTCTCCAGGCTTGGTAATAACTAGCTTTGATTCTGTTTCATCAGTTTTTACACTACAATTTGGACTAATGGTAATATAAGGCTAGGAATAGCTGATTGTGTTGGCATGGGAATCAGTGTTCCCCTTTTAGATCAAAATAACTTGAATTGGTTTTGATATTGGATTTCATGCCTAATGTTAAAAATGCCTTCTTCCAACAGAAAGAGTCTAATAGCTGGAGTTTGCAAGCTGGGTCAGGTTTGACTTTCAGGCATCATGGGGTATGATATTTTGAAGAAAAAAATGCACTAAAAAGAGAAACCAGATCTGTCTGCCCCAGTCTTGCTGGTTTTGCTTGGTTTTGGCTTGAAAGGGATTTGAGTTTTGGCTGTTAATGTAACAAGCTGTTTACCTTGGCAGAGCTGGGCCTAAGACCAGCCTTTGTTGGTTAACAAATAGAATTAGTTTGAGCTCACTGTCCTTGCAGTGTTTTCTCACATCATGAATCATTGTGCAATTTGTAACACTGTTTTAGTACAATTCCTGAGGAGAAATCTAGTGCAGCACTTCAGGAATGAGGTATTTTGTACTTACAGATATGGAACAAAACTCAAATCTATTTCTTCCTCAGCATATCTGGATCAGTGTTGTCTCCAGTGTCAATCCAGCTTCCATGACGGCAAAACATCATCTCACAAGAAACAAAAAAAAATATTGTTTGACTGGCAGAATGAATTTTTGAAAACATAGTTTGAGAATGTGCCATAGTTTAACATGCTTTAGAAAATGAGGTTGATTTTAAATCCGCGACTGCATGGACCTATAAATTATAAAGCACTCTTAGTCTGTCATATGCTCAGCAAGCTTCAATGATGTGATAAATGAGAATTTTGAGTGATCTCAGAAGTACCTTCTCTTCACTTTGTCACAATCTGCACATTTGTTAGGTGTGCTTTTGTTCCTCTTTCCAAACTATTCTCTTGGTTTCCTTTGAAGAGCTTATAAACAGCTTGATTGTGTGGTCCATTTTTGGTGTCTCCTGTGTCTCTGACAGCTTATACACACTTACATTACAGTAATCAAATTCTTGAAAAGGAGACAGCTTTTAAAAATATTTATATGTGTTTTTTAGTATGTGGAAACTTTTATAGGCAGAGAACAGCCTGCACAGTAAAGGAGTTTTTTTTGTTTGTTTAATCAAACTTCCAGTAAAACAAAAGTGAACAGCTGCAGCTGTCTATATGAATGGGTGGAAGGCAGATGAACTTCAGGGAGGTAACTCCAGTTCCTTTGGCCTACGTAAGAGCCTTGACCTACCTTTTTCTCTCTTTGGATGAGAGAGAGAACATAATAAAAAAAATGAAACTGTCAATCATGTCAGTTTTACAGCATTGGAGGAAAATTGCAAGCACAGTAACAGGTACTAGAAGTCTTTTAAAGCATGGGACTTAAATAGTGGTAGAGTGGTTTGCCCGCCTCTAGCATTTCTTGCTGCAGTCTGAATGTTGAGGAGTATCTGAAGAATCAGTAGCTGGATCAAGCACAAATCCCGGCTTCATTGCTGTCTCTCCCCTACAGCTCTCTAACCACCTCCTGGTTGGTTATGGAGAACTCAGAGCAAGGCAGTATGTAATTGCATCCACAGCAAAATGAAAATAGATTTTAAAAGCTTCCTAAGTAGGGAGAAGAAATGACATACAAAAAGCCTAGTATAAGCCTTCAGTACCGAGAGCAACCCTAGTAGGCTGCTTAAAAAATGAAGGATATAGGACCTTGCTCTTGAAAGATCTTTCATGACGTTCAGTCACATTGGAAATACCCTGCTAAATAATATGAACTGTGGTGGGGTTTTTTTTTGAGCCTGAATGCTGTTGTGTTCTGTGGAGATACAAATTTGCATTAGTGATAGACTTAGTGTGTGTACCTTGATGCCATTGACAAGTAACGTGGTTAGTTCAAGTTCAATAAATTCTCTAGCTTGTGTAGCAATTGGCACAGAAAGGATCCAGAGACACCGACAAAGGTGGTATGGAATGGCTCAATAATTGTGGTGGTATGCTGCAGGGCAGCTAGGTGGGTTTAAAATAGGTTTGATAGTTGAGCTCAAAGAGTTGGGTTCAGGATATGCAGTTACAGAACAGATTCGGTGCTCTTGTAGGTAATGAGAATCTGAGTACTCCATCCAGTAAAGCACCCAAACTAGCTAAACCTCAGGCATGCAGGAACACTAGGAGAATTGTAGCAATGATAGGATAATTCCCTTCTATGGGAGGATGGAGACTTCCATCTGCTGACCTGACCTATCATCTAGGGAGTAACAAAGCAGAAAGCAGGATTGCAGCCTTGGACTTGGGAAGACTTTGTTCTGTTCAGAGCTCTGCTTGGAAGAATCCCACTGGAAACAGGTGTGGAGAAAAGAGAAATCTAAATGAGCTGATTGGTTTTCAGAGGTCATCTCCTCTAAGCTCAGGAGGTGAATGCAGGGAGAAGTGGCCTGGGACAAAGGTGGAGAAATTGTCTGTATGTGCAAGTGTGGAGTAGGGAAAGCCAAAGCGTACCTGGAGTTGAATGTGGAGAGGGATGTTGTTGTAGGTTAACCCCAGTGGGCAATTCAACCTCACACAGCTGCTTGCTCACTCTCCCACAAAGGGATGGAGAAATAAATTGAAAGAGTGAAACTGAGAAAACTCATGGGTTGAAATAAAAACAGTTTAACAGGTAAAGTAAATGATGCACATGCAAACAAAGCAAAATAAGGAATTAATTATTTACTCTCTATTGGCAAACAGATGTTATCCATCCCTAGGAAAGTGGAGCTTCAGGTGGACCTGTATTTAGCAGAGGAATTGGACTAGTGATTTCTAAAGGTCCTTTTCAACCCCTACTATTTTGTGATTCTGTGAGACATAACGATGACATGGGAAGACAAATCCTATAACTCCAAATGTATCCTTTTCTTCCTTCTTTCCCTTAGCTTTTATTGCTGAGTACAACATTGTATGGCATGAAATATCCCTTTGGTCAGTTGGGAGTCAGCTGTCTTGCCTGTGTCCTCTCCACCTTCTTGTGCACCCCCAGCCTACTTACTGTTGGGGCAATGTGGGAAAGACAAGAGGCCTTGAGGCTATGCAGGCACCCTTCAGCAATAGCTAAAACATCTGGGTGCTATCAACACTGTTTTGGTTACAAATCTGAAACAGCACTGTGCAAGCTACTATGAAGAAAATTACCTTTGTCCTTGCCAAAACTAGTACAGAAGTGAAAGACAACAGAAAAGTACTTCTATGGGTATGTGAGTAGCAGGAGGAAGACTAGGAAAAGCATGGGATTGCTGCTGAATGGGAATAGGAACAAATGTCTCGTCACAGAGGTCTTATCTCAGTCTTTGATGGTAATGCTGGCCTTCAGCAATACTAGGTCCCTAAAACCAGTGGGAAAGTTTAGGATGAGGCGGACGTACCCTCCATGGAGGAGAACAGATTAGGAAATATTTAAACAAACTGGACATGTTTAAGGCTGTAGCCCTGGTAGGATATGTGCTGAGGGAGCTAACAATTTGGAGGCCACTCTTGATACTCTTTGAAAGGTCAATGTGACTGGAGAGGTTCCTTGAGACTGGAAGAAAGCAAATGTAAAACCTTTGTTCAGGAAGAGAAAGAGCGTCATGTTGATCCCTTAGAAGGCATTGGAACAAATAATCCAATAAGCCATTTATAAACATATGAAGGACAAGAAACAGGTAGGAGTAGTCAGCATAGATTTATGAAGGGGAAGTCAAGTCCAGCCAGTGTGCTAACCTACTGCAATGAGATCACTGACTTAGCGAAGGAAAGGAGGGCAGTGGACCTGTTTATGTTGACTTCAGTAGTGCTTTTGATAGCGTCTCCTGTATCATCCTCATTGAAAAAATGATAAAGTGCAGACCAGGTAAGTGCACAGTGAGGTGGATCAAAACCTGTCTGAAGTGCCAGGCAGCACGAGCTGCAGCTGAAGGCTGGTCAAAGGCAGTGTGCCACAGGGGTGGATAATGGGTCTGGTGCAGCTTGACATCTTGAGTAATGAGCTGGATGACAGGGCAGAGTGCACTCCCAGCAAGTTTGCAGATGCTGCAAAACTGGAAGAGTATTTGTCATGCTGGAGAGTCATACTTCCATTCAGGGAGGCCTCAAGAGGCCGGAGAAATGGGCTGACAGAAGCTTGATAAAGAAAAGGAAATGCCAAGTGCTGCTCCTGTAGAGGAATAAGCTCAGGCAGCAGAACAGGCTGGGGCTGAATGTCTGGAAAGCAGCTTTGGCGAGAGGACACAGGGATCCTGGTGCACAGAGTGTAGACCATGAGTGCCACAAAGTGTGCTCGTGGCAAAGGAGCTCCCTGCTTCCTGGGCTGCATTAGGCAGAGCATTGTCAGGAGGCAGGTGGAGAGATGTGATCCTCCTTCTCTTCTCCTTTCTGGTGGGGCACAGTGGGGGAGTGCTGTGTCCAGTTCTGGGTTGTGCCATGCAAGAAAGAGCTGGAGATAGTGGAGCGAGTTGAGTGAAGAGCTGCGAAGCTGGTTGGGGAATTGGAGCTTGTGACATCTGAGGAGATTCTGTGAGAGATGGGACTGATTAGCCTGGAGAAGAGGAGGCTCAGGGTGAATGTTGTCAATCAATGTATCTGAATATGTGACGTGGTAGAGACAGTAGACTTGGCAGTGGTCAGAGAAAGAAGAGACAATGAGTATGAATTGAAATACAGGAGAATGCAAAACCGTAAGTAAACCTTTTTAATCTTATGGGTGATTGAGCACTGGAGTTGCCATCCTTTGAGATATTCAGAACATTGGTTGCACAGTGCCTTGAGCAAAACTCATTTAACCTGTCTTTGCTTTGAATAAGGGGGTTTGGTTGTAGAAATATCTTTCAATGTCATAGGTGTCATTTGGGTAGTGATTAATGGGTTGTACTCTGCTTATAAGCTGATAATAAATGGAGTGTCACCAGAGACTGTTTTGAGATCTGTTGTGTTTAACATCTTCATAATTACTGGAGAAGGCAGTGGAGTGTACTCTCCTCATGCCAGTGGTTGATACCAAATTGATGTTTGGTGCTAAAGAGTGGAGACACCTGAGGCTAAAGGAATGCTGATTGTCTGTCTTGGAGAAGAGAAAACAGGAGGTCCTAATACCAGCCTTACAATACCTACGAAAGGGTTATGAGGAAGTTGGAGTCATGGTCTTAACAGCAGAGCATGGTGAGACAAGATGACAAATGGATGTAAATTGAAGCAAGAGAAGTCCCAATGGGGCATACAGATAACTTGTTTTCCTATTCAAGCAGTGGACTAGGTTGCCCTGCGTACCTGATATCTGTCTTTGGAGGTTTTCCCCCATGTGGACAAAACCCTGAGCAAACCAGGTTTGGTTTGACCTCAGGGCTGGTCCTGCTTTGAACAGGAAGCCACACAAGAAATGTGAGGTCACTCCCAGCCTGAATTACTCTGATTTTGCAGTTAAGTTTCAGTGGTTACATTTTCAAGTTCTGTTTGCATCTCAGCTTGTAATGAGCGATGCCACTCTTCCTGTTCATTAGGTAGTTTAGCAGACCTCTTGTGAACTTGTTTTATAATGGTTTTGGTCTTCACAGAGGAAGCAATAGATGAATATTATCAGCTCTAGCCTTGTGTCTAGGCTTTCTCTGAAAGTCAGAATACTCTTTTTGATATGACTTGTAGGCTCTGGGGAAAGTAAATGTTCAGCATTGTGACTGTGTGACATTTGGGGGTGGAAAGGAATAACTTTGCTTTCCTGTCAGCTTAATTTGATTTAGTCTGCAGCATTTGTAATTTAGGCAGAACCTTTTTGCTGTTTTTGATGTAATGGTTGGCTTCGCTTTGAGAGCTGTATCACCTGTTTGCAGCCCAGATTTTGCAGAGTTTACATACAACAGTCATTTGTGCAGAAAGCAGATGGCTGTTCCTAGTTCTCATTTGCTGTTTCAATGGTTAAAGTGCAAAGTGTTTGATTGAACATCCTGGGGCACAGTTTTCCATTGAAGAAAACAAGAGTAAGGCTTTACAAATATGGATATCCTTACCAATCTGTCTCCTCCTAGTAGATATTTGATGAACCACAAATGTGACTATGGCTCCCATAACTGAATACCTAAGGTCTCTTATTTTTGATTCTCCAAAGGATTTTTTCCATCTTTAGACTTCCTTAATTCTCTACAGAGACTTTGTTCTGTGTATGGTTTCAAGAGATGGGGACTTCTCCCAGGAAAAGAGAAAGATACACCATATAATGGTAGCAAGCTTAAAATACACCTCTGTCTGATAAGAGACATTCAGAGCAGTAGGAGTATTTAATCTTCAGATTCTCTGATGCATAATTGTAAGTGAAAGGGTGAAACCCTGTGAGAGCGTGATCATGCAGCAAAGCTTTGCGTTTGTGTATAAACAATAGTGAAATGCAGCATAATGCAAAAAACTCGTTACAATCCTCTTCGAGGTTTATAGTGATGCAAAGTAGGTGCAGTGGCTTGGGATGTTCATGAATTTGAGAACCCTTCCAGAAGTTCTGTGAAGATAAGCTAAAACATTGTCCAAGAAATAAAAATAAACTTTGTAGTGCTGTCAGAATAGATACTGCTGAAGCATCACAAATTGATTTCCTTTAAACACTAAAGAAAAACGTATACCATTTGTTGCTTTAACCATGATGGACATTCCTGTGGTGATGGGTTTGTTTATTTTTTTTTTCTTCCTTTGGCTTCTCTCCTAGCAGTTCCCCACAAAATGTTACCGTTACATGTCTCCAATTTGATGTGCTCTCTCAGTTAAGCTGAATGTGTTACTTTCACTGAGACTATATAATTCAATTGGTATTTTCTTCTTACTTTCAAATACATGAAAACTTAGATGTAGCCAATAATTATGCATATGTGTGTTTCTCTTTTAGTGGAGGCGATAGTGGAGTTTGACTACAAAGCTCAACATGATGATGAGCTGACGATCACTGTAGGTGACATAATCACCAATATCAAGAAAGATGATGGAGGATGGTGGGAAGGACAGCTCAAAGGCAGAAGAGGTTTGTTCCCTGACAACTTTGTAAGAGTGAGTACAAAGTGGAACTTGTTCTTGTGTTGTGTGTATACGTTTTGTGTACTGTACTGTTCAGGCTAATTTATCAGCCTTTTAATCATAATATTACTTATATCCAAAGCCATGATATATAGACTGTGCTATTGAGGCTATGTTACAAAGAAAAGATTACTCTCTTTGCAAAGCAAATGTAGCTTTGATATCCAGAAAATGAAAGTAACTACTCCTACATTTCTCTGCCATTCAGTGGTTGACTGTGATCTGGGAATGAAGTGATTGTTCTAGTACAACTTCTATGTCATGGCATTTGCAATATATTCTCTTCTCTGTAACTCTGCTTCTTCTCTACAGTGCTTTCTTAGGTTTTATAGAAGCTTTTTGTGAATATTTACTCCTTGCTAAGCTAGCTGAAAATAATTAAAATGGATTCTTCCCAATAGTTGCTTATAAAAAACTTTAAAATATATGAAACCATTACTTTATATTTCATGTAATATACCAAATAACTTCCAGTAATACTGGTTTTAGGAATGCCATTTGAAGTTTTAGAAATAAATATAGTTTTTACTGGGCATCTGTGTGCACATGCATATGTCTGCCTGTATGAGGTTAGTTAACAGTACCTCTGAGCCTCCTTGATTTGCCATTGCAGACCTAGGCTGCTAGTTTCTATAAATCTCCATAAACTTGGCTCTCCACTATGGAAAAGAGAGCGGGAGCTACAATAAATTACCTAAATGGGTTTTATGTTAATCTGTTACTACAGCTTTGGGGACTTTCCAAGGCTATAAGTATCCTTTTTTTTTCGTTCTTTTTCTTTGTCTAACTGTGTGACTCTGCCGTGTGTTTAGGCATATGCACACGAGGAAATAATTTACTTTTGCTTCAGTAATGCTGCACATGTCAAGGTAATTTGGGGAGGTGTTTTGGCTGCAAATTTAGCATGTTTATGGGGAGGGGGGCACACACGTGAGCCTCAGCTATTCCAGTGGGGACAAACATATGTCCTAATCCTTGTTCTTGTCGCTGCTGAGAAGAAAGCTGTTTCGGTCAGGTGGCAGTGATTAAGAGGAAGTAACAGCCTCAACAAGATGAAAGGGAGTAGAGGAGGGAAATGGATACTCTGTTTCTTCTTAGCCTCTGAAAATCCACACTCGGGCAGGGAGAGGAAGCTATTTTGGGACTCACTGTGTATTGAAAATATTTTTTCTGCTTGATCTCTGATGAACTGTGAAGTTCTGTGGCACAAAAGCAGACTTCCTCTAAGTTTTCTCCTGGCTAATATTTGAAATCTACTGATGATTTTAGGAGGTGGTGTATTTTATGTTCAAAATAAGTGCAGACTATTATTTTGTTCTGAAGTTTTGCAAGTTCTCCCCTTAGTACCTAATATTTCAGGCCTATTCTTTCCAACATAACTTCAAATTTTGTCATTCTGAAGTAAATTTTGAAGACATAGTGTTTTTTTTCTCAATATAAAATTCTAAAGCAACAGTAAGAAATATTTTGAATTTCATATTCTCATAAAGTACCATCACCTGCTCCTTAAAAAAAAAATTAAAAAAATCAGCACCAAGGGCTGTTTTCTAAAGAGCTAAAACTCACATTAAATTCTTCTTTACCCTCAGCTTGAATGCAAAGTCAAATATGTTTTTCATAGTTGAGCATTCTCTCTCTCAATTGGGTAACATGGAGTGGAAGGTACAAACTTCCTAAAAGTATAGTTAGTTTGTGAATGTCTTGAATGAAAACCTTTGTGTTCATTTTTCTGGTGTAAATATACTTGTATCTAGAGAGCCACAGTCAAACAAAATAGCAATCCACTTTGAAAGCTTGTTGAACAGAATAATCATTCTGTCCACTAAGATTATAAATAATTGTAAACTTTCTCTTTCAGTTATGGAAATTTTTTAACAACTTCAGGCAGAGTTGAGCTCACCAGTAATCACATACCCTATTGCTATTCTGTTGTGTCAGCAAGGTAATTGAGAGAAAAGTGAAAAGGGATGCTACAGATAAGTGTTGGAGCTGAATGCAATTATAAATTCTCATTGCTAATCAGAATTGGTTGTAAGACTAGTTATTTAAGAAAGTTAGCCAGAGGTAAAAATCGCTAATAAAATTCTTGAGGTACTTTGCATTGTGCAAAGTACAAACTGGAGGGAATAATTTCTTATGGAAAAGAGCTTTTCCTTCCTGTGATTTGATTTTCTTTTGAATAAGTTCATGAGGACATACTAAAGAAACTGTTGGATTTTGTAAAATTTGCACGTTTGGACTGAATTGAAACCACTGAGGTAACAGAGCCTGAATGGTCTCTGTTAGCATTGATGTATAGATTCTGGAGATGCAGTTTGATGACAAAAGAGTTTGGAGAAAGGGTGCTCAAATCTGAAGTGGAAAAATTAGAGAAATGCAATATATTGGAATGTTTATGCAAAGACATTGATATGAGGTGTTGCTTAAAAAAATAAAATAAAAATCTTAAGGGAGAACTATGTTGTGAATGTGGAAAAGAGTTGACTGCAGCAAAAGTGGTTTTAGATGTCATAATAAGCGCAGATTAGGAGACCACTGAATAAGAGTTGTCTTAAAACAGAAATAAGAAAGAAAGAGGAAAGGGGAGGTATGCAGTACATGTGCAGTTATGTTTTTTTGAAGGGACTTTCACTGTGAAGTTATATCAGAGGTACTTCCTGTTCTTGAATCTGCAAAACAACTGCTCTGAATTTTATGTATTCTATACTTATAGACAAGAAAAAACAGAGATTCATAGCCTTCGTATGCTCTGCAATTCAATATGCAAGGTGTAACAGAAAAGGTATTTGAAAATTCTTTTTCTGATTTCCCTGCTTATTAGTCTGCAACTAATCAGTTCTAAGATTTTCTGGATGGAGTTTGTATAAATATAAGAAAATTCTTTGATCGATGTTTAAGATCTAATTTACCTCTGGCCTTACCTACTTTTGTTAGAGATACTGGTGCTGAATTTATCATAAGAAATGTATGAAGGATGTATCTGGTTGTTGTCTTTTTCAGTTTTCTTTCAGTTTTGCAGGTAAAGAAACAGAAGTATAAATGGAGAATGACATACTGTTGCTGGTTTTACTCCTCAGTTATGCAGTTGAAAAGGAGGAGGTAGTTGGTGTGATTGCAATATTGTTCATTTGCATGGTATAAAGTTGTTTTTTTGTTACATTTCTAGTTTGAAGACATCAAGGTGAAATCACAAATCTTTACTTCTCTAAATAGAATATAAATATTTAGAAAATAAAGTAAATGCGGATGTAGCGCAGTGTATTAGGAGAATGGCATTAAGAGAGAGAGATGGGAGGCTTTTGACTTTTTCTGGTTTTATTTTAACAATCTCCTTGTGTAAAACTGTGTTTGTCAGTGTGACAGCATCCCAGACAGTTAGATTTTGCTGATAGCAGATGAAGATGTAGAAAGCAGGAAACTGTGGTGTAGAGCCATGCTTGCTAGTTGTAATTTACAAAACAAATTCTGTATGCAATTGGATGGTGTTATACTGGTAAACTGAATATGCTGTGTGTGACAGCCTTAAGGCTTGTCTCTACTCCAGAGGATTGCCAATATTACTAGCAGAACTGGGGAGATTAATGTATTTTAAAATTAGCCAAAAATGAGACAATGGTTGTTTTTTAAGCTGTGGTATATATAGCTTGGGCTTTATGATCAATGAAACAGGACAGGGGTTTTGTGTTACTGTACTGCTGCCTCAGGTCAGAACAGCAACCTGGATTTCTTGTTATACAAGCAGAATACAGTCTTTAAGTAGTGCAAATTAGTTGGAGGATGTCAGAGGTGTGCATGCTGAAGCAGAAGTACATAGTGGAGATCCTTATCTGTTGCTTGTAATTTACTTTCCTTCTCTGTATGTTTTATTTATTGTTAATCTTCATGACCAGACAGAGGAGGGAGTGCAGGGGATTTCGAGCAAAACACAGTGATAGCTTGCTGAGGCCCTTGTGCATGTTATACACTCTATATGCCCCTACACATCCCTATTCGTGCTTTCCTAAAACCATTCATAAGACTGGGCCTATGCACGTTCAGGGGCCTCTTTACAGCTGTGGTTTGGCTCCTGGGAGGGTGAAAAGCATATTCCCCATGTCCTAGAACACTTATGGTTTCTGCAGTAGCTTCTGCTTCTCTGGCCCTCCAGCTGCTGCTTACTATCACTTCTGTTGTCCTTCCCTCCTGCTTTGCCACTGCACTCTCTGTTCCTGCTGTGCTTGCCTTTGCTTCGTGGCTCATAAATTAGTGTTGCTTTCGCTACTCTCCTGAGATCTCTGAATGCTGTTAATGAAGTTGGTATCTGGGCAAACTTTGCCTGAGTAGCCGTTTCTGAAAGTTGTGGCATCTGCTGAGGCACAGAGGTTATATGCAGACTAGGGAAAGCAGTTGTTTTTTTGTCTGTACCTGAAAAGATAACTTTGCTTTATGGGTCAATGAATTATTATGGGTGGAGGGTTTTTTTGCATATTTGGCAGGAATTTGCAATTCATTTAGTGAGCTTTTTCACTGGAAATCTTGCTAGAATACCTTCTACATATTTGTTCTTAGGAAGTGTTTTGGGTTGTGGCATCCTAAGTGTTATGTCATCTTGGGAATGAGAATCAGGAGTACTAGTTTCTTATTCCAAGTTAAGGATATGGCTGCTAAAATCTATCCTTATGGTGAAATACAAGGGAACATAATTGGTAAAAGAAACTTTCAGATATCATGTGAAAATGTCTCTCTGAGCTTTTTGTTTCTGTCAACAACAATTAGGATTTTGTGAGGAGAAACATAGCATCACTGATACCTTACTGTTTATTATTGCTGTGGTTTGTTATTGCTCTTACAATGGTGAAAGCAAAACTAGTAAAGCAAAGTCTTTTGCCCTCTCTCAGCCCATCTGCCCCACAGACACAGATCCACCAATACAGTCTTGTGGCAATCACTAGTCTCTGACTTGGAAGCATTTGCTTTTTTAAGGGAATTCAACACAGTGGCAACGGCACTCTGGGCTGTCCTGGATGCCCAAGGCATGATTACCAATAACGTCATGCCTCAACCTGTTCGTCTGGCTTCAGAGGAGGTGGGGGAGCTCCCAGTGAGGCAGCTGCCCTGGATGTTTGGCCTTTAAGTGATGTGAGATTCCTTGGCAGTGACAGCAATTCTTTCCCATTCCCTGTCGCAGGGAACTGATGATATTCTCAGGTGGATGGAAAAGGCGCAGTGCTCCCTCCGTGCCAACAGAATGGATCCCGTATGTTTTTCATGGGGTGTGGTGTTGGCTGTCCTGTTTATTGGACATGTTTTGATGCCAGGTTTTGAGAGATGAATTACTGGGAGGCGAAGGGTTGGGGAGGTTAGTGTGTTGGACGGAGAAGAAAGGATTGCTGTCAGCTCTTGGACGTTTTGTGGGAACCAGTGTGTGAGCATTGTACGAACTATGAAAAAGAGAGTTTTAAATGTGTGGCAGTTATGCAGTGGACATACAGTAACATGAAGCTTCAGTATTAAGGCTTTTATTAGCTTTTGGTGACTAGTACTTGATATTGCAGCAAGTTATTAGTACAAAGTAACCTGAAAAAGCAATGGCTTATTTGTCAGAATATATAGATAGAACTGGTGAAAACTGAGGAGTTTGAAACCAGAATGTATTGCTCTTCATTTTTTAATATGCATTGTTATTGCTGATGTTTAAAAAAACATAATAAGAAATGTTGTTATTTAAATATGTATAATATTACTTCACTGACAGTGTTCAGTGTAGATTGTATAAGTCAGTAGACTAAGGAGAGTCAGCTGTTTTCTCTTCTTCAATAGATTTGTCTATTGTATACCTCAGTAGAGTATTTCTATTTCAGATATGCTATTGTTATAAATTTTAAATTTATAGAATTTTATGCTAAAAAGGAAGCTAAATACTTTTTCTCCCTATTCCTGAGTCTCCAAGCCATGAAAAGGAGGGGAACCTAATCAGAGACTGAAACAAACACAGAATGTGCTGTCTAGAAGTTGTATTTTCAAAGACAGAACTTCTTTAGGGCTGTAAAACCATAATTCTTTAAAGCAGTTTCAATTCATTCACAACTTATTTATTTATTGTTATTATTATTTCAGACTACATATTTGTTATGCAGGTAAGTCAATGTATTTTTGGCAATAGCCTCTTAAAGAGTTTTCGTAAAGATTTAAGGAATTGTCAGGATTAGATATTTGATGGCATTTCTCCAACCTAGTCCTAAAAGGCTAGGAGGCAAAGGCCTGACCTTATACGTTTTCTTCCCTGAACTCAGTTTCTTTTTTCTTTTTTTTCTTTTCCCTGACAACTTTCCAAGCTCCATATGCTTGTATTTTCTCCATATCTTGTTTATATATGAGTGGATATGTTAGTAATCCATGTATTTTGGTGTGATTCATTTTTACACTTTTTCTGGCAACTGTTTCACTGTTGGAGCAGGCTGCTGCGAGAAGCTCTTCACTGTAGGTAAGACCTGTAGAGGTGCCTAGCAGCATTTGCATACAAATGTCTTGCAAAACGTATTTCTACAGTTCTGGATTTACAGAGGCTTCAACTGTGTGTCTTATTTTTCCTGACAGGAGCAAAATCCTCATCAGAATTCTTCAAACACAGTAAAAGAAAGCACAAAGTCCTAGAAACTGAATTGCAATTCAGTACTGCTGCTGTTTGATGCTAACATGAGAATATCTGTTGATACTTCTTGCAATTTAATTATGTAGCCCTGAGATGGATTTCCTTGAATTTATGAAACGTTATCTGATTTTGATTCTTTTTAATGTCCATTTGCAAAAATGGATATAAGAGAAACATTATTGCAAATGCTTGTGGTGTAACTACAGCATTTGATATTCATTAATTGTGAAAGGTTGTGCTTGCATTCAAGCTTGGTCTGCCAAATATTCCATTTACTCCATTAGAGCAATCCAAGATCTGGCCTACATCTACTGAATGTCTTTCAGTTTGTGTTACTTAGATGTTAAGTAACATTAACAGTAAGTAATAATAAAGATGAAAGCAAGAGGGACATGTGGGAAAAAGAAAGCTATTGGGGATTGTAAGACTAGCTGTTCTAACTGCTGCTGTCATTAATTAATGACACTTTTTAGTTCTGAATATTCCTGTCCCGATCAAACACTGTAATTTATTAACACTGAGTATATGTGCAGATGTGGGAGCTTGTTGATTTTTTTTTATTATTTTTTTCCAGTTTTCTTTGTTGTTTTTTGGTTTTAGTTGTATGTATAGAAGTGCTGGGCTTTTTTTCCTAAAGTATCATTTAACATCTTTCATGGTTTTATAAAGTGCATATCAAATGGAATGGAAAACTATTTGCATTATTTACTCCTGGAAGTACTGTTTGACTAGTTAGGTATCTTAATATTCAGTGTCAGTGTTTTAATTCCCTCCTAGAATCTTTTGAGAACTATTTGGGAAGCTGTTGGTGGAGACAGAGTCCTTAAAGGGTCTCCCATTTCCTGCTGTCAGTTATTTACTCTACTACAATGTCACTGGTACTTTTAGTAAAATTATAATATGACAGAGTATATGTCCTGGTTTTGGCTAGACAGAACACTTTAGGTTTATGATCGGCACATGTTATTCTTTTCGGAGTTGGAAAGAGACCAGTATATATGAGACTCTTACTCCTCATTTTTTTGGCCCCATTACAGCCATATGAAATACATTATTGTTTATATATAGACTTGATAGTCATTCAGTTACCCTCAGAAAAGACAAAGGTGCAAGTAGACTACCATCACATAATAGGATGAGTTACTCTGGCTTCAGACTTATTCTTCAGTGACGGATACTTAGTGATGATGGCTATGGTGGGAGATGGTGAGAGATAGAAGGGAAGAAACAAGTAGAGCATACATTTAAAAAAATAACATTAGTACCTCCTACCCATGGAGGAAGGAACAAGGCAAACCTGTCATCTTTATGGAAAGGGGTAATAGCTTCTGCTTTTATTGATTCTTTTTTTTTTTTTTCCCTTCTTTTCTTGCGGGGAGGGTGAATGTGTCTGGGAATATTGAGATAAATGCACCACAAGTCATTAAAGATTGTGCAAGGTGTTGAGTGTATGTATGTGCTGCTTCACAAATCCTTGGTTTCTTCATTTCCCACTGCATGGGGATTCACTGCACCCTTTGAAAGATTCATTTACCACTTGTTCTTCCACAGAACTTGCGTTTGCCTTACAGATGTTATAGGCCGCTATCATCAAAACCCCTTAAAAACACTCTTCTGACAGAAAACAACTCTAAACCAGAAACTTCTTTCCTAACTTTCACGACTGCTTATAGTTACAAGTTATTGCCATTATTTTGGCTCTTTTTGTGATAACCAGCTTAGCTTAAGACTTGATTTCCCTTTTAGACGTGCTTAAGTGAGTTTAGGTGATCTGATTTATTTGTCAGTATCTGCTTATTAATAGCACAAAGAAAATTCATTTTTATCATTTTGGATTGAAAATATTTTCTTCCTACTTGACACCAAGAACATTATATCATCCAGCTTTACTTTTGCCACTGATGTTTATCAGCTTTTTGATTTCTTGAAGGGTTTTTTTTGTTTCTATTTCCTCATCCCAAACTTCCCTATCATGCTCTACCCCCCAGACCCTGCCAGCATATGAGCAGCCTGCCCATTTTACTGTACATAGTCATGTTTTCTCCCTTATGTAACCATGGCACTTTAGGTACCTGGTTCACACATTGTCATCAGCTGTTGCCAAATCACTGACCAAATGAACACCTGCTAACTATAGATAGAAGAAGGTAAGATGCAAATCTTAGTGTTTTCTTTCTCCTGCCCTGACGTGCTGTGTCTTAATTTTATTGTACTATCAAGCACAAAACCAAAACATAATCTGTTCCTCCTTTAAAAGTCTTTCTAAGATAATCTGACTTACTCTCCTTTCAGGGTTGAATTAGGGAACTATAGATGGAACAATGCCTGTAATTCAGAACTACCACTTCAACTATCTTGAATTAAAAATGCCTAAAATTCACCCCACAAAGTGCTGCATGCATGTCTCAATGTAGATATCAGCAAATTTTTTTAATGCTTCCTGTTTTAGAGGAGTCTGCTTTTAAACTTTACTTGAATATTTTCTGTACAATTTATTTCATGGAAAAAAGTACTTGCAAGTGTAACAACCTGAAACGTACTGTTGCACATGTACAAAAGGGCATATGCTAAGTTGTTTTCTGCTGTTCCCACACAGCTTCTTCATTTTTTTACCTTCGGTTGATTCATAATGCTCTGTGGTGTACTTTTATTTACCTTTCTTTGTGACATCTGTAATTTCAAACTGAAAGCACCTGAAAGCCTACAGTTGTGAGTTTGAGTTTGTTAGTTCTCATGAACAGATTGTCAGAAATAATGACAGTTAGGTAAAAACCAAAACCTGGTTTGTTACTGATGCTTTGTAAAGGTATAGAATGCTAAAGCTAAGCTAAAGTTCTGGAAGGAGTTAAAATTTGTGTTAGCTTGCTGTGAGATAGCTCCAGTATTTTTCTCTGCAGAAGGAAAGCTCATATGTACTTTGAAACCTCCTTAACTGAACAGCAATGAGACAGATCCTTTTAAAAACTATTATACAGAAATAAATTCTGGATACAAGTAGTTCACTGAAGCTGATGGAATGACTCAGAGGATACAACTGTTTACATACACCAGTTCTTCCAGGGTTGAGCACTGCCTTTCATAGTCTTTAGTTTCTCTGCAATTAAGGCAATTCTTGCCAATTCTGTCATGTCAGCGTACGTGTTTTTAGTGGGTCGTTTGAACTTCTGAAGCCTTTCAGACAATGTGAGTCTAGGCAAACTGTCTGGTGGAATACCAGAGGAATATTTTGAGTAAGTGGTAAGAGAGAAATGCCTCATTAAACTGTAAAGTAAAAGTTCTTTTTAAAAAATACAATCTCTTTTGAAAATGTTTTCAGCAGTACCTGTGTGTGAATGTAGTAGATACACATAATGTATGTGTGTGGTATGTAGAAAGAGATAGTAAGTCTAAAACTGGAACATACGAGTTTAAGGTCTCAGAAATTATCTTTAAAGGAATTTCTGGTTTACAAAATTCATTCTTCCACTAAGCAATTGTATAACATTGATCTTTTATTTCTGAAACAGTTTTTACAAGGAGCTGGAATGTGTGTGGCTTGCTCTTCTGAAGCTTTGTGACACTCGCAGTGATGCTGTGTAATAGTGTAATGGTAATTTTTACCTTTTAATTGTTTCCTTAGTGAGTATTCAGATATTTTTAAAAGGGTAATTTTTAACTGATCTCTTTAAAGTGACTATACTCTACTCCCCAGTAGTTTTTTAAGGTTCCTGTGTTTCCATTAGAAGCTGCCCTTCTCTTCCCACTCTCCGACTTGGCAGATTCTCTGGGGCTTTTATTTTCTCATGAACCTGAAACTGGGCATACAAGTTACAAAGTTGAAGAACTCCTTCAGTGCTTCCTTGCCTGGAATTACTTGTGTTGGTAACTTGCCTCTCCAGTTTGTGTACCATGTCCTTCTGCTGTCAAATTGCAGCTCCATGACACTTGGCACTATAAAGAATGAGAAAAAATAGTTATTATACCTGTGTTAGAGAGTAATTCTTATTTGAAGACCGGTTATATTAGTGGAGGGTTTTTGAATCGTGCCTTTGAGACTGTCTGTACTAAAAGGAGCTACTCAGCTCATACCATTGAAGAATGTATTTGGAGGGACAGACAGGAAAATGAGATTTGAGTTTTAACAAGCAACACCACCAACATTTGCTAATGAATGCTAACAGATGTATTTGTTTCCTTCCGATGTTTTCAGATGTTGGTAAAGTGAAAACAAGGTTTCAGGGAGAGACTAAATTACCATCTCTTACTAGATTGTATTTTCAGAAAAAATTGACTAAGCTCCCAGGCTCAGTGCCCCTTCATCAAATCTGGCAACAAACAACAAAATTAAAGATAAATACTGGCTACAGGCAATTATATTTAGTTAAGGCCAGATAGTATTAGCTGGTTAGACTGCTTGAGAGAAAAGGGATGTTTGCATCATTAGAGCATGATATATAGTAGCAGGAGGAGACCTGAACTTGAAACAGCATTATGACTACCATGCTGCCATTATACTGATACTATCATGTTATTGAACTTCACCTCAAAGTAGCAAGTTTTTGCATTCTTGCTAATCTTGGGGAAATACATATAATCAGGTCTCATGAAAAAGTGTCACAAGCAATGATTTAGTGAAAATACAGAGCAATTAATTACAAGTGCTTTTCTAGGTGTGCAAAAATACATATTATGCAAAATATATATTATACTGCAATTATGCAGTAAAGATTATTTTGTGTCACCAACATAATTCCTTGTTTTTTGTGATATTAACAGTTGCCAATTGAAATATTGTTTTCCTTTCACTCTGAAAGTGTGTAGATATGATCTGCTGCAAAAATACACAACATAAGGTAAAGCCCACCCAAATTGTTCTTTGTAAACATTATGGTTGAGCAGCCTTGTTTGTGGTAGAAACTTGCATCTCTTTTTCTCTGTCTATACCATTGTTCTTTATCTTTAAGAGTATTAGTATTGCCAGAGAGCTTCTGCTGCAAAGCAGCTGTATAGCGGAGCTTTGCTTCACAGACATCTAGTGTAACCACATACAGCAAGTGACAGGCTGTGCCAGTAAAAGCTCAATCAATTAAACCAGTTTAACTAGATTATGAAGGTAGGAGTTTTTGCCGGTTCAGTTACGAATCACACGTGCAGCCTTCCTGCTCCAGCTGTGCTGGCAGAGGTCTGCAAGTAGGTACCATTTTAGGTACCTAATTTAGGAAATTCCACTTTGATTGTTTCTAACATACATAGCACATTGTTGGAACTTAATCTCTGCCTTTTTTTCCTTCTGCTTTTGTGTCTTTTTTTCCCCCCTTCCCTACGTGGAATTTACATCTATGCCTCTTAGTTAAATGTGGCTGCCTTGGGATATAGTTATTAGCCACCTGCCTCTCTATCCTATACATTTTCGGCGCTCTTAGAAGACGGAAGCGACGAGTAAGGTTTGACTTCTGTGAGTGGAAAAAGTAGAGAGTAGTCAATATACAGATTTAATTATCAAGTGCTAAAATAATTGCAGAAGTGTAATTTGTGCAAGATACTAGGACAGTATTTAAGATCCAAACAGTTTTGTCATAAAACACTAGCATTATTTTTTTATTCAACTATTAGCAGATGAGACAAAACTAGTAGGGAGTGATTGAACAGTTTCTTCAATGTATTTTTTAAGTGAAAGAGATACCTACAAGGTATCTGGAAAAACTTAAGATGAACCCATAGTAAGCTAACTCCACCATACAGAGGATCACAGGAAATGTAGCTAAGGCACAAATGACATTGTTTAAAATGTTAATGAGGCGTTTCTGTGCACTGCAGAAACCATAGCTATGCTAGCAAAATATTTGAAGGTGTGTTCGGTGGTGTGTTGCCTTGCAGCTCCGCTCTGCTGGGTGCGCTTATGTGCAGAAAGAAGAGCTGTGTTACGCTACCATGTTAGCTTGCTTTCATGCGAGCAGTAATGGTGTGACTAAGCAAAGTTTGAGGAAGCACAGGTTTGATCAAGAAAGAAACAGCAAAGAGGCGTAGACATGGCAGAAGCAGGCACGGGGCGAGTTCCCGACAGTGTTGGTGAAAGCAGCATTCTAATATCTGCCAACTATGTGATGGATTACACAGGAGCTCCTTTAGGACCTTGCTCACACCCTGCTCCTAGCCTGTACCATTCCTTCATTTTACTGTTTCCAACTTATATTGTTGGAAGTTGTTCAGCATAACATCTACACCTGAATTTAGGAAACATAACTTCTCAGGTATCAATTCTGCCACACTGTGATGTTTAAAGGTTAGTGTGGACAGATTATGGTTCTGGCCAAAACCACTGTCGTGGCATAGTCCCCCATAGGAAGATTAGAGGCTCATGTATATATATATATTTATATATTTCTATATTTATATTTTTTTATATATACACATACACACACACACAACACATGTTCACTTTTTTTTTTTTTACTGCAGCTGATAGGATGTATATCTGTTCTAAAGAACACATTTTAATCTGAAAAAGTAGCATTTTAATCATGACTGTCAAAGAATGAGTGCTGGAATTGCTTGGATAGTTATGTTTTACACAGCTACGTTTCTTCTGCTTGACCTCACATGGATACTTGGTCTGTGTTAAGATTAATTGCAGAAGTAAAGAGAACTTCATTTTCAGTGTTTTGTTTTTGAAGATCTGTTTTGCTTTTTCAAATGTCATTTAGTAACTCTAGGTCACATTTGCTTCCACAGTAAAAAGCCTTCTCCCCTCTCTCTGTCTTTGCTGCAACCCAACCTGATATCTGAAAAAAAAAAAAAAAAAGTTTTATTTTCATTCATATATCATAAAGGTAGACAAATCTGCTATAATGCCTAAACCAGAAGAAAATCCCAGAGGAAATAATTTCCAGATGGAAAATTTATTTTATCAGAAGGAACCTTGGGGGAGGCTCCTGGAGCCTAGCAGAAAGCAAAAGTCATTCATGTGTTTAAGAAGGAAAAGGAGAAAAGAAGGAAACTGATAGGAGTAGTCAGCATGAACTTATGAAGGGGAAGTCAAGTCCAGCCAGTGTGCTAACCTACTGCAATGAGATCACTGACTTAGCGAAGGAAAGGAGGGCAGTGGACGCTGTTTGTGTTGACTTCAGTAGTGCTGTTGATAGTGTCTCCTGTATCATCCTCATTGAAAAAATGATAAAGTGCAGACCAGGTAAGTGCACAGTGAGGTGGATCAAAACCTGTCTGAAGTGCCAGGCAGCATGAGCTGCAGCTGAAGGCTGGTCACAGGCAGTGTGCCACAGGGGTGGATAATGGGTCTGGTGCAGCTTGACATCTTGAGTAATGAGCTGGATGACAGGGCAGAGTGCACTCCCAGCAAGTTTGCAGATGCTGCAAAACTGGAAGAGTATTTGTCATGCTGGAGAGTCATACTTCCATTCAGGGAGGCCTCAAGAGGCCGGAGAAATGGGCTGACAGAAGCTTGATAAAGAAAAGGAAATGCCAAGTGCTGCTCCTGTAGAGGAATAAGCTCAGGCAGCAGAACAGGCTGGGGCTGAATGTCTGGAAAGCAGCTTTGGCGAGAGGACACAGGGATCCTGGTGCACAGAGTGTAGACCATGAGTGCCACAAAGTGTGCTCGTGGCAAAGGAGCTCCCTGCTTCCTGGGCTGCATTAGGCAGAGCATTGTCAGGAGGCAGGTGGAGAGATGTGATCCTCCTTCTCTTCTCCTTTCTGGTGGGGCACAGTGGGGGAGTGCTGTGTCCAGTTCTGGGTTGTGCCATGCAAGAAAGAGCTGGAGATAGTGGAGCGAGTTGAGTGAAGAGCTGCGAAGCTGGTTGGGGAATTGGAGCTTGTGACAATATATCTGAATATGTGACATGGTAGAAACAGTAGACTTGGCAGTGGTCAGAGAAAGGAGGAGAGACAATGAGTATGTATTGAAATACAGGAGAATGCAAGACCGTAAGGAAACCTTTTTAATCTTATGGGTGATTGAGCACTGGAGTTGCCATCCTTTGAGACTTTCAGAACATGGCTGCATAAGGCCCTTATGCTTAACAAAAAACAAATTAGTGAAAAACCAGTCAAACACTGGAACAGATTGTCCAGGAATGACATGTAGCTTTCATTCTTGAATGTAATTAAAAGCCAGCTGTACACAGCCTTAAATATATTGCTCTCAATGACCCTGCTTCGATAAAGGAGGTTTGACTAGGTGATCTCCAGAGATGCCTTCCTGACTCAGACATTCTGTGAGTCTGTAAAACAATCACTTTGATCATGGCACTTTGCTTCTATAGGGATTACTCCACTAGGGAGTAGTAAAGATGAGTGTTATTTGAAGCGTGGAGGATAAGACTCTTGGCCCACCTGGAGGCTGTATCTTGTGAACAAGTTATGCCTTTTCTGTATAATCAAGTGAAGTGTTGGTTTTAGTTTCCACTTCTAATTATAGTTACTTATTTTTTTCTTTCAATAAGCAGCATTTTTCACACTCCAGTGAAAAATATGATGCCTTTCCCACTGCTTGCACACACATGCACTTATGCTAAGAATAATGAAGGAGATTTTAACATTATGAAATTGTGATTCTTGAAGCACTTGAATAAACTGGGTTAAACTGTTAAACCCTAGTTTAAACCTCTGGACCATGCTTTTATGAATATCCTACTCTCTTCCTTTCTCCCCGTATCCCACAACTTAAGAGACCTTTACCTGTGAAGAAGTGTGTTTAACTTAATTGCAAGTTGTGTTACCCTTCAAGAAAGTAGGTAGCTACAGAGAGAAGAGTATCCACATTGTGTGAAAGACAGTGATAAGAATTCAAGGCTTGTCTAATGTAAAAGAATCAAGGGAGGAGAGTGTTTGGAGGGAACTGTTGGAAAAACTTGCATACAAGAAGTAGAAATATTAATATTCAACCACAAGGTACAGAGGTGTTACTCTGAGTACCTTCCAAAAAAGTGTCTGATTAGCATGGGGATGTGTGTGTATATGTATGGATTTATTTATAAATGAGTAAGAGCATGAGATGAATTTGAAAAATTCTTGGTACCTATAGTTCCAGTCCCCTTACTCTTGCAGGCCCTGTATTTCACTTTTATGAAGCTTCGCTGTGTTTTTGGTATGCCCTAAATGCTACTTCAGAATCTCTTCGATCTTGTGGTTAGAAACGTTCCTTCGTGCCTTATCCTAAGTTTATTAATGGCTAGTTCTTATCACTTGCTGTTGTGAAAGTACTCTCCTAGTGAGTTAAGATGGCTTTTTGCTTTTTTCCCCCATAGTATTTCATCAGTCCTGTTGGTCTTTGTTCTTAAATGGCCATTGAAGGTCTCTGCTTGAGATATTGATGTGAAGTAGGCTCATATTCCTTCGAGAATATAAGCAGCACTTCTCTATATTTTATTTATAACACATGTTCACATGTTGGACAGACAAGACATGATAAAGGATGATACATAGTATTCCAGACTAACCATCAGTATTGCAGTGTATATTTGCTTTGACTCATCTGTTATCTGTTCAATAATTTCCACTTATTTTCAGTAACCTGTAAATCAGTTTATGGATCTGTATTTGTAAAATGGACTTAAAACTCTGTGAAAAGCAAAATCTGCTTGTTGTTTTGAGAAACGGTAATTATTTGTATCTTCCCTGGGTAGTCTGAATTGCTGTAACTTTCTCTCAAACTCAGTAGTTTTTTTAGAGGTACACATTAATGATTGGTTTGGATATGTTGATGCTATCATGATTGCTTTTGTCTCATTAGCTACTAGGTGTATAGTTTGATCTTTTCTCCAAAATTTGCATACATTGAATTTTGCATAAATTCAAGCATGATCTGATGTAAGCAGAAATAACGTCTAGTTGCCTGTTTTCAGAGTAGCATGCTAAAAGAAAAGCCAGTTAATGACAATATGTTTCTGATTTGAGTTTTAGATATTTCTTTATTTGGTATTATAATTCAAGCAGCCACTTGTTTGTGTGAACACAGTGTCCCTAAATGATCGTGTAAATAGTGTGATCAGAGGATCTACTTGATGTTAGCTTTATTAAGCTTGTGGATGAACTAGAGGTTTTGGTGAGGAAGGAATGCTGCTTAATATGGAAATTATTTTACTCTTTAAAATGGAACTGCAACAATAGTAATGACCAACAGCTAGGAAGAGACTGTCTAACTGATTTCTACTGCAATTAAAAAGAAGAGGTACTGTCATAATTTTGCTGCCTGTTTGCAAACCCTGTAAAAAGAATTGTGGAAGGAAATGTAACTGCTCTCTTCTCTTGAGAAGATGCTGACAAAAGCAACAAGGATGAGGTAAAGGCTGCAGCAGTTTATTGCACAAGCTATTTCTACATCAGTTTTATAGCCATTTTGCTGAAATGGGAAGAGTAGCTATTGTTGTACTTTACTGTCACAAATAACCTAACCCAGAGGTTTTACAGCTCAAAGAATGCAACGTAGTGCAATGAAAGCTAGTAACTCTTGAGGTGATAAGATTCATCATATAGCATGACAATGATCATCTTGGATGAGTATCTTACATTCTGTAGGCACTCTTAGAAGCTGCCCTTTGTCAAGAGCAAAGCTCTTTTTCGTACTCCTTCATTACTTGGAAGGAAAAAAAAATTAGTTCCTGTCTACTCAAATGTGATGACCAACTGACCCACAAAAGCATGTTTATTCAAATATGATAGCCTGACATATCAAATGTGTTTTCTCTGCAGTGTATTTCTACTTTAAAAGGTCATTGGTTAAGTAATAACTTTTTTTTTTTAAGACAGAGTTCATGGAAAAATGATCAATGTGCTTTAATAAAACAGCATAAATCTGGAATAGATGAATTGACATTGCTAAAGCCTGAGGCATAAGTTACTGGCATAGCTTCAACTACTGCTGTTATGCAGTGTATACTTCAGGGAATGTTTGTCTTGAGGGATATATAATGCCTTATGCTTCATGGATTTATCTTACCAATATTAGAGAAATGAGAGCAAGTGTTACAAAATTTTTTTCATTAATTCCTGAACTTTTGTTAGAATTTTAAATCATCTAATGGTGGTTCATCATCTCCATACTTTTTTCTCTTTGCACTTTGCAGAAAGGGCTTTTGAATCTTTGCAGAGACTTTAGGGTCTTCCTACACTTCTGGAAAAAAAATCCTTCTCAGCTGCCAGAGCAGTTTGTTTTTAAAGGAGATAGCTGTATTAGCAGGAACATAGCATGGGTACAAATCAGAAATCTGGTTTTATGTTTTAACAGACTGAACCTGAGGGGTTTGGTTATTCTGAAAAGCATTAAAGCATTAGTTTTTATGAACTTTGTCACCATTGCAGAATGAAATCGGTTACTCTTGCATTTTCTTGGGTCTGAATGTTTCGATCTTCAGAGGATGATTGGGAATTTACTGCAAAAGTAGGAGTAGTGAGCTCACATGCAGTCTGGTTCCAGAGCACTCTGGTAGGTGCAGGCCATAGGAAATGTGCTATCTAGCTGCTTCGAAGCTTGTTGAAACCCCTCATAAGGCTCCTTCTGGTGCAGAGCCACAGATTGTGTTCTGTACCTCCACCCTGGGGAAAATAAGCACTAGCAAGACTGGAGGAATGGATTGTCTAACGAGTACGGCTTTATCAGGACAAGGAAGCAGTTGCTGGCAATCCCAAAAGATTACATTTCCAGCCCCAAACTGCAATCTTAATCACAAAGTTATGGTCCTAAAACCTGAAGCTATAGTTTCAGGTCATGGCTATGATGCCAACTTGAACAGATGAGAAACTAAGTATAAAGTTTCCTATCCCTGAGATAAAGGGGAAGATGAGATAACATTAGAGAAGCCTGTGGATCCTATTGCACTAGTTAGTATCCTTTCCCTTATGATTTCACAGAACATGGAAAACTACTAACAGTATGCAGTATTGTGCATTTGCTTTTCTCTATTTTGAAATTCCTTCAGGTAATCTGTGAAGAAAACATATTGAAATCCACAGTTTTTGAGATTGAGTTTACTTTCATGGTTTATGAATTTGCTCTTGACTAAAAAACATCATGAACCTTGGATGCCACCTATTTGCCTCTAACATCTTTTGAACTGTTTGATTGCTCGAAAGTGGCAAACATATGGAAGTCCTCAGCTACTCATAAAGCTTTTCACAAGGTGTGAAGAGACCATGATGAAATCTAGATATAAGGTTTATTATTAGCTAGATTAGGTAGATATAGACCTTTCAGGGCCCTGGACACTTTGAAAAGTTTTTGGCACAATTTGTCCCCCAGTCTGTGTTACAGGAGTTCAGACATTTGTTTGTCACTTTTTTTGGACTCTTGAGTATCATAGAATCACAGAATGGCAGGGTTGGAAGAGACCTTTAGAGATCAACTAGTCCAACCCCCCTGCCATAGCAGGTCCACCTAGATCACATCACAGTAGCAAGTGAAGGAGCCAGAGTTATTTATTGTTTTTAAAATGACTGTTCATGTTCAGGCTGAAGCTGCTCTTCAGAGATCAGGGGAGACACAGATGAGTCACTCTTCTCCCTCCCTCTGCAGTGCTGCAGGAAGTTTCTTGTGGCTGATGGCTGAGCTCCTGAGACTATGGGGGAGCAAAGGGAGGCAGCTGGAGAGGCTCTTTTTTAGAATTCATTGGAGTACTTAAGCTTGCCATCAATGAAAATTATTTAAGAAAATTATATTTTTAATACATTTACTGTTAAAAGCCACATTTTTAGAGCACTGAAGAGCTAGGAAATAATGGTTCAAGTTTGAGGAATAAGTGCTAAGGAAGATAGGATCTCTCTTTGGTCTGTGAAATTATTAGAAAAGTTTCCAGGCCTGGAAAAATACTATTTGATATTGTGGCTGCAATCCTGAGGCTCTGGATAGGAGTAAGTATGTCTTTCATTAAGCCATATGAGCATGCACAATCACATCAGTCAATGAAATGCTGATTGTTTTAAGATAATTGTCAACAGCCCTGTGACTTCATCCTTTGGTGTGAAAGAAGCAGTGGGTTTTAAAAAAATATTATTCATTGTTTTTTCTCTGAATGCCAATGAAACAAATTACAAATATTTTAACATGTAGGTGAATAAAGAGATGATAAAGATTGAGGTGAATGAAGAACAAGTGAAAGATGAAAGTAGAAATAAGCATGGCCTTGCCTGTTGTCTTGTTTTGAATGCCAGTTCTGTCTAATGTCTGCCGTGGTGGAAGCAAGAGGGAAAGAGTAAGGTCATCTCTTGTAGATGTCTGAAGAAATCCTCAAAACCTGACATCTGTAACTATCATGCAACTATACTTGTGACACTGGTCTTTGGGGTAGAATTTACTCTTAAGAAATCCCTTTGCCTGGTTAGATTAATGCTGTAGACTAACCATGTACTAAAAGTAAATGTAACAGTTCAAGCTGTACAAGCCTCTTTGTAGAATGGTCACATGTGCCATGTATGGTTGGTATGAATGACCCTCCTTGGCTTGCCTTTTGTAACTGCTGTAATTTACAGCAAATGAGTGCAGTTCTGCAAGAGGAATGCCTTTTCTCCCTTGCATTTAGGGAAATAATATACATTTTAGATTGATAGGATAGGGATCTAGTTGCTAGGGGGTGATTTGAGGGTCTGAGAGGTTCCAGGAAGCCCAGACAGTACGTCTAGGTGTTGCCACAGGAAATCTGGAGCTGTATTTAGTATTTAAATGGACATAGCTTGGATGTTGCCAGCCTTAAATGCTGCCTACCTGCATCTGTGTCTAAGGTAGTGTTCCTGAAGAGGCTGCAGTGGGACCGTGGTGGTTGGCAGAGGATTGGTATGCCTGGAGTACTCTTGTCCTCATGTTGCCTTACTTGAAGTTGTGACTCAGACCTGATGGCTTTGGGGGCCTGCTTTACAGTGTTGTGGGCTGGTGGTGAGAAGTGACTGCCATGTTTACTTGACCTTTCAGCACAGTACTTGTGGATACACTAAAGTTTCTAAAGGTTGGTTCGGAAGTTTGTAGAAACTGCCTGAGAGTGTTATCTCGACAGTGGCGACCCGTGAGAGTTCCTTGTCTTTGCTTCTTCCCCTTCTCACTTCCTTCTCCTCTTCTGCTCTAGAGAAACCACTCCATTGGGAACTGTTTGAAACCCACTCAGAGTGGTTACCTCCAGCTAGCTTGTTCTCATCGTGGGCTGGCAGTCATCTGTAAATGCAGAGCAGTTCAAATTGAACTTGTGAGAAAACAAAGATACAGCCTTATGTTTGTCACAAAAGAGATGGAACATTTGAATGCTGCTCTGTGTTAGATATCTGCACAAGAGAGAACACTCTGGTTGCCACAGAATGGGAATATAATAATTGTATTTTTAAAAATTCCATTATTATTAATTTATGTACTTGATATTTTCATATTTTTTTGAAAAGCAATGCAGCAGTTAAATAACAATGATGCAGACAGAGTTAATTGTACCAGCATTCAAATGTGTTTTAAACTGAACCATGCTTTTTAGAAAAGCATGGGGTTTTTGGTGGTTTTTTTTTTTTTTTTTGGTTGGTTGTGGTTTTTTGGTCATATCATAGACAAATCAAAATAATTTCATTGATGTTAGTATGTGTTGCTAATAAGGTTGAGTGCACGTATTTCTCATTGTTTGCCAGGGTAAAAGGGCCTTTGGAAACATTAGAACATCTGAATTTCAAATCATTTTTCTTTTTTTGATTGCATTTTTAAAGAGCAGAAGCTATACTAGAACCTGGTCAATGGTGCAGTGATGCAGCTGACAAGTATTCATTAAAATAAAAAGGTGTAGAAGAAGCCAACAACTCAGCCACTGTCAGCCCAGTCTTCTACTGTAGGAATGTTTTAAAGTAAATGAGGGCATAGGATCTTATGGTGTATTTTAAAGAATTTAAATCTAATTTTGAATGTATGGAGGACATACGGTCCCTTCACTGTTCTAATCACCTATTCTTATTCATTCCCTTCCATTGTTCTTACAGCACTGACCTGGTTTCAGTTTGTTCACACAAGATGTGGAAGCTGCACTGTGAAGGAGTTTATCTTTTTGGGTGCAGTTGGTCTTGTGTACTCTTCTCTTACCCTCAGCTTTTACAGAAGTGATGTGTTGGAAAGGCTTCAAGATGAGTGGAAGTGAATATTAACCTATGTCAGATGCATGAGTTCATAGTAGCCTTTGTCACTGTGCCCGTGTACTCAGGTGGGCAAAACAACTAGTTAAGATGGGGTCATGCTTCCAAAATTCTCTTTGCAGGAGAGAGAAAAAAATGATCAGCTTTGAACAACAGATGAGATGTGTGTGTGACGAGAGCCGAAGCCCTTAGTCTGGAGTTGCAGGGCATCTGTAAACAATGTGGCTTTAACATATAATTAACATAAAATATCCTGAGTGTCTGGGAGTGGAGCATTAGGGCAAAAATAGGTATGAGGGTGGGCTGTTGAGAAGATGGATCAGCCAAAGTTGTGACTCCTGTTTAAGTGTTTATTAGAGGTCCTATAAAGATTACCTTTTAAAAATAATTATGCAAACTAAAAGTACTCATTACAATAGTACCACAAAATGGCTTTGTGTGTAATGGCTTTGTGCCTTTTTTTCACCAGAAATGTACCCAGTAAATACTGAATGAAACATACAATTAACCAGTTGTTTTGCAGAGTTCTCTGTTGTGGGATCCATGTGTCTTTTTTTCTCATAGCAAACAAATGATGAATTACTTATGGTTAATTTCTGGATCATGTTGCTTAAAGGAAGTCTGGTTGTTTTGGAACTACTTTGGTGCAATAAAAATGAAGTGTTTTCAGTTGTGGTATATTGTACCAGCTTTTCTCCTGAATGGAAAGATTAACCAATTACAACAACTGCATTCTGTAGTTCCATGGTAAGTCTTTTGACTGGAGTAAAATCCTAGTCTCCACTCAAAATACTGCTACAGTTCCTATTTCATTCAATGGAAACAGGACTTCGCCATTAAATATATCTATTCCAAATGCAAGTAGAACAGTGATTAAACAACAGTTAAAAACAGAACAAAGCCTCTTGTGAAAGTATATAATGTGCATAGATGTTGTTTTTGACTTACACTGGATCCCAGAATAGATCCAGAACTCCAATTATTTCAGTTTGCAGGTCTTCCAATAAAATACATTTCTGTATTACCAAAATAATTCAGCTAATGCTGGTTTCCTTTTACTTTGGGATTGTGCCAGAGATGTCAGAAGAGCGTTACAAATGTTTCAAAATCAGAGCACAGAGCTTAGAAAAACCAAACCAAAATACTGTCTTTGTATGCTGGTCTCAGTAAACTGTGGTTTACTGGCTCACTGACTTTGGCTGTAGCCATTGGAATTGAGAGGCTAAAAGCAAAGCTGACAGAGAGAACCACATGTGTTTTTTGTCTGGAGAGTGTTACTGGTTCCTGTGCTGTCAGGAGGCAGAAGAAAGGCAGCTCTAGTGTAAGGTGCTGTTGGACAGGGCCTCCAGGTGAGGGACCTGCTGGTCCTGCACACCTCAGAGAGCTCTTCATACCAGCTCAGCAGGTTCTGCTCTGAAAGATTTAAATGTGGTGGTTGAGGGGTTTTTGGAGGCAGGGATTTGGCTTGGTAGCTTGGTAGGTCTTTGGGGCTTTTGTGAAATTAGAAAAAAAATCTTCTTTTCAGATATTTTTCAAGATATCATTCTTATGATTAAAAATACCCCAAACAACCCCTCCCTTCCCCCCACCAAATGAACAAAAAAACCACTACAAAAAAAAAAGACAACAAAAAAATTTCATCCCTTGTTTAGCATAAAATTCTTCCTGACAGATCTCATCTCATTTATTTTCATTATTTATGTTTCTGATTAAATAGTTCCTTTCCTTCCTGTTATTTTGCTATTCCTTCCCCTCCGATGTATTTTTAGAGAGCAATCATATATATTTTCAACCTAGCAAGCAGGCCAGGCTCTTTTGATTTCCCCTTTCAAGTGTCCTCTCCACTGATCCTCTCAGCCCTTTGCTTTACTTACATAAGTGTGATTACTCCTTTCTTAACTGCAAAATTGTATGCAGCACTTTAGGAGAGGCTAGCTTACCTAGGACCTAATACATTTTTAGCCTTTGATTTGCATGATAACAGACTATTTTTCTACAAGGCTCCTGCCTTTTCATTTTTTTATTCAGGCTCATTATCGTGCTTCAGTTGCTTTGCTTCCCTTCCTCTTGGCTCTTTCTACTTTTAAGGTTTAGCCCTTTCCTGACCTTCCTTGTCAGCTATGACTGGCCCTTCCTCGCTCCCACCTCTAGGGCTTCTTAAGCACGTCATCTTGTTTCAACCAGGCCAGGCCTCCTCCTTTTCCTACTTGCTCTATTTCCTTCCTCTCTCCCCCTCCTTGCATCCCAGGTCATCACCTTGAATTTACTTTGCTTCACCCTCCACTCTGCCCCTTGTTTCCTTCCTCAATGAGTTTCTGATCCAGATCCTAATTTCAGTATAAATGCTTTTCCTCCCTCAGTACTTTTGTTCCTTCAACTTGATCTTTGACGATTTCCTTCTGTTGTTGTGCTAGCATGGAGCCACTGGAGACACAAGGCTTAGTCTTGGTGCGAGATTCTTCAGCCCTTCCTGGCAGAACTGAGAGCTGTTGTGAGGGGAACTTTTGCTCCCTTTCTTGCAGCCTTGTAGTAAATGCAGTCCAACATCCCACGACGTGCGATATGGTTTGCTTTAGGATTGGATAGAGGCTTCAAACTTGGTCAGTGAGGATGAAATCTGTGAAGATCTTTGCAACTATTCTGAAAGTCGTTGTGAACTTTTTTTTATTTTTAAATTTCAAATTATGATTGTATTTATCAGATTTTTATCTGAATACCAAAAAGCAAACTCCTTGTAGAAATACTGCCCATGATAATATTTAAAGGCATGGCATATTAAAACATGCCTCTTTAAGTGTGTGTTTTTTCAAAGGCTTAGGATTTTAGGACAGTTAAAACTACTTTGCCCTAAGCCCTTTTCTTACAAATTGATTCTTGTTAGAATTTGATGAAAAGGATAATTTTAACATTTCTCTTTTTAAATCACAAATGTGTTGTTATATAGATTTTTTTAAATGTCAAAATAATAACTATATAAATATAAATTTTACAATAAAAAATAATTTGTAATAATGGATAATGCTACTGGGATCCTGTGCAATTTGGACAAGGATTGTTTACATTTTCAAAGGGACAAAAGCAGGTTGATTCTATTGTTGAACTTGTCTTTTAACTTAAAACATATATTTCAACAAATAAGAACCAAAGGAAATAAGTATTTATACAAAATAAATGTTTCCCTATTTCAAATTCTAGCAAGCTATTAAAAAACCATAAAATTTTAACTGCTACATCAGCCAAATTATGTAGCTTTGTTTTAATCCATGATGCATTAAATGAAATAAATGAAAAGAAAGAAAACTAAGTAGTCTCCAAATATGAAACACCAACAAACAATTAAAAGTAAATTGGATTTTTAGCTGGAGATTTTATTTATCTGGTATAAAACCTATAACTAGTGACAGGCATAATTACCTCTGGGTGTAATCTGTGTGCACATGCCAAGGAGTACTTTATATTTGGTAAATAACCATTTATTTGCTCTACATTTGGTTCTTCTTGTCTTCTTCTGTTGGCTGCTGTGAATTAACTAAAATCCTACTTCCAAAAGTACTGTAGTACTTGAACAGTAGAGGTCCATCTTAAAATGCAAATGATGTTAATGCTAGGTTAAATTTATTTTTTGGAAGGAAAAAGAATCATGAAACAGCAAAATGTATTTCCTTATGTGCCAACAAAAAAACCCCAAAACTCTCTTCAGGCAACAGATTTTTACTGTTCCAGTGCCCACTAAATAAATTTAGAAGCATGTAACTATTACAAGAGGAGTGATTGCATTACAAATATCCTGCTTCAGTTTAATCCATGGTGCAAACCGTTTAAAGATGTTATGAATAGCAGAAAAAGCAATGAAAACTAAAATTAGGAATTTTCATGTGCTTTGGAAATTCTTCTATGTTATGAAACAGTCTTTTAAATTTCAAATAAATGTGTGTACGATACAGATAAACAAATAAAAAAGAGTAAACATACTTGTTTGCACAGATGAAATCTTTCCACTTTTGGCAGTATTGTGACTCCTTTTTTGTTTCTCATGAGCATAGAGCCTAACGTAGGGATCCGTCTATCTACTTAGACATCATGAGAAGTGCTACAGAAAGGGGACTTTGTGATCACTCTAAGCCTTTTCTTTATAAGAGGAAATTAAGGCATATTTTTCGTTTTCATTGTCTTTTCCACTCCAGCTGACATCCAGTCTGGCCTTGCAATAGCAAGATCCTGATCTGCATCTTCATTCAACCAGCATTGTTACTGCTGGATTCTTCAGTTGGACTTAAGCATGAGATCCTGATGAAAGCCTCTGTATGTTTATTAGAGCAAAATGGTGCAAACTATTTGTCATGAGGATGTGGGAATTGACTAGCTTTTTGATGGTGGTGGTAGGAGGCTTGTTTTCCCTTGAAATGGTGAATGGGCCTTAATCACCATAATAAAGTGCTTCAGGGTCCTTTCACAATCTGTGGTTGCTCTCTCACTGCACATGAAAATAGACATTATTGTTGTTTGTGTTCTTACAGTTTCTCAGGAGTCTGAGAATGCATTTGTCATCTCCTACATTGTTCTCTTCTTTTTAGTTCTGAGGCATAAGAGGTACTAAAACCTCCACATTTCTTTAGGCCTTCTTCAGTGGCCTCTGTTACCATTTTTGCCATTTAATACAGAGCATGAAAAATCCTCTACACACAGGGAATGGACAATCTGAGTCTGAGAGGGCAAAGGAGTTATTCTTGCTGTAGCTCAGCTGAGAGCTGAGGTATTGTCTCGTGAAACATCTTAGTAAGGATGGATACTGAAAGCAGAAATCTTTTGTATCCATATGGAATCTAAAGTTATCAGTTTAATTGCACAAAAAAATCCAGTGTAGCTGTGTCAGCACTACAGACTGATGTGATAACTTAGTAGGTTAATTTTATTATGTTACTATTCATAGGGACATTTACATTCTATTTAAAAATAAAACAACCTTAATTGCTAAGTACCCATAGAAGGGGTTACCATGTGCCCAAAAAGAACAGTTACTTCTCACCCAATGGACTTTCTGATGGTGCTTGAAGGACAGATGAGGCTTTTCTTTTCTGAATATTTTCAGATTCTTGTGGCAAAGCCAAAGCCTAATTGACGAAAGAACTGAATAATATGTTAGCTACACATGCACTGGTCATCTTCCTTAAAACTTCATTTCTACTGTCACTGTTAGTTGGGAAGGGTTTGCATTTTTGAAAGGCAGTGGTAGTTTATTTGGCTAGAAACCAATCTGCTAGCAGGCTCATTGGGATGTTGATGTGTCTGTGGAGTGTGTTCCACAAAATTATTTCTGCTCTTCCTTCACATTCCCACTGCTGCAGCTTGCCCAGGTAGCAGCAGCAGATCTGAGATGGCATGGGAGACTCTCCAAAGATCTTGGATGCGTACTTGGGCAGATGGCGTACGTGAAAACTGTGTCACTCATCTGGATTTATGTACTAGGCATATTAAAGTGATTTGAGTATGCTAGCCTGTGGTGTTTTTGTTCTGCTAGACTTTGAGTACAGTGGTTGTTTGTGGCTGTGATGGTATGGAAGCTATTGACGGTGCAGGATATGTAGTAGGGGAAGAAGAGAGGGAGTCTATTTAAGCTGTGTAAGTTTTCCTTTAGTTTTTTGTAGTCTGGCACAACATACTGCATTTGTATCAAAAAAAAAAAAAAGGACATTTGTTTGAAATTTTATAAAAAAGATTGCTCTATTCCTGAATAAAGAAAACTTATCCATAAGAACATTTCATTATTACAATCTCACCCAGTCTTAAGTATTTTCATAGTTTTAACACAAATTATGTATTTCTATGTATTTTGAGTTGTCTATTTAAGTTAACTAAGATCCATTGACCTGCAGGAAACTAATTTGCCTGTCTTTGAGACTGTATAGAAAGAATATATGATTCATCTATCAGGCATACTGCATGGTATTTCTGAAAAATACTTTAAAAGGAAGAGGAGGCCTACCTGAAGCAGCCTAGTGTTAACTGGAAAGGTCTCAGAAGTGATGTAGCTGAGAGGATCTGTCAAAGCTGTGATGAGTTAACAGTGAAGAATATAAGGGATGACATGCATTTTCTGTTGATTGACCTTTTAAATTATTTTCTATTTTTTCTAGTGTTATTTTAAAAGGAGCCCTCCTTGAAGGAAGTGATACTTTGCTTTGTTTCACTCCACCTTCACCCATTATTAGTTTTAGCTTGCCTTCTCCCCTCCTTTTGTGTTTATTATAAGCATTTATCAGATGGCTAAGTGCTGTCAGGATTATGAAGCAGCAGCAGCAGTGTGATGTCCCCCCTCCCCGTCATGCCTCAGATTATTTGAAGTTCTAATTGAGGGGCAGAAGAAATTTGAGATAATATCCTGAAATATAAGAACAACCTGAAATGGTGGGCCATAACCTTGGTATCTTCTGTGCTTATTTTGAAAGGGTTCTGGAAAGTCCGTACAGTTAAGCAGCAGATGATTGTCCATGTGAGATTCCTCTTCTGCCCACACTACAAGTTCTTCCTTTCTCTGTAACTAATTAACTCTATAGCTAGTTCTATACATGGTGGTGTTTACAGCTTGCAGAGTTAAATCTCAATTAGTAACCATGGCAGCTAACAATGATCCTGTGTGTCTGGCAGCCTTTCACCAATTCAGCACATTTTTTAAACTGTAGGATTTGGTTCCTGGGTCTGTGTTAGCAGTTTGATTGTCCCCACAGATCCATTTCTAGTGCAATAGGACAGCTTAGGGTGCACTTCCTAGTGGATTTGGAGTCTGAACCTTCATATCTAGTAATAAAGGTTAAAAAAAACACACCCAAAAACTGCTGAGTGGACAAAGTCTAGCCCCAAACTGGTTGCATGACTAGTTGTGGATTATGTATACCTTGAAGACCAGCAGAAGAATTTTTGAGTATTGCTTTATTTATATTACAGCCTTACCAGTAAAGGATAGAGACTCCCACTTGACAGACTTGGCTCTGTTTAGGCCTAGAGGAAACCAGTTAGTACTTCATGAAAAAAAGAAAGGCAAGACTCTCCTTTTGACTGCTACATGTATGCTTGACAAACTTTGTCATGATGGAGTAAGAAATTACTTTGCAAATTTTGAAAGGACGCTTAAAAATAGATGTCCTGGTTTATGGCTTACCTTTCTTCTGTTATATTGCTTAAGTATCTGGAGAAGGCAACAGCTATTAAATCTAAATGCAAAATCTCTGGTTAAAAATACATATTTGTTTTCATTTCTTATGCCAAACAGTATTCCTTTCTACATCTAGTAGAAGGGACTCTATCTCTTCCATTTAGCCCAGTGATATTAGTTCTCACTTCTTTCAAGATGGTTTTGAAAAGCAGAAGTGTGCCCTGGCCTTTAAAAGAGTGTGGCAAAAGGATGGAAACTATTGAGTTAACAATTCCTTTTTTACAGAAGGCTTGCATTAGTGAGGTAGTGTGCTAGGACTGCCAATGCCACAGACTTGGTCTTTTGTAGGTAACCAAGGAGAGTAAGGGTTACTTGCTCCAAATCAATGCAAGTGGGTGATAAGTACCAGCATCCATGTGTGAAAGACAGAAATTACGCTTCAGAATGAAGAAGCTACTTGTACTAGTGGTTTGTCTTGTCCAGTGCCGTTTCCAGCACTCAGCAGGAATGGATACTTGAGAAGAACAGACAGTAAGGTCTACTGAATTAACCTGTCACTGAAGTGTTTCTTGTTACCTCTCAAAATGGGAATGTAAAACTACTTTTAAACCATTTTGTTTGTTTATTTTATATGTGGTACTATATAACGTACCAGTTCTAGGCTTGATGGTTTGAATAGTGAAGAAATGCTTTGAACTATCTACTTCCAGTGCCTATCTTGCTCTTTGTTATGATCTGTAATTGCATTGGTTGAGTAGATAAATGGCATCTCTTCCATTTATTTGTATTAAAATCGGATTGTTGTATAATCTCACGGGCTCCTTGCTTGATCTCTTCTGCTCTGAAAAGAATATTTGTGAATTTTTAAGAAAGTCCAAGTTCCTCTGCCTTATTGAAATTGTCTGTTTCCTTTGTTAGATTAGGTCTTCCAGCTAAGCTGGCTGTCACTTATAATTTAAATGTGACAGAAGAGGTGGATTATTTGACCGCTGAATGCATTTAGTTTTATCACCTTGAGAAACTGTAGAACAAACTAAAATTATAGTGATGGTCGGTTGTTACAATCTGTAGAGTGCAAGAGAAGGACAGTAATGTGACTCATAACAAAAATGTTACCTTTTAGTAGCATAAACTTCTAAAATCCTGTAATTTGGATAATTATTTGTTTTCCTGAGCGCCAGGAGGAGGAGGGTTAGATGCATATTACAGTTTGAAGGTACTGTTTTACAAATCTGTGCAAAAGTACTGCATTTCTGTTATTGAAAGGGGAAAGTGCTATAGAAAGGAACAAATTACATTAGTGATACTATTTTGAAATGTCACTAAATATGCAGTATATGCTGATAGAAGAAATGTACAGAGAAAAGTAAAAAAACCCCAAAAAACCTGTTGAAGAAAATGCATTTCCAAGAATGACCTTACTAAATTGATGATGCCAGTGAAATCTTTAATGCTATTTGGCCTGCTAGAAATCCCTGTACCTTTGTTTTCATAGGTAATCACTTACAGAAATAATTATGCATCAGTTTGAGAATATATGTAATCCTAGAGGAGAAATGTTGTGAGTTCTCCTGCTCATTGCTCAATGGAGTTGAGGTTTCTTGTATTTACCACTTGGAATACATATGTACAAAATTGTAGATGCTAATTATTTTTCCCAAGAAAATGCAGGTGCTGTAACTTCAGAAGCAGCCACTTGGTGTCTCAGTGAAGTGACTCAACAGAGGTAGAGTTGGAACAGTTTTTGACCTGTCCTTAGCAAATTCACTCCCTTCTCCCTCAAAACTCTGGAGTTCATAAGCCAAATGTAAATAGAAGACTGTGTTTTAGTCTAGCACTGCCTGCTGATTTATGCATTCCTGATGTTGTATACCTGGTCCTTGGTTTGCCTGATGTCTGGCTCTGCCAGGACTTGTTCTGTATTTAGCAGTCTAGCCTATGGACTGAGTTGAATTTCAAAGGAGAGATGGGAGGAGTTTTTCTTTCCACAACCAGATCTTTGACTGAAGCTGATGCCCAATCTGCTAGATTAATCCCCATTTCAGAGACTACAGTTTGTTTTTTGTTACTCAAGTTCTTTTCCCCACTTTCACCCCTCTTAAGTCTTGGTTATAGTAGGAATAGTGAGTTTCAGTGAAAAACTCTTTTGCTCCTCAAGTACCACTTACAATTAGGTGAAACTTGTTAACAGAACCATTGTTGACATGCCAGGTTTTTTTGTTTGCTTTTTTTTTTTTTTGGTAGGGTTTCTATTTCTTTCCCTTTAAACAGCGCAGCCTCCTACTGTCATAATGTATACTTACTGCCTGGAAACGCACTGTTACAAGGGTGTTTGTTTATAGGCCTCTGCCTTGTAGTTTAAGGAAATTCAGAAAGTCTGGTTTGCAGCCTGTCCCAATCACTAACTTCCCTGTAGGCTTTCTTGCATACTTTGAATGTAGAAAGGAGTGCCTCAACACACCAGGAAAAACTTGAGTGGGCATTGGATACAAGGCAGATAGTACCTTGTACAAATGTTACAGTGATTCCAGTCTGCTGGGCTTGAATCTCAGATGTTTTCATTGGGTTTTGGATCTAACTCAGTATATATGTTTCCTTTTAAAAACAAACAGGAGTGTTTTTATTTTCTTACCAGAGAGCCTCTGTAGTTCCAGAGGGTAGAAGGCAGGGTGTTGTGTGGGACGATGGAATACATTTATGTTGAAGGGTTCTTTACTTGGACTGCATATTGCTAAGTTTTGGTTTTCATATAATTTCGCTTCATTCCTGTACCCTACCCCATCTGCATTTTGAGAATTCCTCCACCATTTTTGCATCTTAACCAAAACCTTCCGGGCTTTGATGGCTGCCCATTTAGCCTAGTAGAGCTACTTCCACTGCCTTTAGGACATCTAGCACTAAAACATATTTTCTAATGCCCCCAAGCAAATGGGATGGATAGAAAGTAAAGTTTGATTATGTAGAGGCTTTGGAGGTGTATCTAATATCTTTGATCTCTTATCATAGAATCGCATAATAGTAGGGGTTGGAATGGACCCTCAGAGGTCATCTAAGTCCAACTCCCCTGCAGAAGCAGGTCGACCTAGATCAGGTCACACAGGAACATGTCCAGGCAAGTTTTGAAAATCTCCAGAGAAGGAGACTCCACACCCTTCCTGGGCAGCCTGTGCCAGGGCTCCCTCACCCTCACAGTGAAATAATTTCCAGCTGTTTGTAACAAAGATCTGCTTTACAAATTATCTTCAACTAGATGTGGTTATATTGTGGATACAAAGGTATATCTCCTTTTTGAGGCTTATTGTTTTGTTGCTAACAAAATGTTAGTGGTAAAAATGTGTCTTGTAGCAGTTTTAGTGCTCACCTTCATGAGATGTAGTGTTTCAGCAGATACATGTCTAGTGTGCTTTTCTGATATAGAAGTCCTTACACACATATAAAGCTAATTTCTCATGTGTAAAGTGACAGAATGAGAACTACTGGTACTTCATCTGTTCAATTGGCTCGTGTGACTCTGACTTTGTTCACACCCTGTTCAGTGCTCCAGAAAATAACGAAATCCAAAGCAAACAAAGTCTTTAATTGTGTCCTGTAGTCTGTGCCAACTTAAATTTAGTGATAGTATAGATGGCAGATTATGAAATGTGTCGAAAATGCCTAAGTCTGAACGTATAAATACACATTCCATGTAGTCAGTGATTGTGCAAAATTTACATGATAGAGGGACAGAAGACATATGAGAAGTAGCCAGCAAAAATATAGAATCATCCGATTATTTTTAAAGGTCTGAAGGCTAAATGGAGATACTGTTGTAAGCACATATGAGTTTGCCACCTACAGCATGCCTAAGTTTGTTTTCATCACTAGTGATGTACTGACTACTGAGAGCTTGCCCACCTTTCACATCTTTACATTTACCATCACTTATAAGGTCGTGAATGACACCTTTGCACCCAAGCACTCGTGTGTTGTATGGTACAGCGCAGATATCCAAACTAGTTTGTGTGGCATCACTTTTGCTACTGCCTGTCCACCTCTCCTGCTCAGTGGGGAGTTTCATTTCAGCTGTGGACTTGCCAAGCCCTTGGATCAAATAGTCGCTGTTTGCTTGTTCAGCATTCATGTTTCTCTTTCTGTAGTAGAGCATTCTCAACAGGCCTTGTTTTTTCCCAGTCTTATACTGGGATTAAAAGGGATCGCTCTTCCTTTGTGCTTTTCCATGTAGTATGATGTGTATTTATCCTTGTTTCGTATTCAGAGACCTCTGTACCAAGTCTGCCACTCCCATGAATTCTGGGAAGTGTCCATCAGAGCCTTTGTCTAGCTAGAGCGGTTAATGACTTTCCTGATGCAGTCTGTTAGTCAATTTGTGATTGTAAGTAGAGCACACCTGAGTTTTTGATTTATTTTGTTTAACTGCTGCTGTGTGTGTTTCCTTAGATAACTTTTCTGGTTTTCAATATTATGTCATCTAGCCCAGGTCACAGAGGGAGAGGAACAGTGTATTCACATTGTAAGAAGTGCTGATAGGTTTTGCATCTTGTTTTTCTTGAGAAATTGTCTTAGATACAGCTCATTCAGTACAGATTTCGTAGACCAGAATATACTTAGATTCTTTTACTAATTATGTTCTTTTTTTTTTTCAAATAAGACAAGTTTTAGTAGTTTTAAGTTGGTTTTGTGTGTATTTCAAATGCTTCAATGTTTGCTAAATGTTAATACAGCCTAGGGAGAGTATTTGCGTACAAGTATGTAGTATCTGGCAGTTATCTGCAGATACAGCTAGGAGAGGGGGACAGTGGCAGAGGTGGCTTCATGGCATCATAACAGCTACATCTTAAAATGATTCTATATTTTCATTAATATAGTGTTTTTGGGTGATTATTGCTATTGCTTGTCAACAGCCAGCCACTTTTTTTCTCATTTATTATTACTTAGAAGACTGAATGTTAACAGATTTTGTGTTGTTTCCAAGGGACAGGGAAGTTATGTTCACTTAAGATGCCTAAAAATTTTACTCCATGATGGTGGCTGTTAAAATCAGTAGGACTACCTGTGCATAAATTATACGTCTTGAGTTGGAGTAAAAGTATCAAGTAGGGCTCACAATGAAAACAAAAGAAGCAAGTGGTTTCTGCTCTGAGGTGTCAAAGTTAATATTATAAAGCAAAAAACCCCTACAAGCCTACACTTGAACTCAAAGCTGTTTGCAGTGAAAGAGCTTAAATCTAAACACATCTGGGAAATGCTGTAATTTCTAGAAGCTGGCAGAGTATCTGGGAGAAGGAGTGTTGGTTTTTGCCTTTTCAACAAGAAATACAGTACAGGTACAGGATGGATAGAGAATCCTTTGTGAATTGCCTGGAAGAAAACTACTCAACTTTGCCTGCAACTTCTTGAGATCAGTCTTTGTTACAAATGTAAGGATCCTCCCTTCTAAACAAGATTCTTCCATATTTTTTAAGACATATTTGCATTTATATTAATTATCTAATGATTTTTTTCTATTGGCTTAATTTTCTCTGGTTTATGTTTTTCATACACACACATTTATCTTTTAGAGCAGAGAGCTACTTTCAAGGTAAGATGCTGTAGAGGAACAAAAGCTAAGTCATGTATTGTTTTTCATGTCTTCCTGAGAGTCATGTAAGTCAATATCTTGCAGAATCTCAAGGCATAGTTCTGCATAGATATAATTGGAGATACAGCAGTTTCAGAGTTAAGGTTACACCAAAGTCTTCACTTGAAAGAAAGGTGAGTCCTCTTCAACACATAACAGTGTCCTTTCTCAGCCTACAGCACTCACAGAGCAGGAATATATCAACTGTTCTAAAATGATTTTTTTCTTTTCTCGATACATTAGTCAGCCTAAAGCACAATTAAAAAGAATTGTTAATGCTTAGATGAACAGATAGGTCTCCCTTCCACATACAACATATGCAACTTTTTCATCTTGATTCTTGTTTAAATGTAAAAAATGAAAAATTAGGTTTTTAATTTCTAAATGAAAAATTACTTGAAGACCATTTCCATGGGAATTGTGGCTCCTGAAGGCTCCTTGTCTCTGCTTGCTGAGTCAGTCTACATCGTCATGCAGTGCTGCTCAACAAGGCAAACATTCAGAGGAACCAGTCCTGGAGTTTCAATATATATTTATATAGAGCCAAACCACATTTCTTCATCCTTGGTAAATGCAATGCACCTGTTGTCTGCTTGCTTTCTTTTTAACTCTCATCTTCAAACTTTCCTTTCCCCTCAGCAGAACTACATAATTAGTAACTTTCTTTCACCTCTTATTTATAAGGCTGGGATTTTAATGACAGTGAGCCTCATGCATACTAGTATCACATGTTACTTTGGGAAACACTATAAAGTGTCTGTGTCTGCTGGGAAGAGGACTTATCCACACAAAGATCATACTTTCTCATGCCACTCTTATCTGTAAACAGGAATCCTACTGAGCCTACTAGACAGATATACATCAGTTTGTCTCATGTGGATTTGACCATAACCTGTCCTATGCGCTTTTTTTCCCTTATAATACAAGCCAGCGAGTTTATGTGGCTCTGGTATCCATGAAAGTTTGTTTAAAGTTTCACATTGGCTGAATAAACATTACGTTGAGAAACTGCAAAGGTAGTTTCAGTATGATGCATTACTTCAAAGGTAACATGCCAGTCTCTTTTGCAAACATTGAGTAATTATAAGATGGAGTATTTGAGGTCAGGATCATGATCACCAAGTCTCCTATCTGAGATGCTAGGCTGCACCTCTCTTACAAATACCAATAGCACAGCAAACTTTCTCAGGCAGTTGTGGCACTCGTCACACCTTTTTTAATCTTGAGCAATGCTCTTTGCTGTTCTGGATCAGTGTTGAGCATGATTATTTCTTCTGTTTGCATTCTTTCTACCTTTTTTCTCTTGGACAAGACCAAAATGTAGAAGATTGTTCTGCTTGAATTGGTTGACCCATCCATCTCCTTTTATTGCATCCTTTTTCACAGCTGCAAAAAAAGCAGACAGAACATATGAAGGGCCCAGAGGTTCTACCACAAAAAAAATTTGTCTGGAGACCTTCATTCTACTAAGAGAAAGTAGCCTGAAGTGTAGAGGACAACTGCTAAATTTCTCCAATGTCAGCCGGGCAATTTTTGAGACCTGTTATTTAAGATTTGGTTCTGTTTTCCCAGCTCTGAAGACTTTATGAGTAGAACTAAATTTTCTAAATATCAAGTCTCCAGGATTAAGTCTAATGCTTCCAAAGAAACATGTGACCTACTTTTTATAAAGGGATTTCCATGGTTCTGAGGCATGTTTTAATGGGGATTATTAAAAATCTGAATCTTTTTGGTTTCTTCTCTCTCTCTCTCTCTCTTCAGTTTTAAATCCAAAAAAGCACCTCTTCAGTCTTTGCTGGAAAGAGAACCATCACTGGAGATACTGGAGATGAGCATATCAGCAACATGCTGAAACTTGAAAAGCTTTACTAGACAAAAACAAATCTGCAAGGTGTATGGCTCCATTCCAGACTCACATGAATTAACTCGTACCAGCTCTAATGTTTGCAGGAAGGAAGGTCAGATTAAGAAGGAAAATAATTTAGTTTTAGTGTTAATTTTCTTCCTAGTAGCTGGTACAGTGCTGTGTTTTGGATTTAATGTGAGAATAATGCTGATAACACATGGATGTTTTAGTTCTTGCTAATTAGCGCTTATCCTAAGTGAAGGTCTTTACAGTTTCCCATGCTCTGCCAGGGAGGAGATGCACAAGAGAGAGCATGGACAGGACAGCTGACCCCAACTAGCCAAATTTCTTCCATACCACAGAATGTTGTGGCCAGTATATAAACTGTGGGGAGTTGGCCAGGAGGGGCTGATCACTGTTCGGGCATCAGTCAGCAGGTGGTGAGCAATTGCATTGTGTATCACTTGTCTTGAGTTTTATTCTTCTCTCTTGTTTTGTTATATTCCCATTATTATTATAGTATTTCAGTTCTTACACAGTTCTTAACCCATGGATTAAACTTTTTTTTTTTTTCCTAATTCTCCTCCCTATTCTTCCCGGAGGTGAAGGAGTTAGTGAGCAGCTGCGTGATACTTAGTTACTGGCTGTGGTTAAACAATGACAGCGGCTCTCAGAAGTGCTGCGGAACTACCTCTGTCATTGGGTTCCTTCTTGAAATTGTTGGTGGTTAGCAGTAGGGAAAAACAGAATCATAGTACATTTTCCTGTGAAGCTGTGTCAGGTGGGTGCCAGCAATATTTATGAAGAGACCTCTAGCCCTAAGCTGTCAAGCTGCAGAAAGAAGAGTGTTAAATTCTAATCTCTGATTTGTAAGTCTGGCTGTGTGTACTGTTCACATGGTGTGTGATTTGAATAATGATGTGTCTATTCCTGATCTCATTAACTCAGATTTAATCCAGGATCTCATTTCATTAATGCCTGCTAGCTTTCATACAACTGGTTACGCAAACAAACAAAACCCTAAAAATCCCATAACACTGTAACTATCTTTCCAGATAAATATTTTCATGAGCCAGTTTTTTGCTTGAAAAAACGTCTCAGCTCATCTGAGGGGACTTGTCTAAAATGCTGATGCATAATCAAGAATCTCAATTTTAATTTTAAATGCAGTGGAAGTACACAACGCTTGCTCTGTATTGATAGGTTCAATGGACTTCTCTGTGTAACCTATATAGATCTGTGCTGTACAGGGTTGAGTAATTGCCTTGATTTAATAGAGTAGTATGTGTTTGAAGACAGATCCATCAAAGAGCAATAGGAATCTCTGTAATTTGCCCAAACTTTTTTTTTATGGCATAGTTCTTGATTCGGTAATGTAGAATTATGTGATGAAAGACTGATGTAGGAATTTGCATGGTTTGTCCTGACTTGTTAATTTGAAAGAAAAATAGCTGTTTGGACCAACACCAGGGTTTGGTTTTTTTAAGTGTGCTTGAAATAAAAATGTAAAAATTCTGTGCAGCTCTATATTCTGTAGTTTGTATGTTTTGTGTAGCACAGTGATTTTCACTCAAGTTTGGAGGGGCTTTTGTTTTGTGTTTTTTTTTTGTCACTGTACAACATACCACCTAGAGAAGATAAATCCTTTCACAGAAAAATTCTTCTGTATCTTTTTAAACAGAGCCTGCAAGGCACTGAATGAGTAAGTTAATGTTCTCATTAGAAGACCCTGCTGTTAAGGATCATCTGGTGTGTGATAGGATTCTGCATAAGGGATTTGTGCTACTTTGTCTAACTCTGAACCTGTCTGTGTCATAGAGACAGTTTATCTGGTTTTCCAACACATTACAATTTGCAGTAATGTCTCCCATTGCTTTTTTCTAAGAATGTATGTTGTCTTGTTTTCTACATGAGTCATCTGCTTCAAATTGTATGATTGTGAGAAGGACTTTCCAGGTATAACCTGGAAAATTCATAGATTCAAGTAGTTTCTTACATATCTTGCCAACTTCACTTTATGTGATAATACACATAGGGCTTTTTAATACTGACAACAGGAATATTTCTACTACACAAAATATCCATTTATCACACCCTCAAACTATACTCTGTTAGAGCAGCCTTCCTAAATGTTTGTTTGTATGTATGTGTGTGTGTAAGTACATATGTTGGTCAGCTAAACCACAAATACCTGTACTGTGCTGTTGCCAAGTGCACACTGGGAGAAGGGCATGAGAGACAACTGATGAAAGCCTGACTGGTTATCTATTGTTACAAAGGTTATGGAGGTGAGAGAGAAGGAGGAATGTGCCAGTTAAAGAGGCTGTTTGCTAAGCATCTTCCCCATGGCAATTCTTGCTGCTGCAGTACCTCTTGCCCTGAACCCCACTACTCACCTACATTGCTGAATAGGTGAAGCAGAACTAACTCACAACCCCAGATTAAAATTGGAGAGTCTTTGGGTTGCCGTCTCCCAAGTGCCTCAAACACAAGTGGTGGGACTGTGTGCTCCTATTCTGGTGACAAGTGACAAATTGTGTTTCCCTTACCTCTTCAGTAAATTTATAACAAGCTTTTGCTTTTGTACTTCTCACCTACCTGAGGAACGTGCACGTAAAGATCCACAAATTTATTTGCTGCCTTTCAAAGGCTTTCTAAAAAGGTGTTTTAGCACAGCATTTGCAAAATGTTAAATGCTTATGTGCCTGGGCCATGCGGATCACTTCTGCTTCTTCACACTTCCTGCCATCTGCTGTTTCTGTTAATCAGTTATGCTTTTTCTTACACCTAGATTCTAACACCTCAGAGAGAGGTACCGTCATTTTTTTTTTCCTGTCACCGTGGTGTGGGATCAATATGTGCTGTTAGAGTACCTGCTAGATAGGAGATCAGGAATAGAGCACCAGGCCTGGACTGCTCTCCCCTTCTCAGTATACCAATGTTGGGGTCATGATGAATCGAGTGGCTTGGACTGACATCCAGTAGCCAGGATAGCATCCTTTTCCTGTTTACCCTTTTTTTTTTTTTTTAATTGCTCTAATAATAATTTTCAGCCTGATCCATTAAAGTGGACTAAGATGTAATGAGCTGCGTGTCCTGATAGTTGTGAAGTTAATTCTTGCTGTAGCCAAGCACATCTCCAAAACTCAAACCATGATAAGCAAGGGGTGTATTTTTTTTTCCTTCTGACTTTCTCTGAGGTAATAGGTACACCACATTTATCTTACTGTTGCATTCCTTGCTGTTTTTCATAATCTCTTCCTTTTCTTTCCCCTTTCTTTTATTCTTTTCTTTTCTTTTTTAGTATTTATTTTTCTAAATCTAAATGGTATAGGTGAATATAAGCTGTCTCCTTTTGAACTGAAGAACAAAATCTGAGGCTAAGGAGATTTTCTTGATGTGAATGGACACAGGAAAACACACTCATGTTCATATAAAAACAAGGCAGAAAGATTACTTAAGACTTACATCTGAGAGTCTTGTTAATTTTAATGTAAAACATGCGCTCAGCTTTCTAAAGGCACAAGGCTTTCTACATATACAAGATTACATATCCTATGCAGAAGACCTTGTCAAGAGGATGTACCAAATATATAACAAAAGAGCTGTATCAAAACAGGAAAAAAGTGAAGATTCTTTAAAAGAGGAGCTTCAGGTTGCTGTAGCCTGCTGTGTAGGAGAGGAATAGAGGAATTCAGGTTTGAGAAAGCCTGGCCTACTTACAGCTGTGGTAAAGTGGGCAACGTAGCATGGGCATCTGAGGCTGAGGTAAAGTGTGAATGTTCAGACATGGGTAGCACAGAGAACTGGTTGCACTGTGCCTCCAGTGGCAATGTATTTTTGCAGTTAATCTAGAATACATTGGAGGCAGGAGTTAATGTTCTTCTTGATAGCTGTTCCTTTGTCATTTCAGTAATTTTGTTTGTTGCAAGTTGTTTGGACCAAATCTAAGCTATTCACTTTTTACATGGATGTTTTCATGCGACCCAGTGTATTCTACCAAATGTTTTAGGTATTGCCTCTGTATTAAGTAAAGGTTATCAATAACATTAATATTTAAATGCTGCAAGAACAATGCACGACAGATGGGCTGTTGAAGCCTTTACTCTACAGCTATGTAATGAATTTATAATTGTGCAGGCTAGATTCTGAATGCCTTCAATAAATAGCTAAGCAGCATACTGATAGGAAGTTTTGCAGTGTTTGTAAGGCCTTCCGTCTGAGGATCACTTCCATCTGGATGGCACTGTGGATTCACCTGAACAGCCATGCAAGCAGCACTTTTGACTATGGCATGGATGACATGGATGGCATTCGAGAGTTTATTTATAGGGAGCGAGAGCAAAAGAGAAAGTTGTATCTTTTTTATGTAGCATAATAACAAAATAAAAGGAGCTTAAGACACATCATAGTCTTCATCCCTAATGTGTTTCATTCTGCATACTGCTGCTGTTACTGCTGGAATAGATGCACAGCTCAGCATGAAAAACTTGGTAAACAAATCACTTTTCTCTCTCAAGCTGTAAATCAGATAGAAGTCACGTGAACCACAGAAATAGACTTGATTTTGAAGGCTAGGTACAGAAACCAAAGAGCTCTTTGAGAGAGGCTTAGGAGGCTGTGGTTTAGAAGTAACCTCGGAACTAGGCAGTACTAGCATGAACCAAGAGGCTCACGATCTGTAAATTCCCCCCCTGCCCCTGAGATGATGTCACATGTGTAACAGGCTGTTGGAAACATTTCCCATGAACTTATGATAAGCTGATAGTTAGAAGAGAGGATGTGGAAACCTGCTATAATGAAACAAGAGCCTAACTTTTGTCATGAGTTTAGATGATGTATGCAATAGCAGTATGGAATCTGCTCAGCTGTTAAAAGCTGGAGGTCACTCTCCAAGCTGTCCTCCTCACTCTGCTTGGAGACACTGATAAATGTGTCTGTCATGATGAGCTGATGGAGAGATCTCAGCTTTGATTGCGGTGCTTGATGAGCCAAGGCTCTGCCTTTGTGTCTTGGAGCTGGCATTTTCCTAGAAAAGAGAAGGAAAAGACTACTGAATCTCAAGTGATACAGAAGCCAGGAAAGTAAAAAAAAGTTAAGTAGTTTCTTTGTTGTCTCTGAAACATTGTCATTTTGCTTTTTATGTAGTTTAACGCTAGTGCTATGAGGGCATACTGGATTTTACTTCTACCACTGTCTTTCTGGTAAAAAATAGTTTTCACATTGATGATCTTTCAGTTGCTGGGAAAGTTTATTCCAACCTTGCTGCCAGATGTGTTGTTTATTTCATAGCAGGACTACAAGAGTCTTGACAATATCAGACTTGCATTTGTATCTAAGCACATTTATAATTATTCAATAACTCTTCACTATTTTTAGTGAAAATGTATCAGGAAATGGCTTGGGAGGAGTGAATATTGCATTGATGCAGCAAGTTAAATTTTTAATATGAGTGGATAATTGAATTTGTATTGAAGTTGCAGACCTTGTTTGCAGGAAATCATGGTCGCAGTTACCTCTTGAAATGTAAAGTATGTTTTTTGAGAAAAGAAATTAAAGGAAAAGAATGCTGTATCTCTGTGGGGTCAAAGTGTTGCTGACACTTACATTGTCATCTTTTGATAATTCAAACATATTGTGTGGTTTCCCCCAGCTGCCTATGATTCTGAGTCCTTAATCCTGGTCCCGTATTTGGCTTTGAGCAATGTGCAGGCTGTAGATTTTTGGACTGTGAAAACATCATTATTTCTCAGCTTCTAACTCCCTCAGTATGCATGTATCTTCTTTTCAAAAGGCTTTGATTTTTATTAAACCTCTTACTTCTAGTATTCAAGAACTGCTTTTCTCTTTGCACATGGAAAGCATAGATAAATCACCTTGTAGTCTGATAGTGATTTTTCTCATTATTTTTCCTGTCTGCCAACAACTGTGAGGAGTGCTGGTGCATTTAGTACCTGCAGCACCAACACATTGCATTTACAGTCATGAAAAGAGTTTCAGCAATTTCCTTAAATGTTTTCAGTTTAGTTTCCTGTAAAGGTCAAAATTGCTAGAGAAAAAAAAAAATCTCGAAACTTTGGTGTAGTGAAAATGGCAGAAGTTCCTGTAGTTTCCTTTAGACTTGGTAACAGATACTGTAACTTTTGTGGCTGACCTAATTCAAGCATTTGCTATAAATTAAAGGAAGCTTTTTGATAAATGAGCGGAAAATTCAGCGTGTAGATGCACAGATGGAACAGGCTTTTTTTCCTTGGAAGGTAATGAATGATGAAATTCTGAAAACACACTTAGACCTTGCAGACAACAGTAGAAAAATTGTAGGTGAGACAAAGACTGTTCTCTTTGAAAATCATTATCTGCTCTTTTTGTCTCTCTTTTTGTCTGTCTCTAGCTTGGCAAGGCATGTGTCATGTCAACAAGTATCAGGTTTTGACTTAAATAAGGTGAAAGATGCTTCATTTCTAGATTTTATAGGTTGAAATAGCCATTGAATGTGTTTAATGTGTTTCATCATATTGTATAATTGTTCTTAATTAATATTTTGTCATGTCTTAAAACTGACAAGCTTACAGAAAATGTCTCAGAAATATTTTTTGGCTCATACTGGTGTAGGATTGGATTAGAGAAGATCCAAATAAAACCAGCTCAAGTACTGTGTAGGATTTTGTGTTTCCTTGGAGAAGCTGTGTTTCGAAGTTTACTAGAAGAAACAGTCTTTTTGTGGCAATTTGGCTGTTCACATCTATGCAGTGTAGTTGAATCCTAGTTACAAAAAAAAATTAGATACAGTTTTTTAAGATAGTAGAAGAATGTACAAAGTGTAAGGGCCTTCAGATTGCTCTAAAATATGTTTACCTTCCCATAATGTCTTTGAAATGGTACTATTTCATCAAATCAGGCTTAGAGTTTATTTTTAAAGTTCACAGTGACTTTTTTTTCAGAGTTTCTCAGGCTGAGGATGCCTCTTCCCAGTAAGAACTGCTTTTCATATTGGAATCATTCTGAAACTCCCGTATACAGGAGGCAGAAGCTGTCTTAAAATTTATGGCCTGGGTTAGATTTAGTGGTTGAAATGTGAGGTCATTTACTGAAGGGCTGAGTTCCCAAGGCATAACCCCTTGAAAATGATCTGCTACTAACCTGCAATTATCTTTGTGTGGGCTAGGAAAAAATGCAGCATTTTGACCCATGAAATTTTTATTGGGCACTGCCCCAAAATCAAGTATCAGATAGTACCAAAGATGACGTTTAAAGATGTTTTTGAAGCTGTTAGCACTGTGACATGTGAATGAGACAGCTGCTCATTCTGCAGAAGTGAGTATTGAGAAGTGAGCAAGATGCTTTCGGCAGGATGAAGAGCCAAGTGCTGCACTCAGGATCTCTCTGAGTCCCTTGAGTGTGAGACTGTCCATGGACATTCGTCTTGTGACCTTGGCTCTGGAAGGGGCTTTCTAGGTAGATGAGTCTAGTGTTGCCACAGGAATTCCTAGTGAAGATGCTTACACTGTGTCCTTTTGAGGAGACTTGGCACCACAATACCTACTTGGTCCTATATTCCTACTCAAAGGCAGACTTGTCCACTGTGAGTGGTGGTTTTATCTAGTCAGAGTGTGAGTATAATTGCCATAGTCAAAATATCAGCAGAAACCAGTGTAAGAATCCTAGTCAGGAGATACATTGAAGTCCTTGCTGGGCAGACAGCTAATTCTAGATTGATTTTTTTTTTTCCCCCATTATTTTCATAGAATCATGGAATGGTAGGGTTGGAAGGGACGTTTACAGATCATCTAGTCCAACCCCCCTGCAGAAGCAGGTTCACCTAGATCAGGTGGCATAGCAAACATGTCCAGGTGGGTCTTGAAGATCTCCAAGGAAGGAGACTCCACAACCCCTCTGGGCAGCCTTTGCCAGGGCTCCCTCACTCTTACAGTAAATTAGTTTTTCTTATATTTAAATGGAACTATTTTTGTGTTGCAGCTTCGTCCCATTACCCGTGTCCTGTTGCTAGATACAATAGNCTTGGCCATGAGGGCACATTGCTGGCTCAGGTTTAGCTTATTATCAATCAGGACTCCCAGGTCTCTCTCTGCAGAGCTGCTCTTCAGCAGTTCGACCCCCCAGCCTGTACTGGTGCATGGGGTTGTTCCTTCCAAGATACAGGACTCTTCACTTGTCCTTGTTGAACCTCATGAGGTTCCTCTCTGCCCAACTCTCAAGAGCAATTTTAAAGTAATATAATGTAGTAAAGTCTCTTACCTTTATTCTGTCTTCTCATACACAAGCTCTTTCTTCAGGAAACAGCAGCCCCTGAGTTCACAACTGAATTATTAGTTTTTGTTCATCTTCTCATAGCATTTAAATTGAGCTTTCTTGAACTACCCTTGGCATATTGGAGTCTTCCTGTCCCAAGTGAAAGTTTACTTTCTGTTTTTTTGTGTACACGGAATTTCTTCTTTAAAAGAAATAATACCTACAAACTTCAGCTTGAAACCATAGAAATGGATTTTGTCATACACTGGGGAAGGTTCCTAAAAGCCATTTTTAGTACATGTGGGTTTGGAGGCTCATTTGCCTACTCTTTCCTCATGTGGTAGCTTTTGCTCCATATATATCTAGAATGAGTGGGTTATGTAGAGAGATTTTTATAACCATTGCTGATGGAGCACCAAGCTTTTAGGGGCATTATAGCTGCATCATTTACTAAATGGGCAAGGTAGTGACGTTCAGTGTAGTATTTAAGGTGAAATAAAGTGAGTTGGCTTGGTATACCTACATGGCCAGAGCTGGTTTTGTTTGTTTTCACTTAATTTTCCAAGCAGAAGTGCAGTTTTCAGTAAAGCATTATAGTGTTTTAGAGTAATAACCTATTTTTTACAGTTAGTAGGGGTGGGGGTAGATATAAAGGGTTATGTCAGTATTTCTGAACTTAATAGTACTAGAGTCCCTTTCTTTGTCCTGAGGATAAGAACTCAATTTACATGGCAAAATCCTGTCATGCTCTTCACTTGCCGGCTCACCTGCAGGGAACAGCCTGTATGTTGGTTTGTTTGCTGAGCCATATTCAGGCATCACGTAGGAGGGAACTGGGCTACGCGGACCAGGAGGTATGTTAGCAATGAAACTGTCAGTCACGGACAGGGTCAGTGTCCTGACTCTGTTTGGAGCATTGTTGAAGCCCTAAGATCCTAAGGGTGAGCAGTATAGAAAGATAGCACCGAGACAGAACCAGCATCCTGGAGAGAGGATCAAGGACAGAGGATGTCACTAATACTGTCACTAATGTTTGCCATAGGCTGTAGTACTGAGGCTGTTTAAGGTATGGGGCTTTTGTTGGGTTTTCTTTGTATGTTTTAAAGTCTTGTGCCATAGACTAAGACTCTCTACTGCAGAATATGTTCTAGGACACTTAGATATGGACTTCCCATGGGATATTACAGAGTATGTTCTTGGTAAGATTTTAGCTTAGTAGGGCTGGATGGGCTTTTCCTTGATTTCTGTCTCACTGTTTAGAAAATGCTCCACTTTTCCTTTTAATTCCTTTCTGGATCTGTAATTTCATGCTGCTGGGGTTGACCACATGTCATGTTACTGTGAGTAGTAGCTATGAATAATTATGACCCTTCTCACAAGCACCAAGGGAAGCAATGATGAAAAGTGCCCAAACTGGTATTAGAAAGGTGGGGAAAAAAAGCAATCCTTAGATGATTTTGGTGACTGCAAGATGCTGTACCTTCTATATGAATTTCAGCTTAGTAGATTCTCAGCATATGTGCTGTCTTTTTTTTTTTTCCAGTAATCAAGGACAAGAAAGGAGGTGTAAGACTTCCCACCCTACAAACAAATGCCAGTGTTTGAGAGTTGGCTTGTTGTATGCCTGTTGTTTTCTCAGAAGCCAAACAAGGCTCAAAAAGCTCAAAAAAGCTTCCTCAAAAAGCTGTCAGCAGCAGCAAAGGCACCATAGTTGTTCATTGGGAGACTTGAGAGTGCAGCACTTGGTTTTGAAGGTGCAGATAGGATTTTAAAAATAAAAGCCATTATACTGTTGTTTAAAAAAAAAAGTGAGTTTAGAATTGCATTACATTCTGACATAAAGAATGGAAAATAGCACACCAATGACACACAGGAAGCAAGTTCTGGCAAGACAGGGTCTTCTGTAGACTGCTGTTGTCTTGTGGTCCTGTTCACATGAGAGTGCTGTTTGACTCACAAATTCTGGTTAAACCATAGATCATATTTTAATATACTGTTTGTCACCCAGCTGCAAAACAATTTTTAAGTTTCAATACAACAAAGTTTTTGGTAATCTCATTTATTGTTTCTTACAATTTTTAGGTCTATGAAAAAAGAGCATATGGAGTAATGTATATATTAGTCTAGTCCATTTTTTTAGAAAGTGATACAACATTTTCTTCTAAATGCATTCAGTGTTCTTAAATTATCATATGATTCACTTCTACACAAGAACTGTGTGCAATATTTCTTCTAACAGCAGCAGCACCTGTCACACAGGCACATTGACCTTTCATACACATATTCATTCACATCTATTATTTCAGTTTTGACAGTTACTGTGATGAGTTGGGTTTTTGATACTATTCACCTGTGTGGTGGCACTAGGTAAAAGATTCATTGTACCCTTGGTGGGCAGCAGTTTATTCTATGCTAATGGAATACTGATACATAGTACGTGCCTTGTGCAGATTCAAAAGATTGTATTAATGTTGTATAGCTAGTAGTTCAGGTTTGAAATATTAATTGGACTGGAGAAATAAAAGGTTAAAAAAAATCTATTATGACATTCAGGTTGGAAGTACCTCTTACAAAGAGTGACTTGGAAATTCTTGTTTTGCTTCATGCTGTTCTGACATAACAGCTTGAGAAACCTCAAATAAAAATTAGCTTTTTATGGTTTAGTGCTGCTGTCTGTATTTCCAGTGTATTGTACAATGCAGTGAGTTCATGGAGGTTGCCACTGCCCGGGGATGTAGAGGAGGGCAGTGCATGTATGAGAGTTGAAAGAGAGAAGCAGAGATATTTTACAAGGGGAAGAGCTTGTCCAAAGCCATCAGCTGTCCCTGATGCCTGCTCAGTGTGGAAGATCTCATCAGATTTGCAGATGACACCAAACTGGGGGAGCAGGTGACATGCTTGAAGGCAGGGCTACTGTTCAGAGGGACCCAGTGGAACCTTATGAAATCCAGCAATGACATATACCAGTTATGTCCCCTGGAATGAGTAGTTGTTGGCAAATATACATGTTGGGCTGTGATGGGTTTGGGATCAACTCCACTGAAAAGGACTTGTAGGTCCTGGTGGGCAGCAAGCCAAACATGAGCCAATCTTGTACCCTGGCATCAAACACAGTCAACAACATCCTAGGCAACATTAATAGCCTGAGATGGAGGGAAGCGATAATACTCCTTTACTTGGCACTCCATAAGCCTACATCCAGAATACAGCATCCCATTTGGTAGATATGGTATAGATTTTGTGTAAAATAAAGATACTGATATGATGGAGCTAGTTCTGTGGCTCTGGGAGCTGGAGCTCATGCCCATTGAGGACATGCTGAGGGTATTGGGCTTGTTCAGCCTGGAAAAGAAATTACTTTGTGGAGGACCTTCCAATACATACAAGGAGGTTATTCAGAAGACAGGGCCAAGGCCTTTCACAGTCGTGCTTGGTGATGAGGACAGGAGAGAACAGCTGCAAATTGAAAAGAAAGTATCAGGTGGGGTATAAAGAAAATTGTTGTCACTATAAGAGCAGTCAAGAAGTGGAGCTTGAAAGTGAGTCTGTGCAGTCTTCGTTGTTAGAGCTTTTCAAGACCCAACTGGGCAAACAGTCTTGAACAGCCTGGTCTGGCCTCAGTGGTGGCACGGTGATTCTGACCTAGGACAATGCTTGGAGCCAAAACTGAACTTATTTTTTGGTTACATGATTATAAGCAAATTATTTAGTCTCTTTAGTGTATCAGTTACCTGTCTATAAAGTGAAGGTAATGTCATTTGTCTGCCTCAGTGGTGTTTCAAGATAAGCTATATGAAAGGTGATGATAATTTGGATGTTTTGGAAAAGTAAGTATAGACAATGAAGCAGTTAGGCCTTTAAAGCCTACATAAGAAGCCGACAGAGAGCTGTCCCACATCTTCTCAAGCACTAACTGTGAAGACTTGTGAAGCTGTTTTCTGTGGGTTTACTTTCATGAAACTCCACCATATATATTTTCTCTGTGTGCTGCTAAAGAAGCTGATCACCTTAAAAGGTAGTCAGCTGCAAAATGTGTTAGTGTTAGCAATTGCCCTGACAGCAGGCTCTTTATAGGCTTCTGCCAATTATGGTAACATTTGTCATATTTTCCTAGTTAATATTTTTCTTCCTGCTATAGTGGTTGCTTCTGTGGGCTGCTTGACAGAGAGGAAGCAAACGTAGCTGCCTTCACATCAGGAGCACTGTACCTAGTTCTGCCCTGTGTGTCAAATGTACAGCTAACTGATGGATAAACTGAGAAGTCTTTTCCCCCCCACACACCTTTCAGCTTTGGTGATCTTCAATAAGACATTTGCAAAGCTGTCTTAAAATTTTCACATGTAAATAAGGAATTAACCTCCTCTAAAAAGAAAAGAAAAACAGTGCATTGGAAGAGTTACCAAAAAATTATTTTTATGGCATTTCAACTCATGAAGAGCTTTGAGGTAGCTTTAAAATAAGGAGGGGTATATACATAGGAGTTTTAGGAATTCCTGGGAGCTTGACATTTAGAATATTATGTAATATCATTTTTAACTGTTCTTTTTCTTCTCTCCACTTCTGCAGGAAATAAAGAAGGACATGAAGAAAGAAAATACTGCCAACAAACCACCAGAGAAACCTATAAATGAAGTTTCCAATGGAAGCCCTTTACTATTGTCTGAGACAATTATTAGAACCAACAAAAAAGGTATAGTATATGGAAGCTTAAATGCAGATAAATTCAGACCTTTAAGAGAACAAAATGTAAACCTTCTGTCCTTCTAGACATAAAGCTAGAGTCTATTTAACTGTAAAGGCATAGAAGGAATAATAGTAACAAAAATCTTATTGTCCTCTTATATTTGGCATATATTGTGTCTAATATTTCCACATTAATTTGCACAGACATCCCTTTCTTCTTAAAGAAATCCTTCCTAACTACATTTAATTAAGGAAAGCTGTGTAAGGAGATTACCAAAGCTTATTAAAGTAAGGAAGTGACAGCTTGTATAAATTGAGGTTTTTGCACAGTAATGTCAATCCACATTCATGTATTCGCATTCTATCTGGGACAGAGACTGGTTACTGACAGAGAACTTTAAAAAAAGAGAAAGTTGAAAAAAGGGGAAAACATAAAGTTTAATGCATTAGTTTCATTGGAAGTGTCTGTCACTCTCTTCTGTTTCAAACAGAAATGTGTGCTTTTCATGTCTGGCTTGATTCTCAACACAGATTCCCATGTAGGATTTTGAATTACTAAAATGAAAGCCTCCAGATCTCCTCTCTGTCTCTCCCTAGCTCCTAGTCCTGCTCTCAGAAATATCAGAACAAACTAAAAAATTGGCAGTATAATGGTTGGATTTTTCTTTAGGTCATATTTATGCTCCCATTTGTTTGTGGGAGGACAATTGGCTATTTGCAAGAGATGAGCTGTATTTTTTCCTGGAGAATTCACTGGACAGTTTCTTGCTTACTGTCTTATAAAGCATAATCTACTGCCATTAATCATTGCTGTAATGTAATTTCCCTTTTGGCATGTCTTCTATAGCGTTAAGACTACGCATATGGAAATTTATTCTTCCATATTATCAGCAAATATTGTGTTTGAGCTGCAGTTTGACTAGAGATCTTAAACCTAAGGTTGCGAATACAAGTGAGGAAAATAATTTCTGCAAAACATATGACTTCCTTAAAAATTTGAGGGGGAGTAATCCTCTTGCAAGGATTGATGTCCTCTGAAAGAAAAAATGAAAATAAATCTCAGAAAGCTTTGTCTTTTGAGTTTATGATGTCGTCTTCAATCTGGAGATACGTCCAACATTTTTGCTTTGGGTCATAGGTTTTTCAAGCAACAGCAGAATTAAATTACCAGGAATTATTCTTTTTCATGGCTGCTATACAGAACCGTATTAGTAGTTGGGAAATTATCTAGGGACCAAGTCTGTTCCATATTGTTTCAGCTGCTATTTGGAGAAGTCTAATAGCTGTGGCAGATGCAGAGATTCAGTTCAGTCACAAGGGGATAACACTCCAAATATGTTACTTAGGGCACAGGCTTTCTCCTCGTCTTTCTTCCCTTTGGCTCAGAAGCTTTAAATGATTCAGGGAGTAAAGAAGTTCTGTTCTTCTGTCTGTAGCTGGAGAATACAAAACTTTGTGTTTATTGGAAGGAGAGAAACAAAGATTGACACAAAAGTCTGTAGCTCAAGGAAGGGGTTAGATTTGGAAATGGCAGTTTTCATAGCAGTTAGTATTGTACTACATTGAATTTCATGGGTGAGGATTGCACTTCTCATGGCTATTTCTACATAGTGTCGGAGTTAGTACATTTTTCATTTTGGATGCTTCTTCACAGCTGTTTCCATTGCTAAGCTGCCTGCAGCATGCTCCACTCTAGCAGTACAGCTAAGGATAAGAACATAATGAGGCCAAAAGAGCTTCCACTGTTCTGGTTTTTTCCTCGGGTCAGTTTGAGCATGGTGCCAAAGTGGCCTTGTTTAAGTGAGGACAGCTAAGCAAGTAGTTGCTGTTAATTAATGTAAGATCTATGTGGCAAATTCTCCTTGTGAGAAATGTTGCAATATTTTACTGGAGACAGAGCCCTAAATGCCACAGGAAACTGCTCCTGTGATGTGATTTTTTAATTTTTTTTTTAATTAAACCCTATCTCAATCTGTTTATTGATCATAGAATGTGACCTGACCTGAAAAAAGGTATTTTTAATTTTTTCTCCTTGTTGTTAGAAAGTGAGGAGGAAAGAGATGCATCTGAAGGTTTTTAGTCACAGTTCAGTAATGAAAATAGCAGGCAGTATTATTTACTTACTTGTTTGGTCAATCTAATCTTGCTGCTTGGAACTTCAGATCCAGTGATTTGGGAGTAAACCATTCTGTGCTGGTGTATTGTGTCTATTACCAAGACTGATGATAAGTATTTTTCTACTGCTGTGGTGTTACATAGTGTAGTTTTACTACTTAACTTGGTTGGCCTAATTTAAGTGGCAGCACTTTAGCAGATATTTAGGTTTTGAGCATAAGAATCTTGGCCTTTTGTGCTTCTGGCTTGTAGAGTGTTTTTCCTTGAGGAATATTGACGAGTGTCCAACAGTGGTATTCAAGGAAAACACCTAAATTATTTGTAAGAAACATCTATGTAGCTAAGAGGAAAAGCACTGATTTTTGAACAAAAAAGATATGTAGGGTCCAACTTTACATGCTAATTAGTTCTAGGCACTGTATTGAAATTAGAAGTTCTTACAATAAAATCAGTGTAAATTGAAATGCCTCTTCTAAAGGCTTATTTCATCAAATAAGTAATGAACATTACTATTTTGGATTACAGATTTAATCTAGGAACTATTTAAAGTTGGTGTAATGCCACTGGAAGTAGCCTACCTGGGCTAGTACTTTCATACATAGTGAGGGTTGCAACTGATTGTGGTATGATTAGTTGTTGGTCACCATCTGTGAATCATTCAGGATTTTGTTATAGAAACCAGGAGAAGATGGAAGGATTTGATTTTGTCTGCTATTCACTGGGGGCAGTAAAACCAGAACATTTCTCATCCTGCAATATTTCTTACTGACCACAAATACGTAATGGAAACAAACAGTAGGAATTACTTCTGTAGTGGACATCATTTCAGGAACTCTGTGACATTTGGCCTTGATGTATTTATGAGAGTTAATATTTGTAGGTAATTCCTCTCTTTACAGGGCTGTAAATGTGATTTAGAAGTTAGGACTACACCTAAGAAATAATGAATTTATCTTCTTGCTATGTCACAGTTGCTGGGTAACTTTTGCTAAGTCACTTAAACTCTGTTGGCCAAATGACCTCACTTAAGGATCTTAAGGATCTTAATATGTGTTGATTTTCCAGATAGGCAGAGGGGTTTGTTTTGTTCGGGTGTTTTTTTCTGATTTATTGCAGTGGTATGCCCAAATTAATTCATATCTTCCAAGTATTTCAAGTGTGTCTGCCTCAAGTTCCTTATTGACAAAACCTGCGGTTATACCTACCTCATTAAGAGGTTAAAATCTGTTACAGTCTGGTAGTGATGGCAATTAACATCTAGGAAACTGAGAATTTTAATATAACATTCCAATGAGTTCATGCTTTGAAGGGCTCAAAAAATGACCATTTGTTAGACTGTAGAGGTGGGGTTAGGGAAACACAAAGTCCTTGTGCTTTCCCTGACAGTTCTCAGGGCTGCAGCAGCTCTGAGTCAGTTTTGATGGGTGCTTCAGGTGCTACATTATCAGTCTCTGACTAGGGAAAAAGGCCATGGCACTGAACAACCCCTCTGAAGCTGTAGCAACATCAGCCGTGGTTGGCTTGCTTATCCTTTGCCAGAATTTGGGAAGAATCATTCTTTTACTTTTTCCTAAGGTACGTATGCTAAGAAATTCTTTACTTCCCAGCTGTAGGTCTTTCAGTATCTTTTTTTACTGCTCCAGGATTTTTGGTTGTCATGTAGAACTATTGTTCTAAAACTCCTGTGAAGCTGGACTAAAAACAAAACCAAAACCCCAAAAAATAAGTTTTGGTTTTTTTTTTTTAATATTTAGAATTGATATGCTGCACTCTGCTACTATTACTTAATAACAAAAAGATTACTGTCAGATCTTGGAACAGGAAGACTCTGAAAGGTATCCTTTCTCTTTGTTTCTTAAATGCTTTTCCAATATGGTGAAATTTCATCTCCTCTAAGTCAACTTTCAAAATCTGAAAACAGATACAAAGTTGTCCAACTATTTCAGATCTGTCATAAATTCAGTACAATCTTCATCCAGGTATAAAGGGACATAATGGAAATTTGCATGCAATGAGCTTCACTGTTATATGGCAATGGCTTATTTTATGATATATTTGTCCTGACTTTCGAGTATCCTATTTTTTAAACATCCTATTTAGTGTAATATTTTGTGTATCTTGTAAGAGGAGCTTACTTACATAGGCCAAATTGCAAAACTGCATTGATAGGCTGTATTTTCTAAGTAAATTAACAACAATTGTTATAAAAGTGAACATATTTGCAGAGAAGATGTGTTGCCTTGCCAGATGTATTTGTTCTATATAAACTGTAAATGCAGTCTGCATTGAGGTTATTCAAGCCAGCAAATCTGGAACAGCTCATTGCGTGTTACATGTTCTTAGCCAGGGCCAAGCACTGAAAGCAAGGAAATATTTTTTTTCTAGTTCTCTCGAGAATTATTTATTTTACTTTCCACTTTACATTTAAGTAATAAACAGAATTTGTATCCTATCCTAAAAGGGATACAAAAAGGTAGGTTTGATAATAGGTTTGTGTTATGAATAATAACAAATCTGTTTTATGCAAAACTGAGATTTAAGCCTGTTTTTATAAGTCAGAGAAATGGAAAAAATATTTTACAAAAAAAATGCTTCGTTGTTTGGTTCAATAGTTTAATAATGATTTGGATGCAAAATGGCACTCAATTTATTAAAAAGACAAACTGATGACAACTCAGCGTATGAGTGTTTCAACTCTGAGTTTTCTGTTAGGTAATGTATGTAAGCCATGTTTCTGGCCATGTTTTTCAATAGAAAGAGAAACCTCAAAATTTCCTTCATAAAATCTTTTACTACTAAACATAGTGCAAACAATTGCATTTGTCAATGTGCCAGTCATGTTTCATGGGGTGTCTGACCCTCGGTATGCTCAGCTTTGGTTTTCCTTTCAAATACAGGAAGTTTGAGGGCATTGAACTGTCTTTTGACTCGATTATCTTTCCAGTGTTTATACGTTCAGGCCTTCTCCATGGACAGGCTTTGGTGTTTCTTTGCAGATGCTGGCAACTTCAGCAAAATTATAGCTAGCATTAAAAAAATCCCAAACCCTTTTCGTTTTTAAGATCAGTTAATTGGAGTATAATCAGTATACAGTTTACACAAACATGCACAAGAACATTCTTCTCAGCTTATTAAGGTTAAATATGCATGCAACATATGACACAAATCTAAAGTGAGACATAAAAAATTAATGGCACAGGAAACTCGAATTCAGCAAAATATTTATTCTTTGAGTTTAAATGCCATATCTGCATATGTGTAAGTAATGGCTCAGAAAACATACATTTCATCTTCAAGTATAGTTTTTTGAAACTTAATACTAGGATATTTTTTACCCTTAGGTAAGCTACGCTGTGTTGAAAGGCACTACTTTTAGTTCAGAGAGGCAAGAAAAGATACCAGTCTGTGCTGGACACGTGGGTGGAAGCCATAAAGGGTGTATGGTGTGTGTGATCTGTAGTGGTTTAACATTTTTTGTTTTGTGGAGGCATGCAAGAAGGATTCTATCACATGCTAGGGAGAAGATCTTTACTTAGTAAACTTCCCTTTTATCCAAAACAGTTATTTTATATGTGCAGCCTGTAGGGGATACATGAAAAACAGATGATTCTCTCCAGCATTTTAGTTCCATGATTCTTTTCTTCTGATGAAAAATAATTCTCAATAATGTGAGGAGACAATGTGCATGGAATATAGCTAATTTCAGAGCTGGTGAATAAGATGCATTCAGATGAGTAGTAGTTCTGTAATGTGTGAACATCCTTCTTTGAGTCACAAGGCTATGCTTTTGGATTCAATATCCTTTTATATAAATATATTTATATAGCAAGGGAAATAATGCAATGGTTTTAAATTGTACTGGTTTATTGTCTGGCTGATGCCATAAAATGATTTTAGTCTTTTGGGGATTTCTCTTGTAATTATACTGTGAAATCTACCTAAAATATTTTGTAGGGCAGGAATATAGATATAGATGTTACTATTGTTACAATTTGAGAGTGGTCTGTAACCATTGACACAATATTCTTTTTCTCTTTTCGTTTCTTTTCTTTTCTTTTCTTTTCTTTTCTTTTCTTTTCTTTTCTTTTCTTTTCTTTTCTTTTCTTTTCTTTTCTTTTCTTTTCTTTTCTTTTCTTTTCTTTTCTTTTCTTTTCTTTTCTTTTCTTTTCTTTTCCTTTCTTTTCTTTTC
>WBNH01002192.1:128242-254778 GCA_013401255.1 Urocolius indicus
TCTTTTCTTTTCTTTTCTTTTCTTTTCTTTTCTTTTCTTTTCTTTTCTTTTCTTTTCTTTTCTTTTCTTTTCTTTTCTTTTCTTTTCTTTTCTTTTTCCTTTGGAAGAAAGATTTCAGTGCTGTCTTAGCAACATGGGCATGGATACTCATTCCTCAAGCATACCTTGTTTCTGAGACCTATCTAATTAATAACTTAATATATTTAAAACCTAAACTTTTTTCTATGTTATAGTCATTTGATTCTCTGATTTTCAGTTAAGGTTTCATTATCTATCCTATTCCAATAGGTTATTCCAGTGAGATAATTTCTTTTCCTGTCATTTACTGTGCAATATCCCCATCTAATTTTTATTCTAAGTCCCTACCTTTTGTTTTCAGTTGCTCTTTCTTCATACCCTTCAAAATGCATAAATGCTGATCCCTGATGTAGCTTCTGCAGTTTTATATGATTGGATCCAGCCAAAGGTGTGGAATCCTAATGAATATAAGAAGGTTCTGTGCAGGAGCAGCCCATGGAAGTCAATTGTAGAAATCCCTTTTGGTTTGAATTGTAATTCCAAGTTAACTCCATCTTCAGGGCATCTTCTGTTTGCCTAGATGAGTCTTCTTGTGTCTTACGTTTATCTCTAGGAAGCCCATTTATGGACCATGTTGTAAAAACACTGAACAAAAATAGAGCTACCACATCAAGAAGCTAATGATACGCACACCTGTCTGTGTATATATATGTATGAAACAAGGTAACAAAAGAGAAAAAAATAATACAAGGGAAGATATATTATTTGGATGATGATTAGCAGGCTGTTTCCAAGATTCTTGCAGAGAATGCTTGTTTTAATGAAAGATTTGATTCTGGATCTGCACTTGGAAATTGAGAAGGCAATATGGAGAAAATTGTGACAAAGTTGGGTTTAAAAGTTAACAGTCACTGTTGGATGCTGACACTCAAGACAGAGAAGTGGCAGAAGATGACCTTTTCATTTAGAATCTGCATTGATGCAGGAGAGCAGTGACTGATTGGCATTCTGAGCAGCTATCATATGAAGCAGAGGGAGGTAGTTATGGAGGCAAATGAGGACATGAGTTAGTTTTGGGTTTGTTTTGTTTTGGTTTTTTTTTTAAATACAGAAAAATAATTGTATCAATGCAAAAGCAGAGATAAGTGAATCTTTAAGGACGAGAATGAGAAGGAACAGGTGAAGTGGTAGAATAGGGCTGCAGGCAGAGTTAAAAGGAGAACTTATTTTTATAAGTAATTTATGCAAATATCTAAAAGATGCTGCACTTGAAGGAATAGTTGAGAGTTGCATCTTCTCTTTTGTGAACACTTTTTACTTGATTTAAGATTTTTTTCTTTCCTTTTAAAAGCTTTGGTGTTGCCGTTGCAGGCAACACTACGTGGTGGTTCCGACTGATCTCCCAGTTCTCCGACAGTCGAGGGAAAGGATCACTGCACACATGGTGTGGATGGTGCTCCGTCTCCGTCTCCCCCTTATTGTTTATGTCATGCCCTTATATCTGCTGGCATAAGCACCTCCTCTATCTCTGCCCCGTGCCAGACCTCTCCCTTCCTCTTCACCCCTCGCGTTACAATCCGAGATCTTCTGGATGCCTACTACACTTTGGAATACATTTTACATGTCTGAAATATGAAACAAAGTCATATATTCTAACAGTTGAACAAGAGCTTGCTAGTTTGTCTTTCTCCAGCCTACGATAATTGTACATAAGGTACTAGTCAAGAGTGTTCTCAAATTCAGGTGCAAAACGTTTTTCTGTTGGCAGCAATATTGAAATCTCCTTTAACACAAAGCCAAAACTGGTAAAATACTGCTAAATGCAAGAGCTGTTCTTGTTAAAGTAACAGCAGCAATGAGTTCGAAGCTTTCCCATCAGAAAAGACACCATTTATTTTAGCACAGAGTTCTGCAGAGACGTTTTCCCCTGCTGACAGCAATTCCCTCCTTTATGCTGCTGTAGGCGAGTCACTTGGCTCCTAGCAAGGCCTAGCTGCCTTTGAGGTCTGTCCTAGACCTTCTGCCTCCTAACTACAGCTATCTGTGTCTGTCTCCTTGAACCTTTCATCTAGGTGGTGTGGGATTTTCAAGAACAGCATGGCTAACCAGATTTGAAAATGAGCAGACCAACCATTCTGCCCTGTCCCCTCTCACAGCATTCTGTGATTAAATAATGACAGAACGTGAGCAGGATGGCTCACTTGAAACTGAGCTTTGGAACAAGTCATTGGGGTCACTGTACATTTCTCGGTGCCCACTTTTAAGATACCTTATCTGTGCCTTGTATGTGACAGTTGTGATAGGAGTCAGACTTCCTTTTCCTAGAGGCAATGAAAACAAAGTAGCAATGCAGGGATACTGTTGTTGAATAGAAAATAACTCTATCTGGAATGAAAATTTGGGGTCAAGAGAGTATACACTTTGACTGAGCAAGCTAATATCTTTTTCCATGAACTCAGAAACCCAGTGTACTTTAAACTAGGTCAAGAATGCTTGTCTTATCATTCCTAAAGTTAATCTTGGTGAATTTCTAACTGCTAAGTTAAAAACACCCATCTAAGTGTGCTCTCAGCTTACAGGCAGGTCCTTAATGTGGTGCTGCTTTACCTTTGCTTGCTTGGTAGCCGAGATGGTGATGTTTTGTTTGTATAGGAACAGAAAATTATTCTTAGCCTTCCCTGCTGGGCTGGGATCAGGGCTGTGTGGCTGTTGACATCTGTCCTCCATCACCTGTAGGCAGTGATAACAGCCAGCCATGCTGTGGTAAGTTATGAGGCAGTTGGAGGTTTCTGGCTCATGTGACAGCCGTAAAAAACCTTTGAATGATTCCTGGGGCAGGACCTGTCAACAGCTCACTTGGGTCTCAGTCAAAACACAGTTTCATTTGATATGAGTTGAAGACCTAAATAATTTGTATAAATGATTGGTCTGAGAATTTGTCCTTAACCCAATAAGCACCCCTCCTTAAAGAAGGCTTTTGGTTATATGTAACGTTTAATAGAGGGAGTTTTTCTGCTCCTGTTGAATCACTTCAGTGCAAGAGGCTTTTTCACTTCCATCTACTCTGACTGGAAAGAAACTACAATCATCATTCAAGAGCTTCGTCTCCTAACAGGATGGTGTTTATAAACCCAAGTTGGGATAAACTTCTGCAGACAATGGCAAGAATGTATGCAGCAAAAAATAACTGTGGCTGCTGGTAGGAAGGATGCTGACTGTCTTGGTGGTTTAGGAGTGCTGAGCAGAGCTTGACTTACAAGTATGCTGCAGGAGGGATCTCTGTGAACCAGCTGGCAGCAGGGGTTGGATAGGAGTGTGTATCTGTAGAGAAGATTTAACTCTGCAGTTTGCACAGGCATTTTTCACCTGTTCTCTTTTCCTACTCCCTTTCCCATGTGCACGTATGCAAAAGCTAGAGTACTTTAAAGCAAAGCTTTGCTGTTAGATGCAAATGAGAAGAAACTAAAGCATTTTCCATAAGGCACATAGTTTGTGTGGTTTTATGATTTTTGGTAGACTCTATAAAACCTGTTACTTCCAGGAGGTAATATAGGCATTACAAACTTTCTTCTGATAAAGTGACATGCAGGGAACAAACTTTTTAATACATTAATTTTAACTATTTTTCATGCACAGTGTGAAATCCTTTGATTCATCTAGTTAAAAGCCCCTGGAGTTAGGGAAGTTTGCTTTACTATAACCAGCTTTGGAAAACACGTAGAGGTATCAGACAGTGTTGATACTGAATGACTTGGATTATCCTGAGTAGGATGGCACTATTATCTATGTAGGCTCTCGGTTTTCAGATTCCTATATTATGTAGGTGAACTGACTTAAGTAACAAGATACTATGCCTGCAAATGTGTATTTCTTGTTTCCACTGGCAAGAAGTTTTCCTAAATTTTATTCAGTGAATATTTCATCCATGTTTTATTTCAGAAATTTCTCCTTTACAGTTTAATCCAGGTGCTCACAGCATGGAAATTTGTGGTGTTGTTAGTGGTGCATTGTGATGTACTATACTGTTTACCTTATTGTTTTATCTTTGTCTCATTTCTTTCTAATGTTATTTCACAGTTAAAATACACTGTTAATTTGCAGTAGTTCTTCTTCTGTATCTTTCTGCATTCTCTTTTCATTTATAAATACATGCTTGTGCCAGTTTCTTGCTTGGTGTTAATAATTTGTAATATTGTCCTCTTTAAAAATTCAAAGCATGATGCTGGTGCTCATTGGTAGGGTGGTTATGCTTGACAAGGGAGTGAAATGTGGAAGTGCTGACAAGCAGCTGATTGCTGATTCTTGGCCCCAAACACAAGATTGCGATATGGAAGATTATAAATATCTGTCACACAGCAAGAACTGCTATTTCCAAACTTCAGTGCTGACTTTATTTAGAAACCAAAGTGGAGGCTGGGCAGAGGTCCTCATGGTGAAAAGTAACTCCCTACAGATGCCCAAATTAGCTGGGAATGAGTTTTGAAGTCCACGGGGGTGTAGTGCCACTAGGATGGTCCTCTGCCTGGCTTGCATTACCCCAGTGAAACCCCTCACGGTTTTAGCTGTTACTACAGCATCTGCTGTGTCTGCATCTTCATAATTGTCACTACTCCACAGGCTGTTTCAGAGAGCACTGGCAACTGCAAGGACCCTAGTCCACCCATTACAGCCCAGGATACATCTGCCTTCTAGAAATACATGGTCTCTCCAGAATCTGTCATCTCATGCTGTGTTCTCTAGGGATGAGATTTTATCAGCTTTGTACTTGTACAGTGCTCAGCCTGGCACTGTATTCATTGCTCAGATTTCTTGAGTAGTGTGCTACAGTAGATGACAAGGATAATGCTGTGTTTAGTGATCAGAGTCAGTAGCACAACAGCTGCCCAGTAGTTTGAATTTAAACCATAGTATATGTTTAAGCAGCTCTTTTTAACATGTTTTACATATTTTTTACATAATTTTCCTGATAGTTATCATCTTCTGTCACGCATTCACTGGGGATATTTCAATGGTAAAATAACTAATTAAAGTACCCTCACAGAAGCTTCAGTAATTAGCACCAATGTTACATTGATTATTTAAATAACTTTAGATGCTGTCTTTTAAAATTTTTATTTCCCCACTTCATTTAGTACCACATGCACCTTGCATAAATTCTGTTTGATTCCTGACAGATTCCAGATGTCCCTGATTTATAGAGTCTGGTATCCAGCTCTACAAAAGCTACAAAGTGCAGTGTCAGCCATTACTGCCTCATTTTGCAACTTCAGTCATAAGACTTGTAATTTGGCAGGCCTAGGAATTCTCTGTTAGACTACTGACTCAGCATATTTTTATCCTAAATTACATGGGTCATGGTTACTTCTGGGAATTCATAAGAGGTCAGGAAGTGTCCAGGAAATCATTTAAATTTAAAAAAAGTCTCCAGTGACCTCAGGAAAACCAAAAGATTCACTCATATGCCTGGCAGCTAGCACTGCCACCAAAAAATAAGAGCCATCTTTCCTGTTTTAGTTCTTCCTGTGTGCTGGTACAGATGTTTGACTGCATGTTGAGCCAGATGAGAATGACAGAGGTTAATGTTGAACTAGTTAAATGACCTGCCACAGCTACCTATCTTGATCTGACAAGATAGTGAAGAGTGTTGCTGGAGCTGGGAGAAGACAGAGCAGCAGTGCTGCTTTTTATGTGGTTGCAGGTAAAAATTATTCTAAAAGTGCTATAAGAGAGTAATAGTTTGTTAGGCAAAAATAGTTAATGCTCATTCAAGTAAATTGCTTGCTAAAGAAGAGACACTGACTTGTCAGTGTTGCTGTTCACTTCTCTTGTGTTGGGGAGGTATATGGCATGGCCAGTGTCCCCAAAAACCAGCATTGCAGTGGTATACACAATCCTTCTTATACTGAGCCCTTCTTCCCTCTTCACTCTTCATCTTGTAATCACAGAACCATTTTGGATATGAATTTTGTTACAGATTCATCTGACCTGAACCAGAGGCCTATTTATTCACAGCTTTTAACCTTGAGGAAGTAGCTTCTCATTCATGTAGCACGTGTAATGGAAAAGACAAGAGGAACTTGACAGCTATTTTAAGGAAAAGACAGTGTTTATCTCAGCAAAACTAAAAAAGAGTTCAGACATTATGAACTCTGAACCTAGACAGATTTAAAAAAAATATTTTAAGAGGAAGGAGTTTCTTTTAATGTATACCTCAAGTTGCACTGTCAGTTTGCGTAGTCCTTCACTTACATTTTAAATTTTATGCAAATTGATATTCTTCGATGCATTGTGTGAAAACCCCACTAACAAAATGGAAACTGATAGTGCCAGAAAAAATGTAAACATGATGAACTGCTTCAAAATGCACAAAGTGCACTTTGAGCACTTTTAAATTACTTCTATTTTCACAAAATATAGTAGTATTTTCACAGTAAAAATAATATTATTGCACAAATGCATCAGCATAACAGCTGACACAATAGTTTTGTAATAGACTATTGTCCTGGTTTTGGCTAGGGTAGTTAATCTTTTTCCTAGTAGCCGGAATAGGGCAATGTTTTGGATTTGAACTGAAAAAGAGTGTTGCTAACACAGGGATGTTTTGGTTATTGCTGAGCAGTGCTTGCTTTTGTGCTTCTGACCCTGTACTAATAGCGAGTGGAGTGGGAAGGGCACAAGAATCCGGGAGGGAGCATGGCCAGGGCAGCTGACCCAAACTAGCCAAAAGGCTAATCTGTATCGCAGGACATCATGCCTGGTATATAAACTGGGTGGAGAGGGGCAGATGGCTACTGGGGCATCGTTCAGTGGGTGGTGAGCAATTACTTTGGGCAGCACTTGAGTTTGGGTTTGGGTTTTGGATTTTTTTTTTCCTTTTTAAAAATGTTTCTCCAGTTTTCTTATATTACTTTTCATTATTATTATCAATTTCATTATATTTTTAGTGTGTTTTAATTTTTTTTTTTCTGACTCTCGTCCCCATGCCACTCAAAGAGGGGGAGAGTGAGTGAGCAGCTGCATGATACTTCTTTGTCGACTGGGGTTAAAACATGACAACTGTATGATTCAAAAGGAAATGGTAAGGAGACAGGAAGTGATGGGTGTACAGATGCCATTAAAAACACAACCAAGATGAGAAGATGTGAAACCAACCTGCTTGCCTTGCCTAACAGCAGAAGTTTGGAAAACTCCTGTTTAAGGAAAACAGAACAAACAAAGAGAGGGACAGCAAACTAGAATTGATCAGTTCGACAGGGAGAGCTCTAGCGTTTTGATTATCATGACATTAAGGAGTCCTGAGCAGCCTCCTGGTGAAAGTTCATGGAGATGGCTCAGTGCTAAGACATGGAGATAGATGTAGTTTGTGTGAATGCTGCTGTGGGGAAAAAGATAAGAGTTAAGGAAAGATTTGGTGTCAGATACAGTAGGGGATCTTGAGTGCAGTTGCATCTTTTTATGTAGTTAGGAGAGCTGTGCAATTGGATTCCAGAAATTAGCTCATTTGGCAGTAAGCTTCATCTGTGCGCAGATCAGAACTGATGTGAATTCATCACTACTTCACAGCATATTGTCAGAAATGGAAATGATTGTGGCTATAATGGCAGGAACCAAAGGCTATGAAGGTGAGGAGTCACACAAGTGTGACATGCCCAGATATATTATGGAGGCGGGAAATCTGGATTAGTTACTATATGAGGGACTTGTAGCAAGCAAAACAGTAACAGGTTTTGATGGAAAGGTATGTACAGCTTAGAAGCTGGTATTTGGTAGAACATAGTGAGATTGGATTATTTCTGTACAGAAATCTTCCACTGGAAGTGGAATTTTCCACTGGAAATTAGCAAAAAGCTGAAAATACAAAGTAAGTGAAGATCATTAGAAAGATTGTTGACAACAGATCCTTGACTAGGAGGCAGAATGTTTAATTTGTTAATCAGTTACTATTCTGAAGTTACCATGGGAAGTTACCATGCCACACGTAGAAAATAGAGTTATGGAAATTAAAAGGCAGACAAGTTTTAGTATAAAGTCAGAAAGCCCAACAAGCACATGTTCTGCAATCAGGTTGTAGGGAGATCTGTGCCAAAAAAGTGGGGATACAAGTGTGAACTGACTGTGTCTGGAAGGGAGCAGAGTGATTAAAATCTAGCATGTAAGTTTGTCTGAACTGTCTGCCTTTGCCGTGTGTTGGTGCTTCCCCACCATTTGCGCTGTGAAATTTGTTTCTTATGGAAGAGTAGCACAATGCTCAAGTGGTTATTTGAAGTTTAATTAAAAACATTATGTAAACTATAATGTCTTTGGGACCAAACAATATTTAGTGTTGAAATGGATGCTTTCTGGTCTTTGCAGTCTCCGATGTAAAGGAGACAGCTCTTTTGTAGCTTCTCATTATGTAATGTATAAAAATTACAACATATTTCCACCTAAGCTTTTCAATATAAGTACAGGACCTAACATAGAGAAACTACTACTAACACTGAAGAATATTTTAAAAAATAAATTCAGAGAAAGCAAACAATCGATTTGCACACAATACAGAAAGCTATGAGGATTTTATTTTCTCTCTTACTTTTCTTGTCTAGTTCTTAAAACTCAAAATGTGGTTTGGTAGATAGAACAGGTTTTGAAAGACAAGCTTAACAAATTTCTTGGAGAGAAAAAGACAAATTTGTCATAGCTTCTTCATAGATGCCTTGTTGTCTTCATGAAAATGTTCTTTTTCAGATCCTGTAGAAAACCTATTATAAAACTCATTTCAGAATATGAAGGCTTTGATGTAACTTTCTTAATCAAATTATTTAAGTTGTAAAATCAGTGTTCTGACAAGATTGCCATTTGCCCTAGACCCATGTAAAGGAAGAATACTTCCCCCTTCAAACTCTCCACACAGGAGGCAGACAGCATTCAGGGAGATGGGGAATGTAGCCTCCATGTTACTGTTCCACGTGCCACTCCAAGGAAGCCATCTACAGCAAATGACTGGCATATGCCCCAATCCCCTTAGTTTAGTTCAAAGGAGCTAGGCTCAAATACTGGCTTGCATATGAGGGAAGAGAGTCATATTGTAATCATATAGCTGAATCTTGTCTTGTGACAGTCTGGATGCCTTTGCTACCAGGAGTTTTATTCCAGTTTCCTGATGGAACACATCTTGTTTGAGAGCATCTGTTCATTTGCACTCTTCCCTGTGATTTTTTTGAACCTTCTTGAACATAATAGCTCTTTTAAATTGAAAGCTGAGTAGAGGAATATGACAGAAATTAGTACTCCTAACTGAATGAAATGCTCTTGTTTTGAGAGGCAACAGCCAGTGGCCAAGGTGTGCTTTCCAGTCAGTCAGTACCTATATTGTTCTGTTTCAGTCCAAGCACCTGCTATCACTTTCACAGCCATGCAGGTATAGTATGCAAGTGGAAGCTGGGGCAAGGGATGGTGGGGATGAGTGCAGGTTGAGATTATTAGAAAGCATTGGATGCAAAGACATAGTTCTCCAAGCCTCATTAATCCTACTGCTTATAAAACAACTTCTAGAGGCTTTTGGATGCTCTGTTGCTCATACAAAGATTAAATACTTTAATAATATGCAGATATAGATAAAAGTTTTGCTTGTTTCTAAGCACACAAACCGGATCTTTTTTTCAGTCTCCTTATGCAACCTTTATCAAAATACAAAGAAGAGAAAAAATGTGGAAGTTTATCTCCCTGATTTCTATCTGAGGTTAAGAATAAAAATAAAAAAGCCCAGTAAATCTGGAGTATTTTTGGTATAATAATGAAGACTTCATTTTCCTTTGTGTTTCAGTTACCTAAGTAACTGGCAGGTTGGACTAGACGATCTCTAAAGGTCCCTTCCAAACCTTACCATCCTATGATTCTAAATGGAAGCTTTACTGATTAGCAAGCAGGAAAAGTATGAAAAGTGCTAAAGAGTGGCTGTCTGCATATCCCTAGTGAAATGACAGTCCTCATAGTTTGCAGTTCTGCTGTTTGCTGTCTGATCCCAAGTGGCATTTGCTGCAGAGAAGTTCCTAAGGGAGTTCAATTCAGCCTGGTGAGCCAGAGGAGAGGTGTGCTAACTTGAGGTTTATAATCAAGCAAAGGCATCAAATACATGAAATCCAGTTTCTGCAGGTTTGCTGACAGCTTGCACATAGTTTCAATAATATACTTTGCTCTCAGTACCTTCGCCTGTCAGAGGCTGACTCACAGGAAGGATATTGCTTCAGAGCAGCTTCATTGGATTTTAGCAATCAAGCTGTAGACAAGGAAGATTAATAACAGAGAAATAATACAGAATCATGCATGGAGCATAGAGAGTTTAAAGATTTATCCTTAAACTAGAATGACAGCATAGCTGAGGTTGGAAGGAACTTCTGGAGATGGTCAAGGTCAACCCCTTGCTCAAACAGGGTTGGCTAGAGCCAGTTGACCAGGATCGTGTCCAGTTGAGTTTTGAGTATCTCCAAGGATAGAGAATCCACAGCCTCTCTAGGCAACCTGTGACAGTGTTTTGAGTGCCAATGAAGTAAGAAAAAAATATTAGTTATATTTCATTAACAACTAGAGATCCTGATCGAGTGAAATCCCTGCTTTCCTTCTTTTCTGATTACTGACCAAATAGCAAGCTCTTGTACAGGCAGGAGCTTGTACTCTTGAATGCTCAAGGTGCACAAGTCATAAGTTATTGCAGAATGAAGCCACACCAAATCTCAAGCTAGTTTTTTTTTTAAATGCAGACTTAATACTCTGTATTTGCAAAGACTTTTTGGAAGGGAGCACTCTAAGAGTGTCCTTTTACATAGAATAAAAAGATAAATGTGGCTAAGGGAATTTAAGGAAAGGCTGAGGGGAATAAATTGTGAATAGGGGTGAAAGTGCAGCTGGAAAAGCAAACACTAGTAAACGTTGGCCATAGAGTCCATTAGCCAATACCAAAAGACTTGGAAAGTCAAAGAGGAGCTGTTACAAAACAGTGTGAAACATTGCTCAACATATAAGGCTCTCTTGCCATTGCTCTCCTATTAGAGCAGCATCTCTAGCATAGATGGCTCAGGTAACTGTCAGGTGTTCAGCTCGTTGCAGTAATGCATTGCACCCTTTAACTGAAAGGTCTTGGAGGCTTACAGTGGTTTTTGGAGGCTTACATTTATTTTTTTTTAGCATTACATAACTCCTGTGCTGGACAGCACTGGAGCAATTTCATTTTCACAGAATCACAAAATCTCAAGGGCTGGAAGGAACCTCATCTCGTCCAATCTCTCTGCCAGAGCAGGACCACCTAGAGTAGATGACATTTTCAGTTGCCTATCTTGATGTGTGATTGCGTTGTCAGTCCTTTGTTTCTGGTTTTGTTACATAATAATCATTTAAACCAAAGGATATATATGTGTAGATCAGAGATTAAAACTATGAGAAATCTGAGTATGTGCAAAGTAAGAAAAAAATACAACCCTGGAAATTGGGGCAAGGTGGCATGAGTAGAAGAAAACAATCAGTGAATGTATGTTCAAAATCAGAATATATCAATGGTGTCTTTTAAAAAGAAAATGTTCCTGTATCATTGGAAATCAGCAGAGAAGCAGTCAGGAGGAGAGAGGGCAGATGATAAATGATTCATTTGCTTGCCTCCTCCTTGAGATTCTTTTCTTTGGCAGCTTGAGATAACAGATGTCTTAAGATTATATATTCAGAGGAAAATAATGCAAGACAATAGGCAGCCAAGACAGTATTCTGAGAGTCTAAATATTTTTGTTTCTTTTATTGCCTGTTGGATCTCAAAATCTAGAAAAGTTCTTATATCAATGAATGACTTTGCTCACAAACATTTTGGTTCAATGAAGCTTTCAATGAGGAGAAGTGATTCTTTGGTATTTGGACCATAGTCTCTTTTGTTTGTTGTGACTCAGCCTTTGGTTACAAGCAAGTCAGCTGGGCATGGGGAAATGCCAAGACTGATTGTTGAGTTATGCATCAAATTTAGTGCTTTTCTTGCAGAACTTTTTGATCATTGGTGAGAACAAATTTCAAAGGACACTTGTCTTTTTAATGGTACAAAATGTTTCAAAGTTAATTCAGAACAGCCTGTATGTTCAGCTTCAGCAGCATGCCATTTCTCTGCAGTCGATATTCACCAGGTGAGGTTCTTGCCTTACTATTCTAATCTCTTCAGGGATCTCTAACTCCCAACACCTGTGTCTGTACTGAAGATGCCAAAGAACCTGAGACTTGTTAAAATAAAAAATTTGCAACCCAAAACGAATAACACAGTATATTTTTGTGTGTTTCTACATCGAAACATACTGCATTTAAAATATTTGAAACAGAATAAGATGTGAAGTAATTACTCTGACTCAGAAAGAGGGTATTTATGTACTCCCACTTTAAAAAGAAAGGCTAGATACATTGGTGAATATCTTATCATTCATGTGGAACTCTTGCTAAATGAAGTGAAAACTGAAGGGCTGACAGTTCTGCAGCAGCTGCCGATACTATGTACTGTAAAAGAAAGGACTGCGTTTGCTATTGAGTCTGAGTTTGTTTGCAAGCAAACGAGTTTCCATGAAGTGCTATGTTCTGTACTAGAGAGGTGGTCTTCACTTAGACTCCGTGGCTCTGTCTTCCTCTGTTTCCACTTGCAAATTTGGCTTTGTTCACCAAGCTCTTTGGAGTTCAGAAGTCTTTTCCATATATACATATCCATTGCAAACTGATTCGCAACAGCATGTTTAGTCTCACAGTGAAGGGCAAATTTTCGTCAGATTTGTTGTTATCCCAGCTTCAGGTTAAACTTGATATGTTGAAAAAAGAGATAAAACAGTGCTGTGTTTGCTTTTGCCTCTTGCTACTGAGTCACCACACTGTTTTCTAAGTATAAATACTCTCTTTGTCTTTACAAAAGGTTGTTTAAATTAGAGTTTCAGTGCAGGCTTCAGCTCTCTTAGTGGATTTTAAGAGATTAAACATTGGTGAACACTGCAAAATAATAAAACAAGGTAAGTCATCTAAGACCAGACAAAGAAATATAGCTTATTCAAGAAGAAAAAAAAGACTGTCTCAAGTAATAAATTACCTACAGGGATGTTTCTGTAAATAAAAATGTATCAATTACCTTAGAGGCAAATAAGTTATCAGATGTTTTGCATGCTTTAGCATCTGTCTTCAAAGGCAAGAGAGTGAATTATGTGAAGCTTTACATATATTTATATTACTCTTTCTTTGCAGCACAAAGATATCAAGTATCCTTTTTGTGGTGCTTAATTTAAAATTCTGAGATGTGGAATCCTGTATTTGCTTTGGTTGTTTTTTCACCTTAGGTATTGCTAGAGATTTCCTCTACATTAAAATAAAGCTTTCTATATTGCTGAATTTTCATACTCTCTGCTTTTCAATGCTGCAAGCAGCACATGCTTTATGAGAACAGCCAAGTTTCATATTAGTTCTGATATTAGTGTGAAGATATTTATACTGATATTGGTAGGTGATGTAATATTTACAGATGACCATATCAGGATATAGTGTAGCTTGCAGCAGCTCTGTAACCAAACATGCTGCTACTGTTCAGAACATTCAAAATAATTTTAGCCCTGAGGACAAATATAAGCATTAACCTGCAGTAGAAGTTGTCTGTGCCTGCAGCTGTGCTGTGGGGATACATGTGAACACAAGGCACAACTGCGACATGGCATGCGGGGAAGTAGGTTGAAATTTCTCGGTCACGCAAGGGCTGCCTATGGAAGCCGCGTAATCCTTCTGTTTCTCTTCTCTAATCAGCAGCAAAGAATAACCAGAAAAAAAATGGTTTAAAACCAGGGTTTTACCAGATACTTGTACCTGAGGTAATCAGGTACAGCACATAATACAAGGGCTTTCAAAAGTGTGTTGAACCCTTAGTAATGAATGAGTCACTGACAGCTGTCAAAGATCAGATCATCTCTTGTTTCAGTTGCTTTCTTGATCATGTACTTTTCTGTGTCCCTTCCTACTCAGTATCAAGAAGCTACCAGTTTTGTAGTTTAAGCATTTGAAGAGGTATGCCATGGCACTGAAGTATGTACTTAGGCCTCTCTAAACAAATGTGAAAACCATATTGAAACGTGTCAATGCTTCTGATGACTGATGAAGTAATTAAAACGTTTGACAATTGCATTTTGTGTAATACATATGAAAGTAAAGAGGAAGTCATGATTGATCAGTGAGCTGAGATAGCAGCAAGGTTTCAGAGGCTTATATGTGCATAGTACTTTAATGACATGCATTTTTATGCAGGTTCTTCCAAACTGATGGAAGGGAACTGTAGACCCATTGTGCTTGTCTGTGACCATATACACATCTAGAAGATGAATTGAAACTTATGACTGTTATCCTACTGTCCTAATCTGTATATTGAATAATATAAAGGCATACAGAACAGGAAATATGTTGCTGGAAAACTGGTAATTATAAGTCTTGTGGGTAGTGAAGTGCCCAGAGTATCTTACAAAAAGATGTATGCATTTGTGTTTTAATACTTTAACAGCGACTGCCTTTAGTTACAGAAAATGGTACAGAAGGTTTCATTGTTTTGACATTTTTAAGCAGCATGATTAATACATTAATCACACAGACTGAGTGCCATAATTTTTCTGCCCTTATAAACATAGAGTGTATTCACAAAACACATTTGAGTGACCTTGGTTTTTTAAATTGCCTTATTTCATTATTGGAAAGACACAAATGCATCCCTGCAGAATTTCAAGGATGTTTTCGACCACGCAGGGAAGCAGAATAATAAGGGAACAGGGAGAAAAACCTGGGGATGTAAGGTAGTGTGTAGTTGTAAGCAGTAGTGTTTGAGTTGAGCACACAGGGGACAATTATATTGCTTTGTACTAATGTGTTTTCTTTAGGCTATAAGATGCTCCAAGATTTTTTTGTTTTCCATTTATGCTGGAACAGCTTCTGAATTTTGCCTTAATTTTGAGTAACTTTACTTTTCTGCTTCTCAGAAAATGACTATATGGAGATCCTTTTTGTCTCTTAGTGTTGAACAGTTCCTCTGGTTTTTTATTTGATTTTTTTTTTTAAATACAGCTCAGGATTATAACATATTCTGTCACGTAGTTTGTTGCTGTCAGCTTTGGATACTCTTTTTTTTTTTCTTTTCTTTGTTTTTGGCCATAACAACCACTGCTGTGTTAAAAATTTAACAGTGGAAGAAATTTTTACAAAGTATTTGAAATATGTGGAAGCAGGGGTCTTTTAGAGTGAAATTAACCTTTTTGGTGCCTAAATATCTAAGTATAATTGCAAATCTTTTCCATGTCACTGCCATTTAATTATGTTGGTTGTTATGACAACATTACGCCTCTGGGGTAGGCAAATGGGTATCTCAGTACTGGAACCAAAGGCTAGTCATTTTTTATAAAGGCAGCAAGAGAGATCAAGTAGTGACTAGCAAGCTATTGGAAGAGAACATAACTATTGTTAACCATCATAACTATTGCTCAGTGTTCTGTATACAAAAATGCATCTGTGTTTTGGCAATAAGCCTTTTGATCATTTTTATTCTACCGGCAATCCTGGCCAATTCTGTGTGTTCATTATCAGTGAAATGACATGCAAATGCATGTGAAAGCTGAATGATATGAAGGCAGAGTCATAAGGGAGAAAAATACTGCCTACAGAAATGGACATTGTATAATTTTAAGGTTATGCCTGTAGTGCCTATTAGGTTTTTTTGTAATAAAACTCATGCTTTAGAAGAAACATCTAGCTTCTGCCTGTCGGCACTGTCTAATAAAGAAGAGATGTCTGAGGTTGCCTGAGAGTTACAAAGTTCAATTGGATATGCAAATGAGTAAATTGTTTGCATTTCTGCAGCACTTCCAGTTTTATTGGCAATATGTGATTGGGCAGTGGCATAGGAATTATTCAATGATAGTTAATTTTGTTTAACGTAGATCTTATCCAGAGAATTTTACAAACCTTTTGGAATGTTTCTGTTTGGATAAATTCTGTTAAGCAAAGCAAAACAGTGGTTGTCAAATTGACTTGCACTAAGATGTGGTAGAACTTCTCTAATTTGTTTCTCAACTTCTGCTTGGGCCACTTTCCATTATTTACTAACAAACAGTCCTGGCTAATTGGGGATGTCCCAGTAGACTGGAGGTTAGCTAATGCGATGCCCATCTACAAGAAGGGACAGAAGAAGGATCCAGCTACAGGCCTGTCAGCCTGACCTTGGTGCTGAGGAAGGTTATGGAGCAGATCATCCTGAGCACCATCATGAGGCACATATGAGACAATCAAGGGTTCAGACCCAGTCAGCATGGCTTCATGACAGACAGGTTCTAAATGACTAACCTGATCTCCTTCTGCGACAAGGTGACCCACTTACTGGATGAGGGAAAGGCAGTGGATGTTGTCTACCTGGACTTCAGTAAAGCCTTTGACAGTGTTTCCTACAGCATCCTCCTGGACAAACTGGCTGCTTATGCCTTGGATGGATATACTCTCCATTGGGTGGAAAACTGTCTGAATGGCTGGGCCCAGAGAATGGTGGTAAATGGAGTTAAATCCAGCTGGTGGCTGGTCACCAGTGATGTTCCCCAGGGCTCAGTGCTGGGGCCTGTTCTGTTTAACTCTTTATCAATGATCTGGATGAGGGGATCAAGCCCATGCTGAGTAAATTCACAGATGATACAAAGCTGGGTGAGTACATAGTTCTGCTGGAGAACAAGAAGGCTCTTCAGAGGGACCTGGACAGGCTAGATCAATAGGCCGACGCCAATTGTGTGAGGTTCAATAAGGCCAAGTGCCAGGTCCTGCACTTAAGTCACAACAATCCCATGCAATGGTACAGGCTTGGAAAGCTGCCTAGAGGAAATTAATCTGGGTGTGTTGGTCAACAGCCATCTGAACATGAGCCAGCCGCGTGCCCAGGTGGCCAAGAAGGCCAATGGCATCGTGGCTTGTATCAGGAATAGTGTGGCCAGCAGAACTAGAGAAATGGTTATGCTCCTGTACTTAGTGCTGGTGAGTCAGCAGAGACAGGCAAAGAAGCTCATGAAGGGTCTGGAGCACAAGTCTGATGAGGAGCAGCTGAGGAAACTGGGGTTGTTTAGCCTGGAGATGAAGAGGTTGAAGGCAAACATGATCACTTCCCTCAGAAGAGGCTGTAGCCAGGTAGGGGTTGGTCATTTCTCCCACGTAACAAGTGGTAAGACAAGAGGAAATGGGCTCAAGTAGTGCTAGGGGAGATTTAGATTGGAGATTAGAGAGAACTTTTTTACTTAGAGAATTACTAAACATTGTAACAGCTGCCCAGGTAGGTGGTAAACTCACCACCTCTGAGGACATTTAAAAGATATATAGATGGGGTGAGGTGCTGAGGGATATGGTTTAGTGGTAGGCTTGCCAATGTTAGGTCAGTGGTTGGACTCGATCTTAAAGGCCTTTTCCAACCAAAATGGTTCTATGATTCTATCTACAAACTTCTGTAGGAACTCATGTCAGAGCTGTTGAAACGTAGTGAAGTTCTGGAGATGCAACTAAGGAAACTAAATTGTCTTGAAGAACTTTCCCTTTCAACAGGTGTTGTATGAAAAATTACCTGAATGTCAGGGTGGGCAAATTCAGCTGAACATACCTGGAAAGAAAATGTTAAAGAATTTGACATGAGGTAACTGGGATGCAGCATAATATCAACAATATAAAGCTCAACATTTAAGCTAACTTCAGGAAGTAGAATCTTGTTCTGTGGTTTGACAAGCCAAGTGCCATCTTTCTCTTTCTCCAGCACTGAAGAAAATCTGTTACTTACCATGGACAATTTGATTTGAAACTATTGGTATGTGTTGTTGCTTTAACATTAATGATCACAATCAAGTAAATCAGGGCTACACTCAGGGCTGTAAACCTCTGCCTATGCTTAGTAACAGAGAATTTTGAGGTGTAAAGCCTGCTTTACATGAGAACTAAAGGTACAAGATGGAATTAAACATTTTACCTTTTGTCTCTCTTCATAAATTGCAGCTTTTTGAATGTATTAGAATCTTGTGAAAAAAAAGTAAAAGGAAGAAAATCAAAAGGACATGATCTCTGTGTGGTATATTTTGAAAGTGACAGTATATTTAAGAACAAAGTTGCTGGCAGCTTTCTTACCATAAGCCATCACTCTTAATAGTTCATCATTTTAATTTAGTAAAAACAAATGCTTATAAATACCATAGAGGCTTGTTTAACTGAAGAGAATAACTCAGAAAGTATGGGAAAATTTCTGTGATGTTCAGAGTTTCTTACCACCAAAAGCTAAAGATGCTTGCAGGGCTGGCTAGATGAAGCTATTACAGAAGTGCTTGCCTCCCCCTCTTCTCCAGCATTTCCTGGGGTAACTTGTTCTTTCCCAGCACTGTGTTTGTAGGCTAGTGACTTGCCAAAATAGATAGCCTTTTGGTTTATTTTTTGTTTGTTTGTTTTTTTGTTTTTTATTCCCATTTGTTGCTCTGTTTTGAAGGATAGTAACATCTGATCTGCCCAATACAGAAATACTTGTCCTGTGCTTGTAGAATGAACTATCTTGTGTGGATACTGTGGCACTGTTCATTTTTGGGGATATTTTGGAATACTATATATTACTTCTCACTTTCAGTACTGAGATACCTTTTGGAAATCTACCTTCTGCTCAACTGTCAGAGTTAATGGTTCCTAGGGCTTCAGAGGACCACCAGCAGCAAGAGTAATTGATTTATTTCAATTTACCATATTTATTTATTGCTTTTCTAAACACATGTTCCTAGGCACTTGTGGAACCCTCAAATAACAATGTATAGCATAACATACCCTTTAAAAACGGCATGTTATTTTGGATTATAGCATTTTCACGGTGGTAGCTGAGAAATAATAACAAATGTTAACATGAGGAGTGCAATTGAGAGTTCTTCCTGGTGTGTTTTCTTTTTAGCAGAGCCAAAGGATGGATAGTTGTATAACCTTGCATGCTGAGCTGGTGCATGTCAGCAGCCCAGTGAGCAGCCCTGCCACAACGCTGTTCTCTGCAAGGTTTTGAAAATGTCATGGCTTAATTGGCATGGGAGACACATGCCTGAGTGTTTCTACCCAAGTGACTGCTTGTCATGGTTTAAGTGTTGCAGAATAAGACCCATTACACCAGGCTGGGTGAATCATTTTCCCAGTGTTCCAGCTCCTAGCTTCACGTGTTAGCTTCCTAGAATTTAGGATTATTCTGGACTTGTGTGCTAAGGCAAATTTAATGTATTTTCCTAGATTTTAGAAGCACTGCTGAACAGGAAATTGAAGTGTCTGCTCTGTCTGTGGACGTGTTGCCTTTAATGGCTTCAAAATGTATATTGTACAGATATTTTTGAAACAAAAATATTTTAGTTTAGAAAAATCTATCACATTCCAAATTCCCAATTTTGGTTTTTAATGTTGTTGGTTTATTGCATGTGTTCATTGTGTAATAGCTCTCACCAGTGCAGCAACCAGAAAATTGGTTGCTGTATTTTCTGCACCTTTCCACATTTCTTAAGGCATTTTTTTTAATATATGTTGTTACCTGTTTGAGTGACAATAAAATCTTTCCCTTGATAAGAGAGGCTTACTTGAAACTGATGTAGCAGAGGTCAGAGTAAGACCTGCGATGTGTCGCCATTATAGAAAATGAGAACCTGTCAAAAAGCCTTGATCTCTGGTAGCTAAAAATGAAGTAGCACAGCTGTTAGCATTCTTTGAGAGAAAAAGGCATATTTTTTAGTGTTCTGTATTTTTTTTTAAGTTGGACAGAAGTCAGCTTCAAAACTGCAAGCTAGTAGTACAAAGTTAATATTCTTGGAGATCCTGTGTAAGAATACATGTGTTTTGATCTAAATGCCTTACATACAGAGAGGAGAACACAAAGTATACTGAATGTGCACAGTGGTTCCACAAATTAGACCTATTTGCTTTCATTTACTGTATATTGTGAAGTGCTACTATGCGTAGGCAATTTAAACTGTGTGAATTATGTGATGTAACATAAGAGAAGTGGGAAAGATGCAACAGCAATTCATGCTTGGTTTTGGTTTATTCAAATGCTTTCTCTAGAGACCAATACAAAAAAAGCAGCAAAAAAGAAAGCAGTCAAACACTACCTGAAAACCTGGCTATGGTCATAATATTTTGAGCAACCTGAGATCTATGCAATGAGAAGAGAAAGATAAAAGGCCTTTTATGAGCCATTTGAAAATCTTGTGTTTCTGTTCTTGCATTTTGAAACTTCATCTGCCATTCAGGAAACAGTATTTCAAGTTTGTGCATCTCTGCTTGTTCTTTAGGAGAGCTAATTTATTGCTACAGAAATGTATTACTTGCAGTATTTCTTAAAGCTCCTTAGTCATTTTTTATTAATTGTATGGTAGCCAGTGTGACAAACTTTTTGTAATGTATCCTTGCGAGTTATCTTCTGAGTACGAGAATAGAAACCAACTATACAGGCAAGTGCAACACCTCATGTTGGGTAACAGGCCACCTCATGTCAACAGGTGCTAATTGCATAGGAGATGGTGAGGGAACCCCAATGCCAGGCAGTGGGACCTAGTGCATGTCACAGTGAACCAAGTCACTCAGTTACAGATGACCAGGGCAAGCCACCCTGTTGAAATAGGCTTTGGCTTGCCCAGCACTACAGTGAGGACAGAAGCATTTACTTCTCCTTCAACTGTATTGCATGTGAAGGGCAGTAGACAAGAGCAATAAATTGTTACTATTGAGAGAAGGCAAGAGACTGGGTCATTTGGCAAGAGCTGGTGTAAAGATGCCTTTTGCTGCTAAGGAATATTTTTGCATCTCTGGAAGCATGTGAGAAACTGAGTGATCTTTTTCAGTCTTTACCAGCACTGTGTACACGTTTTTAAAGTGCAGTTTTAAAAGCCTGTTTGAAACCCTGTTACCAAGCTCCAATTTTCATCTTATGATGGAGTGTTTCACCTGTAATACTAGCCCAAAATAATAATTTACCTTACAAAGTTTAAAAGATACAGGTACCAGAACTAGTGGCTTTGATGGGCATACACATTTCCAAGTTTGCATACGGTAGAGTTAATGTGTTAATGTAAAATGTAAAAGTATAATACTGTGTTTTACACTTTCCCCCCAAAAGACAGAGTATAAAATATCCGGCCTGTTTGGCAAAGTTGTGTTTCTGTTGGAGTTTGGACTTGCTTTGTCTAATTTGCCAGTGATGATTTGACTGTAGTCTTAATGTTGCACTTGCAGAAGTTTCTACTCCTTTTGTGTGCATTTTAACACTTTCAGACTCAGACAGAAGTTGGTGTGTGGTTGTCATGTTTTAACCCCAGCCAGCAATTAAGCACCACCCAGAAGCTCACTCACTCCTCCCAGAGTGGGATGTGGGAGAGAATTAGAAGAGTAAAAGTGAGAAAACTCATGGGTTGAGATAAAGATAGTTTAACAGGTAAAGGAAAAGCTGCACATTCAAGTGAAGTAAAACAAGGAATTAATTCCCCACTTCCCATGGCCAGGTAGGTGTTCAGCCATCTCCAGGAGCGCAGGTCTCCAGCACTCCAGTGGTGATTTGGGAATGCAAACACCATCATTCTGAATGTCCCTCCTTCCTTCTTCTTCCCCCAGCTTTATATACTGAGCATGATGTCCTGTGGATGAGATATCCCTTTGGTCAACTGGAGTCAACTGTCCCAACTGTGTCCTTTCCCAGCATCTTGTACACCCCCAACCCACTCACTGGTGGCGTGCTGTGAGGAGCAGAAATGGCCTTGGTGCTGTGCAGGCACTACTCAGCAGTAAATAAAACATCTCTGTATTATCAACACTATTTCCAGCACAAATCCAAAACATAGTCCCATAGTAGCTACTATGAAGAAGATTAACTCTACCCTAGTCAAGATCAGCACAATGATTAAACTGTGCAAGTGGCTTTGGAGTTTGTTCAGTTACTTTTCTAGCATTGCCTGCTACTTTGGGGTTAGGCTTAAATAATGCTCTTGGCTTCACTGGTATTTCAGTTCTGTCTGTCAAATGCACAATCCTGGCTCCTGCTGTGGCATACAGAAGTCTCAGTTATTTAATGAGTTTGTCCTAAAAGCATGTGACTACTGCTACCATGTTGCTGTAAGTTGCTTCCAGTAATTAGTGCTGTTACGGAAAAGATTCACACATTATAAGAAGCCTGAATATTACTGCATGTTTTTAACAAAAAAAAAAAGGGTTCATTGAACAATATGAGTTTTGCTGTTATTGTGACAGTTCATAGAGTTAAAAAGTGGTGGTGGAACAAAAACATATCTTCTAGGCTTTCAGGTTGCTCACAGATAAATGTTGGTCATAAAATTCAGAGCAGCAGGCAAGTGGTTGAAACCTGGCACAGTTGCTCTGGAGTCTAGCAAGAGAAAATCTACTCCTCAGTAACAGTAGAACATTAACACACTTGGAGTAATATATTACTTGCAGTGATGGCGTATTGCATTGTGGCTTAATTGTACTTAATTGAGTCCTGCAGTCTCCATGATTCAGCTGCATACGTTAAAGCAGGGCACTTGCCAGTTCGTCAGCTTGTAGAACACAGCAGCTTTAAATAAACTGTTTGATTAGAGTGCTGAAAGCACCTCAGATATTTCACCTCCTCTCACCTTTCCTTGCAATTTCTTTTCTCTGGTATAATAATGTCACAAATTTAAAAAAAAAAGATACCAAACAAACCACAAAAAAACAAACAAACAAACAACCAAAACACAACAAAAAATCCTGCAAAAACCCAAAACAAAGAAAAAAAAACCCCTAACACCACTACCCTCAGCCCCCACCAAATATTCATACCTAGCTTACTTCTGTTTTCTACTACATGGGGAAGAAACAGACCTCAACGGGGTTTTTTTGTAATCCATCCAAAAGCATTTGCCCTTGTAACAGCATGTGCGTGATGAGAGAGTTGGAATTGACATGTCACATCCCAGGTCAGAAAAATGCTGCCAAAATCCTTCAGGAAAGAAGGAAATCAGACCTTTTAAAGTGCCTTTTAAAGTCAGATAAGTGCTTTTTTAAAAGTCAATAGGTGGATATAAGATGATGGAGTTCTTGTGTTGTGGAAGATTGTTGCAGAATCCATATTAGAATGAAGTATGACCAAAATGTTACCTAAAGTTTCATAACACTATCTTTAACATACTCTAAAAAAAATTAACTATTTTCATGCTATCTGTTTGCTCTTAATCAGGTAACTTCTGTTTCTCAAAAGCATCTACTGAAGGCAGTGATTTTAAGAATCATTTTTTCTCAGTAAGTTTAGAACTCAACCCTTTTCTTAACATTCACATTGCAATATAAACAATTTGATGATTTATAACAAAAACTCCAATAATACAGTAGCTGTCTAGTCTGATAGTCCATCAGTACCATTAAAATTAGTAATATGCAACCTAAAAGCATGTGTGTCATCTCTTAGTTGTACAATGGTTGCCTTTTGTCTTTATGCAGATTAAATTTAGAACTGGTTTCTAGCTGAGTCATACCACAGCTCAGATTGTCCAACCAGGAGACACTGTGCATTGAACCAGTTCCCACCAGCTTTGAAAGCTGGAAGGATGGGAAGTGCAACTGAGGCTGATGAGCAGATAATGCTGCATGCAGTGAAATCTGAAATAGAAGATAGGAAACGTTTTCTCTAACATCATTTTTCTCCTAACAGACTTGCTTGAAAGGCAATTCTTTGCCAAATGGTTTTACTTAGTTCAGTCACTTTGAGTCCACTGAAGGGCGATCCAGTTTGTCTCAGGTTCCTCCCGTTGTTCACCTGAGCCTGCCCACCAAGCCCACAGTAAAGAGAAGTCCATGGGTTTGCAGGAGCTGCAACATATTTTACTGTGTTTGAAATCTTTTAGATAGAATAGTGAGTAATGTCTTCAGGCTCCTCAGACTGCAAACCTTGTCTTAGGCCCCAGCCTAACACATGCCATTTCCATAGCAGCACTCCTTTATTAGAAAACAGTAGTAAAAGAAATATAGGAACAATTAGATTGTGTTGTTTGTCTGAGCTGCAATGATACTGATAAATCTCTTTGTAAAGCATATCTGGTTACAAAACTGTGTGAGGTTGACAGCCATTTAGATACACCTTTTGTCAGCAATGAGAGGGACAGATATTTGCTCCATTAGTCTGTTCTCTGAAAACTTTAATTTTGTTTTTTTGTCTGTGTAGAATAGTTGTGCTGTGTTATGGAATGGATTGCTGTACATGTTTTCTTGTGATGGGAAAAGAGGATTAGTATGTAGAGTTGATTGAGATTCTGTTAGTGAAGGGAACCATGTGCTTTTTACTGACAAGACAAGCTACAAAGTCTTTGCCATCAGTGAAAAGTAGACTCTAAAGAAATCAGTATATTACCTATTTGCACATGTATACATTTATATAAACACCTGTTTCATGACACAGGTTTTAAGTTTAAAAAACGTAGTTTGGATTTTAATGTTACAGTTCATTTAAAATAGTTTACTTCCTGTCTATTCTGCTGCTGGCACAATTTTCATCTAGTTCCATGTTGTCAGTTTGTGACCTTTCTTGGGTCCAATGGTAGCATGTAAGTACCAAGGTGACTTCTTACATAGCATTGCTTTTGGTGCTTCTTACAAAAGCGAGCACTGAATGCTAATGTGTTGTCATTACCTCTTTTTTAATTTTTTCTTCTTCATTACTAATGCCAGAAGGATGTTTAAAATATTTAGAAGTTAGGCTCCCTCTTGCATGTGTACAACTGGAGGAAGTCTCTTTGTGGTCTCCAGCTGACACAGGCAACCATATCATTTTTAGAATCTGATCAAACAGCATTTTGAAGTGAATTACATTTGTGCCTTGAATATTTGTTTGTTTCAATTTTCTACATATATGTTTATTCCTTTTTCCGTTTGACCTAACTTTAGATGTTTTCAAGTTAGATGTTGTGATCTGATGTAGCCACACCAGTAGAAAAAGGCACCTCCAGAGAGTCATTCTTCTGATGTATATTCGTTGTCTGTTTTACAGTGACTAAATATGCTCTGGAGGTATTAGGTATCACAAACGTGGAGGTACCACTCCACTCTTGAGTAATAGGCTCAGATTTAATCATCATCTGCAGTCTTCATTGCAGAATTGCTGCCCATTATGGTTTAAAATAACTTTGTGTCAGCCAGTCAAATTACTTACATTTTATAGTAACAGTATGTCATCTAGATCTCAGATGAGTATCAGTTGAAGCATAGACTGTAATAACAGTGGCAATATTAGCAAAAGGGGAAATGGCAAGAGAAAACCGAGGCTTCAGTGTTTCTGGCTAAACTGCTTGTTAGTTGTCGTAGTTGGTCTTTCTGGTTCCTGACCATGCTTCTTCCAGAGACTCCATGCTAGGTAAGAAACACAAAAAATGGGTGATGCTGGGGTGGAAATATGGCATTTGCAAAACCAGTTCTTATTTACTAACAGTTTTTGTATACACAGTTTGGTTACTCTGACTTCTTTTCCTATCAGCTCTGTTTTCTTAGAAAACTCATACTGCTGTATTGTTCATGTTGCTTTACTGTAAGAAAAAACAGATACTCCTTGGCCACAGATCAATTAACGTGACTCATGCTCTGCTGAAGTAGTCCAAACGTTAGTATATACATGGAGTCCAGCAGTACCTTTTCCTTAAAACCGAAGAGGTTTACTGCTGGATCTATTGTCTTGCATTAGGTTACAGAGAGGAACTAGTTGGTACATAGAGTCTGGGCTTTTTGTTGGCTTGCTGCTCTCCACTTAAGTATTTCTTTAGAGAAAGATTTGGGAGGAGAGGGAGAGCAGTGATACAACTATGAGACTAATGGAGATAACTGCAGACTTCAGCTAGATCCTCTATGCAGTAATAAATAAACTTTATTACATGAGAGGGGGAAGAATTAATATAGTTCTATTATTAACATCCAGAATTGTGTTTATTTCTTAATCTCTTAGCAATCTCAAAAATATTCTCCAAGAGTCAAACAATATTGATTATTAAATAAGATGGCAACCAACATCTGTCAGATCAGGCAACATCAGCACATCAGTTACTACCTGATAATAGAAATCATAGTGGGTGTGTTACCTTTGGGGAAAATAATCAGCCTCTTTTGTAGAGTGAAAGAAGCACTCTGTATGAAAGTTATGTATTGTATTTAATGCAGCTGTATACAGTTGTCAATTTAGGACCATTTTAGTTTAGATGGTGAAGAACAAAGTCATCTGTAGGTGGGGAAAAAAAGAGCCAATTTGAGTGAGTTTCATTACATTGCATTAAAGTATTAATTTTAACATTCAAAAAGCTGCCACTCAGGATTGCAGTGGCTGTAAAAAATAGTGTCCAAAAGCCAAATTCAATATAATTTCTTCTCCCTTCTTTCTCTAGTCTCACTGAATAGGTTAGAAAAAAAGTTCTGTGACTTTGTTACTGTTTGCCCTAGAGCAAGACTGTCATGTTTAACAGTTAAGAGAAATGACATAAGAGAAAGTACATTTACTTGTGTAGAGTATGTGTATGTATGTTGGTGTGGGTACTTTTATATAAATAATACAAAACACTATGATTTATACATTACACATCACCTAGAGTAATGAGTGAATCCCATATTTTGAATTATTTCTCTCTTCCTACCTTTTTTTGTCCCTTACCACTTTCCAACGTGGTCATGATTCATGTCAGTGATTCATGTCATGTCCTTCAGCTAGTAGAGGCTGAGCAGCAAGCTTCAGCAACTTAATTTAGGGAAGTTCTTTCATCTTCTCTGCTACAAATCATGTTACTGTGCTTATATGTAAGCCAATGGGTCTGGCAGACAAAGCTCTGGAACTAAATATTTTATCTATCTGTCTTAAAACTGTGATGGCAGAACGGTCAAGTTAAGGGGTCTTACTCTTATCAGAGCTATGAACTGAAGCCTTGCTCCAGTCAGGCATCGAAGGATGAGCTCTTGTACCAGCTTCTCATGGGAGACTGGACATCCAAGCTGAAGAGAAAGATGGCTGGTACCATCATTTTCAGTAGCTGATTAATCATAAAAATGTGTCTGTCTTAACCATACTAACCCAATGACACATATAGCTCTGGGAGTCCCTTGGGATAGGTGTTCCTTCTATTTTCTTTAATCTGATATTACTGCATAAATATGCACTGTACAAATATGTGTATATACATATGTATACATATATCTCAGTGTGTGTATATCAATGTATACATGTATTTTAAAATATCTTATTTGTACAATGGTGAAAGAATTATGGAGAAGGAGATAGAGGGCAAAGTAATTATCTGAAAGCTTATTTCCATATGAGCAAAAGACAAAAAAATTTCAGATTCCTTCATCCTCCAGTTTCTGGATTTGTCTACACTATGTATAGAGCATTAACATAGAAGAGAAATTGCAGCAAATACAACTGAAAGATCCTTTGGGTAAAGTTTGTCCATCTTGTCACTAGGAAGCACAATCTATTAGTTGAATTTTGGCTCTTGAATAATATTACAGAAAGGAAGAAATACCCACAATTTGGTTTATTAATTGAATTGAATTATAAAAATAGTTCAAAGAAATAATATGCATCAGGAATCTTTTTTGCACCTTCTTTGTGTAGATTCATTCTAGGCAGATATAGTAAGCATTGAAGAAAATCAGGTTATTGTAATAGTGCTTAAAAATAATATTTAATTTTTAATCATTTCCTCTGGCGTGTGTTTGACATGGAATTTAGTTTTTACTTTTATGATTTCCCTGTTCTCTTCATTTCCACCAGGAGAAAGAAACAGAAGAAGAAGGTGTCAGGTGGCTTTCAGTTATATGCCTCAAAATGAAGATGAATTGGAATTAAAAGTGGGTGACATCATCGAAGTTGTGGGAGAGGTGAGCAGATCTTTAATGGAGCATACACACATGCAGGTCTGAAATACCTTGTGCGTGCTAAGTTTGTAGTGTTTTAAGATATAATTTAAACCAAGCATTTTCTTCTCTGATATACTGATGTTTGGGTTAATGTTGGCGGTGAGGGGATGCGATTGTTTGCTTATGGATTTTGTGAGGGTTTTTTTTCCCTGTAGAACTTCTACTGGTTTTGCTCAAATCAGTTGACGCTTCTGAGTTCTGTTCAGGAAAAAAGCTCAAAGTTTATGCTACAGGGCTATTGAGTTTATATCTCTGAAGAATGAAGATAGTAGCAGAAAAAGCTTTTCCCAGTTTTAGTAAGTCAGCCACAGGGAAGAATTATCTTTACAGATTTAAGCACATTTAAGGAATTTACTTGAAGCCCTCTGAAGTTCAGCCGTGGCACTCACCTTTTGTTGTCTTTCCCTGCAAATTTTAACAATTTCAATTTAGTCTAATCAGTTTAAAAAACCTACAACCTAACAAATTCTTTAGAGACTCAAGATGCACTTATCTTAGATGGAAATGGATGTGGAAAATGAATGCACATCGCTTAGAATGACTGGGAACAAATTACGAAAGCTTGGACAGATACAGGGATTTTCTTTGCATGAGCAAATCTCTTTGCAGGATCAAGGAATGCTGTTAGCTCCCAAAATCTTCAGTTTCATTCCATTAGATATTTTAGAAATATCTTCTTGAGCTTAATAGAATGAAGACCAAAATTCAAAATGCTAACATGAATCCATTAAGTAGAGTGCATTCAGACTCTTTTAAAATATCTAAGACCTTAGTCTGCTCAAGCAGCCAATAAAAGATGTTTCAGCATGTATCATTTATTTGTAGGATTTTTTTCCCCTGTGACTCAGCAGCTAATAAGTGAACATTTATTTTCTTGTCAAGGATATATAATTAGTTTTCTTTTTACAGCATCTGTCACTTCAGAAATCAGTTCTATAAAGAATATAAATTCTGCTTCAATCTACATGACATCCAGCAATTTCTTATGAGACTAAATTCTCACATCTGAATGTAAGAAGCTTTGTGATCACTGGTTTTCCTTTAACTTACCTGCACATGCCACCTCTGCACATTGTTCTTTCTGAAATCAGATGTGACGTGTCACTTAGCTAACCTTATTCTGTCTGTGAGCAGAATTGTAATGAAGGATGTTGAAGTTGTAAGATAATTAAGAGCATATTTTGAAGACAACGTAAAGCCTGTTTTATAATGAGTTTCACAGCAGCACATGAGCTGTTTTTTCCTGTGCAATTTTATTTCACCTCACCATGGCCACACAAATATCTTCTGTCATTTGCCCTACTTAAACCTTTTAATTCTGTGTCTTTCAAGAGTACAGTGATGGAATAAAACGCATTCCTAGTATCCAGCCAACAAATTAACTCTACTGAATGAATTGTATGATTAAATAATTTAGATGAGACACTAGACTTCTCTTGTGAAACGCATCTCTTGTCGTCTTACAAATTTGAACAGCTTAATTATAAATAACAGATTTATTTAAATCCAAAAGATACTGAAAATGTTTGCATTAAAATGGAAAGCTGTACAATGATGAAAGTGAAACATTCCTGCACTTGCAAGTGTGCTTATAGTTAAGGGCATGGTTTTTGAAACTCACTTTGATTGCCAATTACAAACTTTATAGTCTTAAGCTCGTAAATGTACCTTGAATTGCTAGTGCTGAAGAAAGCATTGACAGCTTGCTGATTCTAAGGTTGAAGAAAATGAATTGTCTATAGCTGCTTTTTTTGATTGGCAGCGCTACAGAATGTCATGCTGGAATTAGTTTTACTGTAGTATGGAAGTGGATTGTTCATGGTTAACTTGAACTGCTGGCTGAAGAACAGATGGCATAGGTGAGGCTGTGCCCACTTCAACCTTACGAATTACCTTGTTCTGTCAGCTACTGAAACGTAATCTCTGCCTCTGGCATCATGTAGTGCATTCATGCAATCTAGGACATTGTTTGACTCTTCCACATGGAAGTAGACCAGCTGGTGGAAGAGGGAAAATAAAAGAATTTAGACAAAAAAAAAGTCTCATCACCTCAGGAAGTTTTGTTGTGTGACCTTTAGTTTCCATCTTGGTTGATACCAAGCAGATGAATACTTGCTGTTAGTACTTCCTGTTCTCCCCTTATCATAGTAGTCTTAATTCCTTGAAAAAAGTAGGGCAGAATTTTACTTTTTAAACAGGAACTTTATTTCATATGGAAAACTGCATCAACCAATGTACTGATTTTATTATTTACCCCTCTGCTTGTTGTTGATCTAAAAAATATGGCTTCTTCAGTTATGAAAACTGAGACTTTTTTGCAAGGGCTAAAATCATGTGTTAGTGTACAAAAAGACCCCAAAACAACAGAAAAAAACCCTTCCTACATAGGCGAGAACAACAATTGCAAAATATAAATTTTATTTATTATCCCTCAAGATGAAAAACTGGATGATAGAATCTTCACATTATTTACAGTGGTTCAGTGGGTAATTGAAACATTAATGGTCATTCACTCTCCATTTAATAAATGGAGAAATGGTCATTCACTCTCCTTTCTCTTACCGTATCTTTTTGTTAGGAGATCTCAGATTCCCATAGGTAGTATCCTCCTAAGAAAATTACATCAGTTGAATTATTTAGTTTTAAATTGGCTTAGATTAATATTTTCAAACCTCTGAGGATTTCTGCGTAGTTGAAAAGAAATTAGTTCCTAACTGACTTATGGCAAGTGAACCAGATATTGTTTGCATCAAAATACTGCCTATATATCTTTATGCAGGTATTTAGCAAAAAATGTGTTTGAAATATTGCTTTTGGTTGACAACTCATTAAACTTCTCCTGATGCAAAGAAAAGCTATTTCTTGTTGTGCTGTGCTAATTTGACTTTATCCTTAAAGAAATGGGTTCTGCTTCTCCTTGAGCTGCTTGAAGGTCGCTGCCTGCAGAACGGCAGAAGGGAATGCAAGTCTTTTCCTCAGCTACCCAAGCGTGTTTCCTCAAACCCCCAGTGAAAATGGGTACCACTGTTACCACATGCTGAGGATAAGCATGTTTTCCTTTCTCCCACCTCTGCTTTAGAGTACTAACCAACACCTGAGGTGTAGTAACGTCTAAAGCTGCCCCAGATCCTTCTTCCTGATGACAACAGACTGGATGAGATGCTTTTTTAAAGGGTTATTATATTTGTGGTAATGATAGATACTTTTGGAAATTCCTGTTATGGCAGAAGTGATTTGAGGCTGTACAATGGATTGAAACAACAGCAAATGTGAGTTCTGAGGTACTTGGCTTGTCATCAGATAGATATCCTTGGAGATTGTGTATGTTCAGAACTCCTTCCTATTTCTTCCAAATTGTTGGAAATTAATAAGATCAAATATTCATCACAATAGATTAAAATCTTGTCATTAAACTAGAGGTTTCCATAACTACACAGACACTGATCCCCGTGAGACATTAATTAACAGACTTAAATTAAAAGTACATTTAAAACTAAGAGGAGAAGCTTTTTCATCATTGTTTGCATTCACATTTAATGTGTGATTGATAGTTTTTTGCTTGTCATTTTCCTAGCTCATTATCTATAACTCTAATTATAGTTGTCTCAAAATACCACTGTAACTAATTGTCTTACTAAATGCAGATATCCAAATTCCAATTATTTTTCACCCTTAGACTTTCAGGGAATGCCAAGCAATTAACCTGTCACACCAGACTAAGGACATTTGGCATATCGTTCAACAGTTCTGAGCATGTTTTCATTTGGGATTAGTCTGTTGTCATGCTGCTATATACCTTGTGGCCTCATCCTTCTGGGAAGTCAGCTTTTTGGCAATGTATAATGCACAGAGTTAAGCTCACAACAAAGTGTTTGACTGAGACATGCTGTAATACCACAGAGCATGTTCTTTGGTTTTTAGTTAATATTGCCATATATATTACATGATTAATTCATGTAAGTAACTCCTTTGAAATTGTAAAAAAGTAGGCAGAGTTTTTAGAAATCTGCTGCTCCTTTTGAGTAAAGTTGGTGGATTGAGGTTGTTTTTTTTGTTGTTTCCAGGAACGGGGGATTGAGCTGGGACTCCTCTTCCAATAACTTGTTTTGATAGTTGTAGAGTTAAAAGGGGAATACTTAATAGTGGCAAGAGGATGGTTTGTGCTACAAGTACAGAACTGTAAAATGCCACAAGAAAACAGCTAGGAATGAATGCCGGTGATCCATATACCTCAGTTACTTTTCTGTGAAATGCTGTGGTAAGGTGTTTTTCCTGATCCTCTTACCACAGGTAGTTCACAAGGACTTCTATGACTACTGCTTGTTTTGTTAGGTGGTAGAAGGCTTTTATGTGGAAATAAGGGTGTAAATACCTCTGATTGTTTATAGAGTCATTCCACTTCTATACGTTTGCTTTTTCTGCCCCTTAGTTTCTTACTTAGAAGCTGATGTTAAAAAAGTCCCTACTGAACAAAAACCCAAACCACAAAAAAACTCAAACAACAAAAAAAAATCCCAAAGCACATTTTGACATTGTAAAATAAAGAACTGTGAAGTTGAAAAAGTTTCCTTAATATAAGATGGTTGTGCTGGTTTTAATTGTTCCCTTCTGTGCCAGAGTTAAGCAGAAGCTCAAGGGCTGGTTGATGTCTCATGGGTATGTCTCTTTCCACATGCACTCCTAGAATGAGCCATCAAGTGGCACTGTAGGCACCATCTTCTGCTGAGGTCTTGTTTCGAAAATTTCTTTTCCTGTTGGCAGTTGATAGGATTTTTTTCATTTTTCTTCTTGGGAGTCTATGTTTCTAATTTCCTTTCAACATACTATTACTTTTGTCCTTCAAGCTCAAGATCTTCCATTAGAATATATAAAATAAGGGAGTTTTTTACTTTGCTTTCTCTGCTCTAGTTCTTTGTTAGTCAAAGAAAATTTGTTGACCTTGGGCTTCTCTCCTTCATGTTGCCTGTCTCTGGCATTGTGTTTATTCGTAGTACACTGTTTTAGATTTAACAGTACAGAAAGACTCCGTTGGTTCCAGGGAGACTTTCTTCCACCTGAAACCTTTCCTGACTCAAAACCTCTCTGGTTTGTGCTAGCTGAGGTGTTAATTGGTCCACCAGCCTAATTGGCAAAGCTACAGGTTGTAGAAAGGCTTGTGGAACAGATGGATACAGGAGTTTATTGGAAATACACTCTAGATCAGTGATTCCAAAGAGATGAACATTTTAATCATTTAACAACTTTGACCTATTAATTCTACTGCAAAGTTTTAAGTAAACAGCTGTGGCAGTCCTAGATACTCTGGCAAGCAACTGATGGTAGATGGCCTGAGCATTTCCTGCTCTCTTTGGTGTGTTGTCTTGTCCTGGCCTTAGAGGAATGGCCACCCAGTTTCTTCAGTGGAAGATGCTTCTAGGCTTGTAGCAACAAGCTTTGTTGAACTGCAGGTCAGGCTGATGCTCCCTGTGGAGCTTCTTTCTGTAAAGGAGGATGTTGCAGGTTGTATTTCCTTTAAAGATAAAAACTGAAGAACATAAAAACATTTCTTTGCTTTTGGAATATCTTAACCTTGTCGTCCTAGTGACCTACTAAAGTGGTTTTGTTTTCTTTGGTTTCTCTTACAGAATAAACTGCATTCCTGGTCTGAAATAGAACTATCATGTTTGCCTGAAGGCTTGAACTGCTGTCATATTATTTTCTTTTCCTTTTTTTATTGTACTTTGAACATGGAGATAGGCTGATTTTGATAAATCTTTGTTGATTTCTAAACAGCTTAACATCCTAGCATCCCTGTTCTCTTTTGAGAACTTCTTGTTTGTGTGCCTGAATGCCTCACCCATATAGTAAAAGTTTAATTTCCTATCTGTCTACTACCATGGTATCTATTTTGAACACTTCATTATTATTTCTTATTTATATTAATACTTAACTATTACAACGTCTTAACTGTCTTTCTGGTCTGGGTTATTGTGTGCTGGGATCTCACAATTTGATTAAATACCCATTTTCTAAAAAAGTAAAATATTAAAAAGTAAAAGCAGTTTGTGTTGATTATTTTCATCTTTATTTCATTTAGTTTCCAAATTCCGCATTAACATTTTAAAAAATGCTCTACTGATTGAGTAATTAATTGAGTAATTAATTTAAAACAAAATACAAGTATTTGTCATTGAATATGTAAAAAACCAAACCCCAAAGCCCAATGATATCTGAAGAATGTTCAAATGTTGCATAATTATTATGTAGATTAAATTTCCCTTTAAATCCCAAATACAAGGATTCTTTATGAGATTCATTTCTCTGGAGGTGATGCATTGTTCTCTAGTGATACTGTCATTTATATCTTGATCAATTGCATCCAGGCATTGGACTGTATTTGCATCTGTCAGTGCCCCACACATACCATTAACTGAGTTGCAGTTGGGTTTATGTGTATGTCCCTAAATATATGAAGTAATGAATTATCTTCATTTACTTTTCTGTACGTTGTTAGTCTTCAACTGTGGCATGACAGATATATTGGCAGCCTACGGGCTTGGCAAGGTGAGGATGTGCCATGCCTCTCTGAAAAGCAGCAAATATAACACACCAAAAACATGCCTTGAAAATACTGTTAGCTGTAGCCCTTACATTTGGAGATTGGGAAAATTATCCTTCTAACTTAAAAGAAAAAACTTTGTTTTCAGGATGAACTTAAAATTGGTATATAGGATATTATGAAGAGTAGGGTTTTTTTCTGATGTGGGGACATGGACTCCTGAGTGCAATCCTCCTCTTTTTAGATTGGTTCAGCACATGAATGCTTGGGCATAAATCAAGAATGAGGTGGATGAATCCTGAAAGCACTTTCTTATAATAATATAGTAACAAATTTTATTGAGTGCTCATACCTCCAGAGGTATTACCTCCAAGAATAATGGATTTTCATTTGGAAGATGTTATTGGATAGGAATTATTGCAATATTTCAAACCATATGGTAATGGATTGCCCCAATTTGGGATAACTAAATCCCAAGGGTGTTTTCGTGTCTTCTTTATTGTATGGATTGATCTCTAACTGGTATGTTTTGAGGCTTAAAGGTATGTAGCATGCAGCTATAGTGTTTAAAAATACTTAAGTTTCTGTTGCTTTTGATGAAAATTTTCTAATAAATCTTTGGGAAGTTCAATTTGACCTGAACCTCTGGTGTCTTGCTAACATGATTCTGCATTTTCTTGTTGGAAAGTCTGTGTGTTGTTTTAGATATTTTAAAAAATACATAAAATTAGTGAATATGATGTGATGTTTTCAAATAATTCATTCTTGTATCATCTGGAAAACTTAAAAAACTAATGAATGCTATGAGTATATTCACATCTGATTTAGATTTACTTGTCTAAATATCATTGCATATGAGTATTGCTGTGCATATACATAGAGATCCATACATAAACATGCCATATAAAGAGTGCTACTCTTGAGGGAAGTGTTACCCTTGAGGGAAGGGTGGAACTGAGTGGTATTGGTCACCTTACTTCTGTCAAGTAAACTTAGCATCTTGCAAAGCAAGGATCTTGGGAATTGCATAATTCAGCTGTGATTAATCTTCTGGTCAATCAGCTAATGCAGTTATGGTTTAATATTTAGCTCTAATCAATAGAGCCATCTGGGAACACTGCATTAGAAAAATTGAAATATATCTCAAAGAGGCTTGGCCATGTGCATTTTCTGTGTCATGATCTATCATGCAGAAGTATTTAGAGGTATCATTTGTAGAGTCTACTAAGTGTTGTGTGTCATGCAGTTTCAGTTTTCCATATGGTTTTTAATTTGTCTGGAGAGAAGAACAGGAAACATTACCTTTCAGAGAATTTGGTAACTGCTGCCACATTAAAACAAATAACCCAGGAGAAGAGAAAAAGTAGAAGATGAAGAGAAAGCACAAGAAACATTTCTGAAATAACAACCATTGTCTTCATAGTGAAATTGTACATGTAGATAAATTGAAAACAATTCAACCACTCCTCTGCAGTTTTAGGAAATATTTGCTTGTATTATTAAGAGATTTCTTTCGTAAGAACTTGTGAATTTTACAGATAAGTAATACAAAACAGACTTTTAAAAATAATAATGAACTAGTACTATTTAAGCTATGGGCTTGGTTTTTTAACAGTAAATATGAGTACCCTCAACTTGTAAAGCTTACTTTATTTTCATAATTCTTGTTGGGGGCCAGGAAATAGATGGGTCAAACATTGTTGAAGACTAATGTGTCACAGACTGACAGTGTCCTCCTCTGCCATTTTTTTGGGAATGCCTGACAGGTGGAAGATATTTATCTGTCAAGGGTATGTTTAGCTGATGCATATAATAAGTAATTTCTTGCTATTCCATTATAACCTAAAGGCATTTGGTTTTGAAGGGCTGTCGTTTCACTGCCTGTCATTACTGTTCAATCCTGAATGGATTATACAGGAGGCAGTTTGTCATTTTTAAATGATGTTTTTTTTCTGGGGATTGGGCTACAAAGTGTCTCTCCTCCTTCTGACCACATCATTATTATGTATTTCAGTAGCCCTCTGTAAATCAAGAGCCAAATATACACTAATACATTCTGTGTTCTTTGTAGATTTCTTATGTTAACACATCAATGATGTGACAATATTCCTGACATGTGCTCTCTAGTTGTTCTTTCATCCTTTTATTTAATGCTTGTCCATGCTTCTGACTGAGGTCAGCACTGCTGATATTTATAGATGGGTGCTTGCATCTTTCTTGTTTTTCCTTAAATAAAAAGACATTTAAAATGATATGTTCTGGCTTGGAGCCCATGCCATATGCTACTTACACCTGAAACTGCTCAAAATCATTGCTGTCATTGTTATTGAAAATAATGTATTTAATATAACTCTGTGAAGTGTTGCTTATGTTAAAACATGGTTTTTGTTTGGTTTTGGTTTTGTCTTGGTGCAGGTGGAGGAGGGCTGGTGGGAAGGTATACTCAATGGAAAGACCGGCATGTTTCCTTCCAACTTCATAAAGGAACTGTCTGATTCTGATGATGTTGGAGTATCACAGGAAGAGCAAGTAAAGCCAAGTAAGGAAAAAACTATCATTGATGTTCTGTGTATTTCTGTGTCTTTACCGCCTGACACACTGGGTAACACATTCTTATCTCTTGCTTGGAAGTGTTTTTAAATGCTATGTTCTTAATTTATGCTATGAAAAGGTCAGATGATGATGATAAGTGTGTACTTGCAGTGCTACCTGAGTTGTAATATTGGCAATGCTCCCTGAGCCATGTTATGAATTGCTGGCTGCAACAGACTAAGAAGAGAGAAGGCAACGATGATTATTTGATTTGTATTGCAAAATGAATTACAAGATATTTTTTTGGGGTTTAGATGTGGAAACTGAGCAAAGTAACCAAACATCTACCATGTGGCTGTGCTTATTAAATTGAGGGATTAAAGTGCCATGCCTTCTATACTGACTCGAGTAGATTTAAGGATTCATAATTATTGGTGTGGGACATGCGGCACTTTTTCCCTCCAGGTGCTGAGCATGTTACTATCACCTCCGTCACCCACTGCCCCAGCAGCCAAAGGGAAAAAGGCCAGAACTGGGACATGGACTTTGTTCTCTCACTTAGAGTGGGCCAGTACTGCTGCAGGTGAAAAAGCATGTTTGGTAACTAAGTTTGCAATAGTATAAGCATGGTAGTGGGTTGTCCTATTTATAACTTCCCTTGGAAAATAACTTGAACCAAAAGTATGCTGTTGTATGAAATGGACATTTGTTGGTCTTCATGTTTTTTTCTTTCTTCAAACAGATAACTCTTTTTATTTCCTGATTCAATGGTCAGTTCTGACTCTCTAGTGAAAAGGAAAACAAAAGTTAATTGTATTTACATATTTCAGGCTAATTCCACAATACCTGCCAAGGTCTTTTTGCTTTCAGTGCTGCAGATATTCATTGCTGTGTAGTGTTCTTCTGAGATCTTCGAACAAGCAAAACTTTCAGAGCTCCCAAGATCTTTGTGAGCTTATTTCATCTGAAATTTATTGAAACCTTTATAACTCACTCTCTCAATAAGAGAAAGTTATAATACTTTCTTTTTTTTAATCCTTTTTTCCTCTTGATTTTCCATTTAAGTCAAATGTATCGTCTTTATTCCATCCCATAGAAATAAGTTCCTAAAGTACCTGATTTTCACAATTATGACAATTTTTTGTATTGCTTTTGCAATGGAATACCTGTTCATGTGTAGTGGCACTGGTGACCTAGTCTTGTGATCAGTGTTGCTAAAAGTACAGTAAAAAGTACAATTTTAGTGTGATGGAAAGGGACAAAATACATTAAATGAAGTTGCACATTTCAGTGAGATTGAAAACTGTTTTCTATAACTTCTTTATGCTATCATGAATTTTGTTCATTATAAACACAATGAGTCTTGGAAGAACTAATTGTGTAGATGTAGTTTCAGCTCTGGATTCTGTAGTGTTTGGTACTCTATAAATGAACAAGGTAAGTAGTACTGTTCAGAATGGAATGCTCCAGTTTTATCTGTTTGAATTAATTAATATACGCTCCCCAGGTACTTTGGTAATATTTGCTTTGCAATAAGCATCCTAAAAATAACTTTAAACAAGAACATATGTTGATGTATGTAAAACCAGCCACACAGCATTAGTTTGTTTTGTCAATGAACATGACACATGCTTAGTCCAGACTAAGCAGTTTGTGTTTTGTGTACTGGTTCTATTCCTCAAGGCACATTGAGATTTAATGCTTTTAAAATTTATTTTTCTTAAAGTAAAAGTATAAGTTTACGAACTGCATTCCCCTAGCAGAATTATGAGAAATATGCACCAACTCAATATTTTCTATATGGTTTATGTAATTAAATGTCCCATCCAACCCCTACTATTCCATGATTGTATGATGCTATGACAAGTGTTGCTCTCTAACACATGGTGCTTTATGAGGCTCTATTCAGGTACACAGTATGGATTTGAAAATCTCCATAATGAGATTGCAAAAATGTCAGCAAGTTTATACAACTAACTAGGAACAGCAATCTCATTTCAAGTATTTATGCTTAGTCTTACAACATAGCAATATAAAACCCAAACAAAGAATCCCTGGAAGATTTGGGCATCAGGCTAGCACTACTGTTGAAATGCCCTAACATCTCAAAAGGATTGTACATTCATGCCTCTAGATCAACTACTTCTTCAGTGAATGACAAGACATGACAGCATATCAAGTCTGCAGTAACTCCTTTTTCTTTTTCTGGAAACATTTTTTGAATATGTCTGAATCATGGGACTTTGTGAGGCATAAACTTTGAACATGAATTTAGATTGTCAATTTAGCATTCAGGTGTGAGGGCCTGTACATGATCATTGAACTGGAACCTTGGAGGAGCCCACTGAGGTTCTACACAGCTTCTAAAGGGGCCTAGAAAGGGTTGAATTATGGCTTGGCAATCTTGAGCAGAAATCTTGAACTCTTCAGCCCAGATTGTAAAATGGATAAGGTAATAGTTGGCAAGTTACTGTGTAACTTGTGAAAATAGCATGGGCTCTTTGGAGAAGGGGCACTGTACAAAGACAAGAGTGTTTTTTAGTTAATAGTTAAATTTAGTGCTTTGGTTAAACTCAGTTGAACTCGATCTTTTAATGACATTTTACTGACCCTCTCTAAAGAGAGCCCTTTTGGAAGGGCAAATGTAATTTTTGGAGAACTCAACATGGCTGAAATACAGATGAGAGAAATGATATCGCCTGGATTCTTAGGAATATGGTTAATAAAAATGTGTATTTCTCTAAATGTGTGTTTTGGTTATGGCCTACACAAGCCAAATGGTGTCTGATTTTATTGATTTTGTTAAATACATGGAAATTTTATGGCAGATCAGAGTAAATGACCAGAAGGAATTGTCTTTATTTCTTTTAACGGTCTGCCATAGAGTAACTGTAGAAATTTCTTCAGAACAAAAAGCTTCCTTTTTTAAAAATGTCTGATGCTAGTTTTAGAAGTGGTTAAATGTTTCTGAATACTGACTTAACTTGCCCCTTAACTTGAAAGGGCTGAGAACCTGTGCTTCCCATCAGATGGTGGATGCTCAAGAGATTGGAAAGTGAGGCTACAAGATCAAAAAGTTGGGGGTTTGTGGGTTTGTTTGTTTTTAAAGTATTTGTCCCAGCTGTAAGCTGACTGCCAAGGCATATTTCAGAATGTAAGTACAAGCAGGTACTCTTAGGTAAATGATAGTTCCTTGTTCTTTCAAGCATCCTCTTAAATTGAAACTCTGCTTTTCTTTAATTGACTGTTATGGCATGAACAAGAAGTGTGCATTATAATTTTATTACTATATTAAATGCATATATTAATAGTAAGATTATTTTTTATTTCTCAGCTATCTAGTATTAGTTCTAAGAATATTTTCAATACCACATCTTGTCATTACAGTCCATTGAGAAGCAAAAAGTCATGTAGTCAAATTAATCATACCTGAGAGGATCACAACGCAACATTAAGGAGACAATTTCAAAAGCATTTTCATATGTTCATAAAAATGGCATTACAACATTTAAAAGTGGCCTTTTATGTCTTACTGTCTCTTGTATGTGTCTATTCAGGAATTTCTAGGCCTCATGGTATGTATCAACTATTTTTAGAATGTTTTAGTGATGGCCACTGAGAAGTCATGACTGCTGGACTTAAAACCGATGATAGACTCATAAGCTGATGGTTCAGTTGGTTGAGTTCTTAAAACTTTAGATGTATATTACCATCTCTTGGCTTTCCTCAGTGTTCTGAAGCTTAACAAATCTTTATCTTAGAAATTTCTTAACTGTTGTGTGACTGGTTTAATAGCATTTTTTTAATGGTATTTTGTAAAAACAAGTTGGAAAGATGGATTTGTGGCTTTTTTGCTTCCTCATTATGTAAAAATAAAACAAGGAAAAAGTTGTTGTTAATGAAACTGCAAAAAAAAACCAAAGAAACAACTTCTTACAATACATAAATCAGTTTAACTTTATATTTTCTGTAAGTGAGACAGAATTATATGCAGGGAAAAAAAATTAATGCATTTTTGGTACCAAAATGAGTGTGATGCTCTGTTGAGACAATTCACATGTACTTTCTATTTTGCTATAAAATTTTTTACTGAAGACATACATTTTTATGATAGTATACTTAGGTGAGACTGACAACACACTGATGTTGATAAACTCTTGGGCTTACCTGAGTACCTTGGGTTTGGAAAAAAAACAATACAGAAAACACTTCAGCTGCTCATGACTTTGCCTTCACTTGAATTTCGTATCATAAATGTTATAGCATGAATTATCTTGCAACCAAAGAAAAGAACTGGAAGAAATTAATGGTTTTGATAATAAAAAATGTTATGTTAGAGGTCTAAGATGAAAAGTGGGATTTGTGTGGGTTTTTTGTTGTTTTGTTATTTTCTTTTTTAGTTTTAGTATTTTGTTTTGGTTAATATGTGCCAAGTTAAACCCCTGATTAAGCTATTGGCTGAAAAACTGATTGATTCAGGCTTTAGTGTCCTATCCCTTCAACTAAGCATTGTTTAAGAATGGTTCCCATGTCCAAAACATTTCTAATAAGTCATCTTTCAAAGATGCAGTATTTCTGATGCTCACAGGATCCTGGTATATTAAAGAAAAGTGAGTATTTCATTGCCCTGTTTGGATGTCAGCTGTGCTTGTTCGAGTGCACTACATCTGCATCAGGAGTGTTGAGCCACTGTGAGTACATCATTGCAGTGATGATTTTTTTCAGACTTCCCCTGCGCTCTGTGAGGAGACTAAGACAGACAATTTAATTTGCAAGTCTCACAACTTGATGGACAACAGACAAAACCTAAGGAAAAAAAGCATTCTGTTGTACATTGTAAAGAACAGCTTTAGCAAAATCATGAGATTCTTTTATCTGACATACATGCAGTAACAAAATTTTAACTCCATGTACAATCAGATACTTTTGTTAATATTCTCGTTGTTTTGCTAATGAGGCTTTAAAAATGTTAGTGATTGAAAATACAGATTAAAACCTCTTCCTTTCCCTTCTTTTTACCACCATTCAATCTCTTCACCCCCACCCTACCCCTTCTCTTTTTTTTTTTTTTTTTTTTTTGTTTTGTTTGTTTTNTTTTTGTTTTTGTTTTTGTTTTCTTTCCTTCTCTTGCCTGCTGTCAGGAAAATCTGCCTTTGAAGGGACAATTCTGTACAGAGTGGCACCATCAAAGATTGCCAGCTACAGACGCTATAACAGTGAGTGTGTTTCAAAATCAACAAGCAATGGCTTTAGTCCTCTGTACTTGTGTGAGTTATCTACACTTGTAAAACCTGCCACTGCTACTCACTCAATGGCTACTCGACATGCATATATCTGTCTGTAAGCTAAAGTCAGTTTGCTGCTGATGAACTGGCTAGCCTTAATGCAATGAGAATGCACTCCTTCCTTCTGTGCATGTGTATGTTTTATGTCCACGTAGTGTATGTGTGTAAGCCCGCAATAAATTGTGAATTACATCGGATGTTTGGGTCTCAGATATGGACTGAAATTAAGACCATTTAGTCCCATAATTTTTGCCACCTGAAACGTGAAGACTGTTGATAGTAACCACAAATCTTCAAATTAGAAGTCCTTCTGCTCTAAAAATAAAGTTCCCATTGTGATTGCCGAATCCATAAAATATGCTTTGCCTTTCTTAGAGAACAACGTGGGGTTTGTTTTGTTTGTGTTTTCTGGGTTGTTTTATTTTTTTGTTGTGTTTGTGTTTTGGATTTTTTTTTTAATTACTGCATGCTTTTCATTTGGCATTCTGTCTTTGACAGCTATTACTCACAGTATTTTGGCTGATAAGTTTTTTTCTGCCAAAGAGAGTAATAGATATAAAACTACTTTCATTTCATGTTCAAGTTTTTGCCTTCTGAGTTTTGGAAGCAGGGGAACGTGTTGCTTTTCATATGCTTTTACTACCCTGTTAATACAGAAGAAGAGAGGGTATTTACCAGATGCAAGACAGAGGAAGCAAGGAAGACAGAAATCTGTCATTCCACCTGCTTCCTCATCAAGAAATCTAGCAGAAAGAGATTCTACAAAATCACATTCACTGTGACTAAGTACAAAGTGTTAAATCCTGTCCTCCAGTGAACAGGATGTTGTGCTAACTTTGGCATCTGCCTTTGTTCCAAACAGCTTTCTCTTGAGAAGATGCAAGCTGTGCTGCCCTTCTTCCTCCTTTCTGGGTGGAAGTGGTTTTGCTCCTGCTTCTTAGAACTTCTGTCATGCATGTTCACAGCAAAGGATGAAGTAGTTGAAGTGGTAGTCTTCGGATAATTTATACTTAGACTCTTTTTTTAAACAAAAAACAATCCTTTTTTAAACAAAAATCTTTGTGAATGTGTGCAGCTCTGAGTATTTCCTTGTGAAGAAATATTTCCCTGTCTACCAGAATTCATCTTTTCTGCAACTCTTCTGAAACTTTGAAACAAACTCTTGCTCTGCCTGGAGTAGAACATGTGACTGATCATTATCACATTTTTCTACTGCTTCCCAGCTTGACTACTTATGAATCACCCAAGTTTCATGCTGCTTGTAGAGTTCTTAGACCATTATGTCCTGAATCCACCTATTTATCCATCTATCTGATGAGCATAGTAAGGATTCATGAAGTAAGTCTACTGTATGCTTGATTTCTGACTTTAAGATCTAGCTTCACATTAGATGCAAGGTCTGCTTTCAGACCCTTTAATTTTGCAATATTAATCTTTCTGGGCAGTGACACCCCAACATTATTTTTCAACGTTCTCCAGAAATCTGCTCTCCATGCCTAGTCCATTCATTAAGAGCCAAATGGTTTTTCATCTTTTCTCAAGTAATTTAGGGTGAGCTTAAGTGAAATCAGGAAATCCTCAGTCACCTTTCCAGTTGTGCTAGAGCTCTGCATTTAGTTCTTATTATTAATGATACTGCTCCATAATTGTGCCATATCACAGAAAATAATTTTCATCAAACTGATTTCACAGAGTGCAAGATTGGATGGGTATCTACAGGTATGCTTGACAACCAGCTGCAGGACAGCTTTTAACCCTCACTCAGTAGACTTACTCAAGTTGCTTTGGGCAAATACCCCTCTAAATTTTGTTTTTAAAGGCCACAAAAGATATCTTGTTTAATACTACCTCCCTTGGTGTTTGATTGAGACTTGCACATTTTTTTCGTGCTGCAGAGATGTTTTGCTTTTTCTGGTAAACTGTATCTCAGAAGGCCAAGTGTCCAGGTACATTTTTGGTCTATTTGTAACTTATTGGGCTGGAATTGTGACTGAAGTGAGTGGTACATAAAATCAGGCCGTCTGGGAAAGTGTTAAACAAAATGAGGGTTGGCGTTGTTGATATTAGCAAGAGATGTTATCTCCTAAACAAACTTAGAAAAAGGAGGGTTCTTTATTCTTCCAGCTACATGTATTGGCAGCTCACTTCCTGCATACTCCTATTCTTTCAGAACTGGCTTGGGAAGGTGTGGCCAGCTCCTTCCGTTTCATATCTGACCTGTGGTCCTTATTTTTAGACAAATATCCATATGCTTATGTCTTCAGTAAGAATAATTTGGAGGTGTTCCACAGAATAGTTTTAATTCAGGAGTATCTGTTTAAAACCACTCAGAGCTGTTCTGATTTCAGCTTTCTGATTTCTCCATAAACTAAGCTCAATCCAGTTCATAGCTTTAGATTAGTTATACCCGAAGGGTGCTTGGTTTCACCTCTATCACACTGCATGAAGCACTGCCCAACTTTTGAAGCAAGCTTAGAGCTTTTACTTTACAAACATATGCTTCGTGCTAAATACTTTTTTACTTTGAAAGCCATTTTGCAACTGCTGCATTTGAAAGATATTTTCTTATAACCAAGGCCTGTAATAGCTAATTGCTGTCAAATTAGTAGTGTGTAGCTGCTTTCGGAGGTACCTTCCACTGAAATACGCAAGATTATCTCCTGCATAAACATTCAGCCTTGCCTTCACATGCTGACATGGCTTTTTTGATCATTAGGTATGCCAGGCTTTGCTCAGCAGTAATTCCTTTGGCATTCTGCTTCTCAACCTGCTGTCAGAAAATCTTTGCTACTGCATATGCTGGGTGAAGAGGGACACACAACAACAAGAAATTACTTATTTGTCATTTGATTGATCACAGCCTTCTTTTCTCTCATCCTGCAGCTTTCTTGCACCGCCACAAAAAAAAAAAAAAAAGCTGCTTGGATTTCTAATTTAAAAATAATTTTACTGGTTTAATGTCTCTTTCTTCCTTCACTTTCTTTTTCTTTGAAGATGCTATTACTGAGGAACAGGGCAGATACAATGCTTGATTTGACAGATATTTGCCTCTCTTTCCTTATGTGTGGATCCACTATGCTGTCAGTAATAGATATTAGTTATAATGGAAGAAGATGAGACAGGATCGTTGAAACAGAAATATTCGTGAGTAACCTTAATTGTGTTTTGTATTGCTCCACCACTTTTTTGTTTTCTTTTTGTTTTTGTCTTTTTACCTTGTCCCTGGTCCTTGAGGAGCTATGACTGGTCAGAGTTCCAAGAAATCAATATGTTTTATGTGTTTATGACATTATTAACCCCATTTAAGAGTGTCTGAAAGTGAGCAAAGTTACATGAAAAACCCAAATGTGGATTTTAACACTTTGAATAGAGGACAGTTACAATATTTTATTTCACTTCAACTTCTTATAATTTACTTACAAAGAACAACACATATTAAATACACAGCTGCTACGATGAAAAATAACATCTGAGAACGAACAATGCTAAAATGGAATGAGGGAAAGTATCATGATGCCTGTTTTCTGGAGAAAAAATGTACGAATGACAAGGGATTGGGGGTGGTGGGTGGAAGAATTGTGTTAACTGGATTGAAACACATTCAATACTTTCATTGGTTCAGGCTCTCACTACTAAGTGGTTTTCCATGAGTCTCACAAGACTGGTTTTTGCTGAGTGTCAGGTAAAGAATCCTTTTGATTGTGGTTGCTTACACATCCTTTCATGTGTAATAACGTTGTTCCTGAACTTGATGAGAACATGGGTGGTGAAGAAGTAGTTCCAAAATGAAGACAACAATAGTACAGTTGTAAAGCACCCAAATGAATGATTGTTTCTATTCGCTTTTACAGTACTCTGGGGAAATGACTGGGGATGAGGTGAAGCCACCAACTTCCGTATTGATGGCTCTGTGTTCATGTTGCAGAGGATGCTTGCGCTGCGTTGCCCTTAATGCATGTTGCTAATGTGGTGCTGGACACCGCTCTCCTCTTCCCTGCATGATTTCTTGTGTGAGCATAAAAATCTTGGGGCTGTTTCTTATGTGGCCAGAACTGTTTTGTTACAGAAAACAATGCTGAAATGAAAAGACAAATGTTAGATTACATAGGTACAGTTCTTCAAGGAATGTAACTGAGAATAACAAATGGTGACTAATATTGAAATAGCCTGCCTCAGACATTTGTACATGTATAACCACTTCTGGTAAAGAAACATAAATTTGTTTTCTGAAAGCATGAATTTATTAACCTTTAAACTATGAAGAATCAACGTGGCCTAGTTCTAAAATTATACTTAAAATCAAAATTCATTCTGGTTTTTTATGATACTATGGAATGTTGTTGGTGGTGGCTTCAACAAAATACAGGACTTTGATAGAATGCAAGGTCAAAATATGTATCTCTTAGGATGTGGGTATTCTATCTTCCCCAGCATGTAAGGAAAAGGGAGAAGGACAGTTCCTTTCTCATCTACTGCAATTGCCATGTATAACTGCACCTTCTTTGTCATTCAGATCAGTCACTCGACATTCCGCACTGTCAATGCAAAGGACATATTTCCCCTCACTTTCCTTCCTTTCCATAAAAGGCAAAAATCCCAATAAGCTCCATTTACACAATTCTTTGTTCTATTAAACACAGTTGGCACAGTTTCTCTCTGGCTGCCAGGCCAAATCAGAAGGTTCTTTGCAGCGTCTCAGGTGTGTGCCTGAACAGCTGACCTTTACATCGCTTAACAGAGCTGAGATGTTCTTAGAAGCCCAAAGTATCATTGTTTTATACATTGTGGTTAATCTTTTGTCCAGTGCCATAAATTGTCTGCAGAGAGAACAATCCAGAATAAAGAACAAAATTAAATTGCTAAACAACAGCTCAAAATAGAAAGCTCTGTAGAGTTCACAACGTATTCCCTCTTTTTCCTGCCATTTTAAGCTATTTAGAAACAATTAGTTTCCTACTTTCAATGGAGTTAATTTTATCACAGCTGTTTATTTTTGTTTTAACAGCTTTAGTTTACACAGCCCTTTATCATCCCTAAATATCTTTCTGATTTAGAATCCTGGTTTGATGCCAATGCAGCTCTGTGACCACTGGTGAATTAAGTCTGATGTTGTGGTCTCTTTTTAATCCCTGTTTTGGTACATTTCAGAATGTTGTTCTCAAAAGACCTGTAACTGGCATAGCAGGAGTGAAGTGTGTTTGAAATATCTTGAGAAAACTAATCTCTCATATATACTCGTAGAGGAAAAAAAATGTGTGTGAAGTGTGAAATTCATCCAGACAGTGTTGTGAGAATTTATTCTTCACGAATGCTAAATTATCTTGCATTTGTAAAGAGCATGAATCTTAGAGCTCTGAGTGTTTTTAAATAGCCGTATGTCGGTAGTCCCATGTCTTGTTCCAGCTAAAAGTTAGTAATGCTTGGCTCCTAAGAATTTTAACTTCTCCCTGCTGATGCTGCCCATGTTCAGATTTCATGGAGCTTATCGTAAAAGTGCACCCAGCACTCAGATTTGAGCTGTACCTTGTGGTGTTTTAAATGATTCAGCAACAATAAATCTGTGTAAAAGAATAGTGTATTTGTGTACAGAGCTAGAAATGGGAAGTAACACTCCCAAAAAGCTTATGTCCTGAGAAATTTTAAAGATTTGAAAAAAAATTCCTACTATTAGCACTGGCATGATAGTTGGCACATTAGTGAGCACTTTGTTAATGCTATGTTCTTAGCTTGTTAAAAAACAAAAAATAATTGTGAGAGGCCTGACTACTGCAGCTTTTATCCTGTCCTGGCTATATTTGAAGTATTTGATTACTGGACTTAAAAGAAAATCAATATGTGCTCAGTGTTTCTGAGGGCAGCAATTTGCTGAGCTGCTGGCCTTAGTGCTCAAGTTCATAGCCCTACCACAGCTGTTTCAGATTGCATGGACGTATTGCAGCAGATGACTGTGTCAACTGAAATGCTTCCCAGTTTTTAATGCCCATTTAGCAACTTGACCTCCCTGTTAACTGTATCCTTTCTTGAAAAAAAAATTCATTTTTAAAATTCATAACCTGACCATCTAGGTCACCAAGGTTCCTGCTTGGTTCCCAACTGCATTTGTATTTGTCTTTTGGGGAAACTGTCAGCCACTGTGTTTTTCTACTAAGCTTTTTGCAGTAGTAGCAAAAAAGACCGTGAAAATCTGAAGAGAGAAAAAAATGAGGATAGTTGCAAGAGGGACACTTTTCCATTTTTAAGAGGTGAGATCACCTCAGCCACCAGCCATCCCTTCATTCTGTAGGCAGGGCTAGGGAGGCCAGTGCAACTGCACTTGTTAGGATTGCTCTGGAAGAATTGCTGACATGTATTTGTTGATATAATATATATATGTATCAGGGAACAACCCAGATGCAAAAATAACAAAGAGGGTAGAATTTGTCAGGCAAAGGTAGAGATAGTTACAAATCCTTGCTTGCAAGTTCTTTGTCTGTGCAGAGGAGAGGTGTGTATCTGATGTACCTTGGGAGAAAAGTAAGGGAGTTTCCTTATCATATCTTGAAGAGTAAGAGCATGCTAGAAGGTTTTCTGCAGGACTGTCTTGTACTTAAATAAAAAAAAATAAAGCAGTACATCATTGTTGCTTAACATTACTGCACATCTCCATTTTATCTAATTTGTTTTCTCTGGATATAGTCCACCACTTCTGTCATCTTTGCCTCTTGCCCTCAACTATGAAGTGACAAGAGCAAGAAATAGACTAGTTCTTCGAAAAGCCAGGGCTTTTGTCCTTATTTATTCATTTATTCATTAATTCATTTGTTTATTTTCCTTATTTATTTATTTATTTAAGTCCAGAGGACTCCTGATTTTGTGTCAGCCTAAAAACAATAAATTATATAATTTTCCCAGTTGATTGGGAATAATTCTTTCAACTTCGAAATAGCTATGTAAGGCTGGCCTCTGTATCTAGCCACTTGAATGCAGTTCAGTTTGAACAAGCATTGCTTTAGTCCATTCTGTGACAGCAGAGAGAATGAAATAACTCGTGGATTATCATCAAGCACAGATGAGTGATTCTAAGGAAATTTGTTGTAAGCCTCAGGTGAGGTTTCTGATACAAGGTGTATGTCTCAAGACAGAAGAATGGCCATAAAAGATGAAGATGCCACAATAGAAAACAGATGATGACATAGAAACAAAAATCTAATCTTTATTCGAGTCCTTGAGGTTTCTAATTTCTCTTTCATATAAATTTCAAAGATTTGGAGTCCATGTGGACTTGTGGAGTAATTGCCATAATTACTTCCATATTTTACTTCCATCCACTCACCAAGGTCCAAATCCCTGATGCAGAAAACCTATTTTAACTGTTTATTTTAAAGATAGCTTTTTCAGGTAGTGGCAAAGAGTGTTCATGGATTCCGTCAGTTAAAATCCAGTTACTTGTGGAGAGAGATCATTACACTGCTACTTCCCTCCATGACAGAGTAGTTCAAGGATATTTTGTGAAGAGTGAAAGAAGTAACCTTTGTCAGAAGATAATTCTTCTATCCCATATCAAGAAGATCAAAGAGGTGATAATCACTGTGGTTTTAATTTTTTGAGTTGAGGATGTTTGATACTCAGAATTATTATTTGTGTTATTTGTATTATCAACTCAGTATAGTTGATTGGTGACCATTATTTTTGTATGTGGAAGTAGTAAAAAAAGTTGTTGAGCCTTCCTCTCAGCCAGGGCTCTAGTGACTGACATTTTGCAAAGCTGGGAAAGGTCCAGCTAGTAGAACTTACAGAATTACAGAATCTTAAGGGTTGGAAGAGACCTTGAAAGATCATCTTGTCCAACTCCCCTGCCAGAGCAGGATCACCTAGAGTAGGTCAGACAGGAACTCATCCAGGTGGGTTTGCAATGTCTCCAGAGAAGGAGACTCAACAATCCATCTGGGCAGCGCATTCCAGTGCTCTGTCACTCACACAGTGAAGAAATTCTTCCTTGTGTTTCTTTGGAACTTCTTATGTTCCAGCTTGTACCCATTGCCCCTTGTTCTATCATCTATCACTGAGAACAGCCTGGCTCCATTTTCGTGACACTCGCCCTTTTCATATTTTTAAACATTAATGAGGTCATCTCACAGTCTCCTCTTCTCCAAGCTGAAGAGCCCCAGCTCCCTCAGCCTTTAATCATAAGCGAGATACCCCACTGCATCACCTTGATGGCCCTGTGCTGAAGTCTCTTCTTGTCCTTCTTGAACTGAGGGTCCCAAAACTGTATATGGTATTCTAGAAGTGGTCTCACGAGGGCAGAGTAGAGGAGGAGGAGAACTTACTGCCCACAGCCCTTCTAATACACCCCAGGCTGCCATTGGCCTTCTTGGCCATGAGGGCACATTGCTGGCTCGTGCTCATCCTGCTGTCCACGATGACCCCCAGGTCCCTTTCCCCTACACTACTCTCTAAAAATTCATGCTCCATGGTTCATTCCTGGTACATGGGGTTGTCCTTTCCCAGATGGCAAGACTCTACACTTGCCCTTGTTGAATTTCGTTAGACTTCTTGTTGGGTTTCAATAGAATTTACAGTGTCTTCTTCAGAGCTCAAGTCACAACAAGGTGTAGGCATAAGAACGAGGCAGTGACTTTGCTGTGTTGCCTGAAGAGACTTACACTTCTCTGTCTTAATTAGTTTACCCTTGCATCTCTGAGTGATGGTATATCGTGGAATGGCTCTGATACAGATAACCCCTCTCTTTCTGCCAGCCACAGCACAGAGCGGGATCACAGTGAATGCTTTAATTCTCTGGTTATTGCTTTCATGAGCTGTGGAAATGGAGTGCACAGAATTTATTTTACTGATGGCAGGAATACTACTGTTTCTAACTGCCATAACAAAGAAGTGAAACCAGACTTGAAGTTTACCCCTAGGCCCTTCTTGGGAAAAACAAAAAGGCTGAGTAAAGGGATCAGAACCTCTGCATATTTAAGAGAAGAATTGTAATAATATCATTTACTGTTCTTTTAAATTCCAGTCCTGCACAGCTTATGGAACAAATAACTTGCTCAGTGCTATCTAAATGGAACACTTGGAGAAACAGAAATGTTACCTTCAACAGGGAGATGTAGCAGCCACTTGGGGAGGCCAGAGGGCCTAAAGAATTTTGCTTAGTCTTTAGTTTCTTTGTTTCTAATTGGTAACTTTCTCTAATTCCACATTTATACTCTTCGTGTTTTGGATACAGAAAATCTCAGAGCAGCATATGGTGACTTGTCTGCTTATCAATTTTGCTAAAATTCCTGGCCTGACACATAGTTCTCAATTTCATTTCCTGGCAGCACCTTGGTGTGGAAACCATTTTAACTGACAACCCCCTTGCATCCTGAATCGTGAAGCTGTGCCTGTAGGCCTCAGGACTTGCATTGATTTCTGTGGTTCATCAGAGAAGCTTAAAGTAGCCCCTGAGGAAGATGCTATGTTTTACTGGGTAGTCATGTGGCTAAGCAGTGGATTGTCAAGAAGACTGCCCTCAAACCAAGTTGCTGTTAACCAGCGTGGCAGAAAGTTGTTGGTTGGAGACTGTTGGTTTGCTAGCACCAAAGGCAGCACTTGAGTTGGGGACACAAAAGCAAAGGATTGAATTGGTAACATTAAAATTTTTTTTCGTAAGAATTTTCATTGACTTTAAAATATTCAGATAATCTTTTTATTTGGTTTTGAGAGATTTTTCTAGTGTAGGCTAGAAATTATACTTTCAGATACTTTCAGCTCAGGAACACTGCTTCTTTCTGTTTCTGTTGCTTATACACATCAGAAAATGGTAGAAACTGAGACATTATGAAGGTTTTATGAAACTACCCACATGCTCCACAACCTGCAGCCCTTTTATAGGAATCCAATAGACTTTGCCTGTTCTTAGTGCCATTGCTTTCCTTTTGGCAGAAATACAGACAATTTTTGGGTAACGTTACTTGCTTACCAAGGGGAAGAGGAAAAGAGATTAGTATACAATCTCTACTTGATTTTAGGTGTCTAGATTTTAAAGAAGAATTTTTCTTCTGTACTGGCAACCTCTTTTGATTTAAATCTCTTGCAATCACTTTGTGGACATTGGTATAAAAATAATTAAGAAACTAAGCTCTTATAAGATTCACATTTGTGGCACCATGTATGCTTGTGAGGGGAATTTATTGTAAGTTTATTATAAGACTTGTTTATTAGAATTAGTGCTGTAGTATCAGCAATTGCTGTTGTTTTCCTGGAAGAATAGTTAAGTCAATCAGTAATGTAGGAAGACAGATTTAAATAATCTGGAGGACTGTTTGGATTGGAGGAAAGTTCAGTAGATCACTTTTGCTGCTAGTAACTGTTTGGCCTGATTCTGGACCATTCTGTCAAGTGACTGAAGCATCACCAGACTGCATCTGTGGCCTTCGCTATTCAAAAGCAGGCATTTTCAGATAAGTGCAGATAAATGTTCCTGTTCACTGAAAGAAGTAATGCAAATCATAACATCAGTTTTGATTTATTCCTAGAGAATAGTGTGCATGGGTGCTTTTCTTATGAAGCTGTCTGTGCTGCAGAGAGATTTAATTTTCAGCAAGGAACGTATTATGCAGCTTATTTGATTGCAAATTTGTTTGAACAGCTTTCAGCTTTATATTTCCTAGTTAGGTAATGTAGCTTTGGATACTGATTGTGCATAATTGGTTTGATATGAGTCACAGATTTAAGGTACAGCGCGCCTGGTCTGACTGCTTGTTAGCTTTAAGTGGCTTTATACAATAGCTGCCCTACAACTGAATTTAACTTTCATTTATTGAGTTGTCTTCCAAATAATTTTTGTCTGAGGAAGAAGGATTTTATTGATACTCAAGGAATGGCCATCTTCATGAAGGGTTGATGCTGGAGTATGCATGTTTTGTGGATTGGTGTAAGTTCTTACTAGTACACCAATGTAATCAGATCAAGGGATTTTTGAAACTCAAAAATGAGTGCATGGCACAGAGAGCACCTTCTCTACCTGTTTCTTGTGGGTTATTCTTTTTTTTTTAATTATTATTCATTTAGAGGATGATGGGAGGGATCATTTTCCAGCCACAATGTTTTGAAAATAGTGACCTTTGCACCTAAGATTCCTTCTTTCATCCCTCTGTTTCACAGGCCTAAAAGATGCTACAGGCTCTGAGAGTGATGGTGGTGACTCTTGCAGTACAAAATCAGAAGGAGCCAATGGAGGCACGACAATCCAACCCAAAAAGGTCAAGGGTGTTGGCTTTGGAGATATCTTCAAAGACAAACCTATAAAGCTACGACCAAGATCAATAGAAGTTGAAAATGACTTTCTCCCAGTAGATAAGGTATGTATCATTTCTTAGTTCTCTGTTAGTGTTGCTTTAAAGACATTTTCAGCAAATCATAGAATAATTTTCATCCACTGATCAGAACTTTAAGCCTTTTGGTCATTATTTCACTATTTTGGGGACAAGATTCTGCTTTCTTTTATTTTTTTTTCTTTCTTTTGCCACCCACCAGAAAGTAAATTCCATTGAGGTTAGCTGCCCAAAAGAACTGTTACTTTACTTAAAGATTTATTCCTCTGTTTGTAGCTCCATCTGCTTAATTGATCTTTTTTTCCTAATAAAATATTACTCTAGAGAACAAGACTGGAGAGGCTTTTCAGGATTTTAATTACATTATAGTAAAAAAAAAAAAGCTAAGTTTAGTATAAACTGTCACTGTGCCATCAGTTTGTTTGTTAAAAAAAGGAAGCTTTCAGTGATCTGATTTATAGCACAGCATCTATCCCTGCATCCTCCCTGAGTTACAGTGGGACAAGGGATAGGGAAATCTTGTGGAGGCGTGGTGTAAACGTCTTAATTGTGATACGTTGAGGGAGATTTGGTTGATATTTTACAGGAGATTGCAGTTTGTATTCTGTATATGGAGAGTAGTGAAGAGTTGAGAGTCTAAGTAAAGGAAAACCCCACGTTTCATTACCCCTTGACCATTGCTGTCTTCTTCAAAGTCTACATGGTAGTCTGCTTGCCTTCTGTTTCTGGCTTTGTTTAGTAACTGATGTGGGAGGCTTTGTTAACATGCAGGGCCGGAAGCAGCTGAGTTGTATTCCAGTGACACCTCATCAAAGGAGCCTCACTGGGATATGAGGGAGGAACAGATTAGGCCTGGTGGTGTTCACTGCTAGCTAATGAACCTTCCTCTTGCCAGATTCATGGAGTGGGTTGGAGAGCAGTGAAGCTCCAAGCTTTGCATGGAGCTATCATGATGTCAGGCTGGTTTAGTTGTGCCTCTGACAAGCTAGCAGAGTTTAAGGTGTGATTGGGCTTTATGAAACCTTTCTAAGTATGTTGAAAAATAATTTTACAGAACATAAATTTGATTAATAAAAGGTTGGGGTGTTTTTAACTGCATTTCAGAGGATGTTTGTTTTTATAATTTGATGTCTGCCTGTAATCTTGTTCTTACAAGTCTTAAGTGATGTGCCCTGTGTAAGGAAGAATGCTTTGTATATAGGAAGCATCTGATAGCAGGCAGACTTAAACTCATGCATGGCTGCATTTAAACCTCTTTTTTAATTTTTTTTTTACTCAGGACATAAAAACTTAAACTACATATTAAAATGTGTATTTAAATAATGCAATTCCACAACAGATGACAACAGATGAGTTTTAAATTATTAATTTCCCTCATCCAGATACATAAAAGAAATATACGGAGCAGGAAGAAAATCATGTAAGATAAACACACTATTATAATTTACATTTACAACTTACATTATTTGTTATGATTTACATTATAATAGTATTAATATTATTTAAATTATATTTATAATTGTTACATAACACATAAGCATCGACTTGTAAGGAAATGCATATGTAGACACTGACCAGTATTCAGTTCTCCTGAGTCTGATATAGGTAGATTAGAAATTAGAGATGACGAGGCCTATTTAATGCCAGGTAGAGGTTTCTTGTGTCTGCAGTTTATTGTAAATGTAGGTGTCTCTACAGTAGTGATTGTAAGCAGGAACTTATTAAAACATGTTATGGGTCCCTGGAACTCCGGAGTGCCTTGTTTTAATATGAGGTGTTTGCAACTGCTTATGAAGTGGCCTTCCTTCCCTGAAGGAAAGCCTTACTCCACTTTATGATAGTAAGAAGTCATACCTTTGTCTTTCACAAAGAACAAATATTTATGGAGCATAAATCAACGGCCAATAGTTGAATATAGAATTTTCAGAAAGTGTCTAAACTTTTTATTCCTACCCACAGACTTTCCTTCCTATGTCTTGAGATTTCTCCTGAAGTTGACCTGGTTAGTGGAAAATGACAACTTCATTTTTGTAAACAAAATCCATTATTTTTGTTTCAAGTGTGTAGTTAGCTAAAGACAACACTTCTGCCATTGAGGTTTTGCTGTCTCCTGTCTAGGGTTAGGATCGTTAAATTTGAGCAGTGCCGTTCAGAGGTTTCAGTACTGTGGTCTTTGCCAAAATGTGATTCGCTAATGCAACATCAGCCTCTCCAGATACTTCTTTCCTGCTCCAAGAAAGTCCTCCCTCATCATTGCCATGCTTGTCGTCATTTAGTGCTGGCTGAGAGTGAGAGAATCATGCATTGTTTGCCATTCCAAGCAAGGTCACATTTAGCATGAGAACTCTGCATGTGTGATCAATAGTGTTGTAATGTAAGGCACAGAATGCCAAATTAGTATAAATCTTTCTCTAGCAATGTAGTTTTTAAGGGAATCTTTGCCCTAGTATGTGCCTTGCTCATTTGTAAGTAGCTTTAAGTTTTTCAATAACTTGTGATGTTTTGATGAGGCAGAAACAATGCTTTCTTTCCTCAGTTTCTTCTGGTTTTTTTTTTCTTTTTGAGGTTTAAAGACTCTAAAACTTTCTGTTGCTTCTTCTTGATACAGTTATTGAGAAACATTTAATATATTATGTAATGATACTGTTACTTTTATTATTTAGAGTCTTTTCCTAAAAACTACTGATTATTTTTTTTTTAAGTATCAGTAAATTCCTGGAGGATTTTGTAATGTGGGATTATTTAGAACAAGGTAATTCCCATGGAAAATATCATCCCTATTTACAGAAGGATCAACAGGGTCTCATTTTGTTGGCATTATCACCTTGTATTTTAATGTGTTTTCAATTTTATGAATCATAAGTTTAGATCATATTTAACACAGAGGTGATATGACTTATTGGGGTGTTAAATTAAGGAGGCTTTTAAACAAATATTGGCTGGAGTATGAGAGCAGAAAGGACTGCTGCCAGTTAAGCAGAAGCAGATGCCATTAGGCTCTCCTATAAATCACTAGACAGTTTGACGGGCTCCAAGTGTTAGCCCAGTGGTAACAACGTATAGACTATATTGGCCCTTGTCCTTTTAGGTAATCAATAAATTCTCTAACTAAAGGCAAAACTGAGGAATTGTGTGAAACCCCATTGGTTTTATTGACGTGCAGAATTCATTGCTTTGCTTTTCTTCATTTGAAAAATCACAGGAGATTATCCTAGGGAAATAATTGATGTTGTTATGGGAGTTTAATTTGAGCAGTGCCATCAGAGCTGTGCTTTTAAAAAAAATGTAAAGAATCAAAAATTTATGTTTTGTAGCCCTTTTCATTGCCTGTTTACATTACCAAAGGCCATATATAACTAGAATTAGATTCCTGAGGCTCAGCTGGGGCAAATTCCCATTAGTGATAGGTGTAAGTAAATTAGTTTACAGTGTTGCTGATAGATGATTTTTTTAGAAGAAATGCAGTATGTGTATAGGCATATTGTGTCTCCTGATTAAATTCAGTGCAAAACTGTTAATGTAGCACAAGTTTTATTGTCAAATAGAAATGCTTGTTTCACATGTCCTCTGGCTCATGCAGCTGCATTTAAATGGAAGTTTATGCTTGTTTCATTTTTCCTTTTTTTGATTTATAGTAGCTTATCTAAAACTTCTGTTTCTAGGTTGAACTTCCTACAATATGATTTATATGTACTTCCATTGTTCTAAAAAGTTACCACTTTTTCCTCTCCTGCATCTATAAATAAAGCTTTAATAAGTATAGGAAAATTAATTCAACCAAGACATTCCTTAGTTTGAGCTCACTATATTGGGTTGGACCATGAGTTGAGGCTTCAGTTGAGAACGCTAAAGGCCATAATAAGTGCATATAAACCAAAAAGTCTTTAAAAGTAATTTTTATCTTTCTGAAAACTGCCCTTACTTGAGAATATTGAGAGTATTTTTCACATTTTCCACTTGAGATATATTTGTAGTTTTCTTCAGGCAAGGCTTTTATAGTTGGCTAGCAGTGGCGAATTTGAGCAGCGCTAGATTTCATTAACAGCATTTGATGAGGTCACATTAGTGTTTGCCAGAACTTAATGTAAATTATATACTCAACCGTCAAACTGGGGAATATTGGAGCCAGTATAATGATTTAATGTAAAGGGGGAGGCTGTCATGGCTCTAAATCCAGCAACCTGTAATATGCAGTTAACTGGTATTCAGAGATCCTTCTCACTGCAAAACAGAATTTATACAGAATTTTTTATTTCAGTATATATTTTGTATGTTTGAGAGAGGAGAAAAGGAGAGGAAATAATGGAAGTAGACACAAGAACTGTAAGGGCTAGGAGCTTATGTCAATTTTTAAGTCTACCTGTCTTTTATAATACAATAGACGTTTGTAAACACTGAGATTACTTGCAAGGTCTGAGTTGCTATTTTGTGTCAGTAGGCAGGCACTCAAAAACCGTAGCATATGCATTGGGCTGACAGTCACATCTTTGCCACACCTGTTCTGTCAGTTCCTGTCTGGTCGAGGGAAGAAAATATTTTTCCCCCTTAATTTTCAGTAGTTATTTAAAAAGCAGTCTTTGATAGTTGCAAATTGACTCCTCTCAACCTTTCTAAACCAGCTGATGATGTGCCCAAGCTCTGCCCGTGCTGCCCAGTGACATCCATGGCTGTGGGTGCTGCACGTGTCAGCCTGCACTTGCCTCTGTATCACGTGGCTCAGTGCTTGCTTCCCTAAAAGAAACGTTTAAGCCATTGTTTATCCTGAGATAATGAGAAAATACATGCGAGCAAAACCACTTGGTACTGAATACAAATGCTATCAAAAACATCTGCTGAGGCAGGGGGCATATGATATGAGTATCAAGTGTATGTCACACTTTGTAGTTGAAAGCACAGGTTTCTGGCACTTGTTTATTCAGAGACAGCCATCACCAGTGTCATCAGCGGTCATGGCAAATATCAGTGTGTCAAACTCAATGTAGGAAGAGAGGGAAGCGCTCAGCTATTAAAGCGTCATTAGTGTTTTGTTTTGAAGTTGCTGTCTGCCATAGTCTGGCATCCGTGCCCTAACCATGTATTTTAGAGCTATCTTATGAGGAAAGCAACAGGGGAAGAAAGACCCTGACCACTTCTGCAGTTGTCATGAGAGCAAGGCTGCCTGCACTAAGGGCTCACTCTCTTTTTTTGTGTAACTTTCCATTCCTTGAGCATGCAAACAAGACTAAAGTGTTTCTCTCATTATGCAAAAAAAAAATAGCACACATTTGGAAGTGGTGGCTGATGTTCATGAGGCAGTGTTTACATTATAAATAAATTTCATAAAAGATCGCAACCCTTTCTAGAGTAACTAATTAATGGGAACAAGAAGGAGAAGTAGGGGAAATGTGGTTGGTTTGTGAAATGAGGGACAGTCAAAAAGCAGCATGCACCTGTTGGGGAGGCTAACTCAAAGCAGGACTTGGTACCAAAGGAATAGGACAGGAAATGCAAAATCCTTAAAGAAAGGAACGAATTTCATAAGGTTGGCTGACAGTGAGTCTGCTGAGTCACTGAGCTGTGCTATGTGAGTGAAGAGTCCGATCTCCTGTATACTTCCTGCCCTTCCCTACTATCCCTTGAGATACCTGAACAGTTGTCCAGGTATTAGTGACATGATTCAGCTTTCATAGAAGTCTGCACTAGCAGATTTGGAGGAAGTTACCCACATGGTGGTCTGTGATGCTTGTAACTCTTTTAGGCTTTTAATAAAGCAGCTATTGGACTGTAAGGAAACGCAAACTAGTTGTTATCCATGCCACAAGACTTGGCATGTATATTGATGACCTTTATTCACAAAAGATTTGTCTATATAAAAGAAACCTGTCAAGCATATGCTTGAAAACATTTTGAATTTGTGTTCCTGACTTGAGCTACTTGAAGAAAATCTAAAAATAGAAACAGAGTAGCCTAAGAAGTGCTGCTAGTACCAGAAGTTAATCCTAAAAGCAACATGGAAAATCTGGTCTGCTCTCCTGGGGCACAGCAATGGGCTTCTGCCAATGTGAGTTCTCCTGGAAGAGTGCTCTCTGGGAGGCAATGCTCCTCATTTTTCAGTTATGGCTTTGATTAGGAAATCTTAGGATGCTTCAGTCTGAAAAACAGGATGTGTAGGTTTAAGCTAATACCCTTTTATTTCATAATAGGGAGACAATAAAAGTATATGTGTTGTAAGTTGGTCTGGATCAGCTGATGATTGATAGCTTACTAATCACAATAAATCTCTGATTTTCATTGGAGTCTGTATCACATGAACTTAGAAAATTAAAACAATACAATTATGCAACAAAAATTAAATAACCTGCATGAATTGGGAAATTACATGAGTAACTTTAAAAAGATTGATGAATGTAATCCAAACTAAACACAACCTTTAGAGTAAAATTTATCCACTTATCTTTTGCTGCTTGTTTAGATTCATTAATTTGTGGATTTTTTTCTGAAATGGTTTTCTGTTTTTAAAGTTTTCCCTAGTTGGGGATTATTTCTAAAAAGTCATGCCTGAAAGTACTTATACTTTCATATACTGATAAATTGCATAAATTATAAATGCGTTACAAAAGTATTGCTCTCTCTCTTACAACAAACACTAGTAATTGTGTGTTTTCTGGGACTGAAATGAATGATGTATCGTAATATAACTTTAAAATTATTTGTAATTGCAAAATGGAAGGAGATTGTGGGCTCAGTAAGTCTTCAGACTGCTCTGAATCATTCTGAACCTGTTCTGCCACATGGTGCAGTCATAGGAAGTGTTGCTGCAAGAGATGTTTTCTGTGGACCATAATCTCTTGCTCATTTCTATTCTTTCAAATATTGTGATACTTTTTTTCTGGAGATTTGTACTCACAGTGATAGTCCTACTCGGTTCAGTTTTGATTTGCTTTCAGTATGAGGTCAAAGGGGATCTCAGAGATCATCTAACCAAGCCTCTCAACTAGATTAGGTAGGACCACATATATACAAATAATCCTCAGGGACTGTCTGTGTTTTAGAAAAGCATCCAGTAAAGAAAACTGTGTATCCTCCTTACATTCTCATATTTCACTGTTGTAGCAGAAAGCACGTTGTAATATCCTGGCTCTGCAAAATAACCTTCTTGTTCTTTTTTTGTAGAAACCTTGTTGAACAATTTATTGTCCTCTTCTTTAAAATCTACATACTCTCTAAGTTTATCATGTCCTTCCTTGCCCTGGTTCTTAAAACTAGAGGGAACCATTTTTGTTTTGCTTAATGTAGAAGTTCAGAGACTTCTTAGTTGTTCCATGTTTGCATTGGCACTCCCATGAGAATTACTCTGTAGAGAATGGACTCTGTGTGTACAGGGAATGTGTTGAGTGTGCCCAAGTATGTCCATAGTAGACACATTCGTGTGTAAATACTGAATAGCATATAAGGTCAAATGGGATTGGGAGTGTACAATATCTTGTGGCTTGCTTAAATATGAATCTTTAATTTCTTCAAATCAAACCCTTCATGTATTTTCCTCCCTTGCCATTTTTCAGTCATTTTAAAATTGTATATTTGTGAGGAAGCAATATTAAGAATTTATAAGATTTTCATGGAACAGAGCATTCTCTTAATGGTGGTTGATTTTTTTTTAATCATCTTTCTTTAAAAACAAAAACTGAAACAGAGATACCAAAACACTCACAATTTGTCATAAGCTCATTTTCCTGTAGAGTTATTTGCAAGACTGTCTGGGCTGTTCACTAGAAGTCTGTACATCCTCACTCACATTGCCATTCCTAGCTGTTGGTCTTAAGAAGCCAGAAGACCAACAGGCTGGTTTGTGGAAGGAGAGGAAATTTCTCACTAGAAGTGAGCAGAGGTAGGAAAAGCTCCAGATTTCCTGTGAAATAAACAAGTGGAACCTTTGTTTCTGTGGGATGGCCCAGATTGTGAGTCAGTGTCAGGGCTGGGCTCCCGCTCTTGCTGAGCTGAGCTCATGCAAGGAAGGGGCAGGACTCCAGGGCTCTTCTTGGACACTTCGAGCTGCTGAAAGGCAGCTTGGCTTCACAATGGGAGAGGAGGTATTTCTTTTACAATTAGTTGGATTTTCTTTCCTATGGATGTTTAAAACTGTATTATGATATATATTCTGTAGAACATGGGATTTGATTGCATGGGTTTCTGGTTCTGTTACACACTTTGTAGACGCTGGGTAGGTATAAAGAAAAGAAGGAGAAGGAGTGCTAGGGATCCCAAAGTTAATTTCTGCTATAGATGACTGTATTAGAATAGGGAGTTACTTTTGTGTGAAAACAAAGTCTGTCCTGGCTCTGCTTAGCTCAAGTTTTTTTCTTGTCAAACTGTTTGGCCATTAAACTTGCACAGATGTTTTTTATTCCTATATGATTTAGTTTCAATCTTTTTACTCTAAAGAATAATGTAACTTTACAGTTAGACAAAACTATTTGCACAGTCTTTAGAATGTGTTGCTCTTTCAAATGTTTGCTTAGTAAATAAAAATTCACTACCACCACCCCTTATTTTTTTCCTTCCCAAATGCAGTAATAAAACTGCACTTCTTCTTTTTGGCAGAAAAAAGAGGAGGAGCTTTACTAATTCCTCTTTTGAGACAGATGACATTTGGAGTGTTTTGTCCAAATGAGGAAAACTGATAACTTAATTATTTTGGGAGAAAATGATATTGGGATAATAAAATCTAAATGGAAATTATCCTTTACTTCAAGAAACAGCAAGGAAAACTGGAGTCAACTGATGGTTGTAAAATTTTATAGAAAGCTGAAAGGAGAAACACCAAGTAAACTGTTTAATGATTTGCAGATACTTAAGGGATATTTAGTAGTAAAATGCAAATTTCTCTCAACTTTGGCTCTTCATAGCTAAAATAAGTCAGCTACGTGCAGAAGTGAAGCTAAAAGTTTTCTGAGTTGCTTTTCCTCCTTTAATGTGCCATGTGTCTGTCTTATTCTGCCTTAAAAAAAAGGAAGGGGGAAAGGGGTGCAAAAGGAACATAGACCAGCCAGACACTCAGTGGGATAAAAAGTCTGGAGGTCAATTTCTAAAATGCCTTGTAAACTCCTTGTTGCATATGTTTCTATTGAGGTCAATGGTATTTCTCAAATATTTCTCATGTACTATGGATATGAGCTTATATAATTACAGTTAGCTGACTAAGTGCTTCAGAAAAACTTCCCAATAAAAAACAAGGAGGAGGTGAGAGGACTCAGCTCCTGGGGCGGAAGTCCTCATGGAATGTGGCCAAGTAGGAGCTGCTGGTGCTGGACTGCTCACCATGCACTGGCCACCCAAAAACAGTAGACCTCCATATGAACAGCTGACAGTTTCTTCTGCAGCAGTTTCTGCACCTAAAACGTTTGTTGAGAACAAAAGCTGGAACGCATTTTCCATTTGTATTTTGAATGAGTTTCATTCAAAAAAGAAGAGATGAAATTCCAGTCAGTTGAAAGAGAACTGGAAATGCTAATGCATTTTACTTTGTCACTTCTTGCTGTGCAATTTTCCCTGCAAGAGTTTAAAATAAAAATATCTCCCTATTTCACTTCAGTAACTTTTGTCCTGCTCTCAGTGATGCAAGGTGGTAAAAAACCCCAAACACTAAGAAATTAAAAGTAAAGATAATCTGAGGATAAAAGAAGAAATACAATGCCAAAATGAAATAAATACTATCAGCACTAAGTCTGGGACTATTTGCATGACAGCATCAGTTTAGTGGGTTTTTTAGTAATTTGAAAAAGTGGATTTTTTTAGTAATTTGAAAAATATAATTTAACAGTTACTTTGTAGTTTGTTGTCTGCATAACTCACAAAAGAGCTAAGTAGAGTTGTTGCCACTTTAAAAAGAAAGATATTGGAAAAGAACCATTCCCTGTTTATTGGGGTTTTTTTTGAGGTGCAAGTAGCTGCACTGTTTTCCTTACTGCTGCAAAAGGAGGTGGATATCTGCATAGCAGATTTAAGTTTCAGTAATTTTTGTAAAAGATGGAGGTTTCATAACAGCAGTTTCTAAACTAGATGCTACAATGCGGATCATGCTAGTTACCAACTGCAGTCTAGACAGGCATGATTCTCCTGGGAGAGGAGCAAGGCATATTATTCTCTCAGTGCAGGCTGACTGAAGGACTCTTCTTGGAGGAGACAGAAATTAATTATACACTGACACTTGCAAATAGTAAAATTCCTGGCAAGTGTTGCAAGAGGACATGATCCTTTCCATTTCTGTAATCCACAGTCAATAAAAGGGGAAAATGAAGAATAAAGCAGTGAAGAAAGAATACTTACATGCTCCAAAAAAGATGTAACTTTCTTTACCAATGCACCATATAGCATTGCAGATCTGCAGCTTGAGGAAGAAAGAAAATGGGCTTGTGCATAGAGCTTATTTTGATGTGCATGCTTTCAGTGCTTTGAGATGAGGCAGTTGGAAGCATGCTGTATGGATTTAATTCTGTATTTGCCTCTTTTTTTAACTTCATTTGCTAAAGCATTTCTATTCATCAGTGATTCTAACATGGCTTACTCCATTTGTTTCAGCAGCAACTACCTGATCTAAACTCTTATCTCACTTTCTCAGCTTTAACCTTTTAGGAAGACAGACTTTTAGTTCATTAACCAGTGAAACTGACAGCCTAACAACATCAAATGTCAGAAATACAAATTTTATAGAGATATGAATGTTATAAAGTGTGCAAGTTAAGACACATAGGTTTCTCTCCTGACCAGCACAAACAGTAGGAAAAAAACCTCTTCACTTCCCTCCTTGCCCGTAATTTGAAGTTTTAAGAAATTGTCAAAGTACCAAGTTGCAAAGCTTCAGCATCTGAAGTCACCTGCTGCTAGAACTGCTGGAACTGTGGAGAACAATGATGAGAAAACAAACAAACAAAAAAGCTCTCTTCTGCTCTCCAAGCTACCCAGAGTTTTAATGAAAATGATACGCAATGGTAGTATTAATTCATGGTTTTATTCCTACCACTTTTTCTGTCCAAGAAGTTAAAACAAAAATTTTGCACTGCATATATTACCTACTTATTTCTTTGACTGTTATTTGAAACAGCACATGTTTCTTTGGTGACCTGCATAACGCTGATGAATAAATTCTTCATCTGTGGTCTGTAGACTGCTGGTGGTCTGCTAAACACCTGGTAGTTTTAGTTCATGGATAGCTGGACGGGACATTTGATGCTGGCTCAGATCATTTCCTAATGGAGCTCAACAGCTAGAAACAAGAACTAAAGTAATTTTCCATTTAAGCAGTTCTGAAATCACTGAAGAGATGTTTTGTAGTTGTAAATGGGAAGTTAGAAATCTGTGAAACAGTCTCTCTAATTAGATGTCTTCCCCACTGTGAACATTTGAGACTCTTCTTTTAATGCAAAAATATAAATTACATGAGTGTGGAGGATATAAACAGTTACAGCTTGGCATAAACATCAAAATCATTGCTGAGGGAGCACTGTGTATTCATACACTGAAATACTGTGCATCAGAAGACATTTTAAATCTATCACTTTCTCAGAGAAAATCAGAGACGGTTAAAACCTTTCCAGACTGCTTGACAAAGTCAAATTTATTCAGGATGTTGTTTAATTGTTACAAGTGCTTCACTGATAGTGTTGTGGTAGATGTAGTCAATCTTACAGGTCAGAAAATGTTTGAGATGGCTAAATAGGAAACGTAAATGTATATTTTCTGTACAATTGATTTGTCTTTTTCATTACAGTAGCTGTCAATCCAGTGTTTGTTTTTTATAATCTTTTAGACTCAGGGGGTATCTCTGCTTCTGTGGAAACTACAAAAAAAGCCTAGTAAAGCAGATAGATATGCCATAAAGCATATTCTCCATGTAAAATTTCTGTGGTAGCTTACAAACCAAAGGATTTAAATTAACTTGTAAGAGTTACTGCTTTCTGAAGACTTTTATAATTATTTTCTCCATATATCTTTGTCCTCTGTATGGTTTTGTTTTCTTAACTCAAAAATGTAATTTGTTTGATAATGTTTGGAGGGAGAAAGGAGTTGGAGTAATCCCTTTGAAGTTTCCTTTGTGTTATCACTTTGGTTTTGTCACTGTGCTTCATTTACATTTACTTTCCAAAGTGTACCGTATTCAGTATTCCATCTCCATACGCTAAACAATCAGATTTCTGGGGAGGTGAAAAATGCTGACACATCCATAGTTAGTTTAGATCAGAATGGTGCCTGGGCTGGTATTGTGTCTCCAAACAGAGGACAGTACTGGAAGCCTGGGGAAGAGTGTGAGAACAAAGTAAGCAGAGAAATTGCTGCAAAGATTCTTAACACCTTGTAGTAATTTTGAACTTTGTGTTTAATAAACCTAATGGATTTTTTTTTCTCATCAAATTGAGTAGTCATGTCTTCACTGCACATAACAAAAAAAACCAAATAATTCCTGTGGACACAGTTCACACACTGTGGGAAGGAGTTACCTCCTTTTGTTTTGAATGTGGTACCTGCTAATTTATTCTGCTAGCCCATAGTTTTTATTATTGCAAGAGATAATGAATGGGTCCTCCCTAACTGCCTTCTCAATGCCTCTCCTGTTTTTTTATAGACTTGTGTTAAATCACCTGTGTATATCTGTTGTTCCAGGATGAGGAATTGTTTTCACAGCTTTGATCATTCTTGGTGACTTTCTGATTTTTCTACTTCCTTTAGGGACTGAGGTGGGTTAGGTGTGAGGGGAAAAGGAGGTGAGAACAGTGCACAATCATGTAGGTGCTGGGTGGATTTTTACAGGATTTGATAGTGCTCTTTATTTCTTTCCTAGTATGTTTCGAAGCCCATAATTTCTATCTAAATATAGTGGTTTTCCTCCAAATGTGTAATTTTTACTTCCCTCTGAGCTGAATTTCTGTCTTTCCTCTTTTCTGGATCATCTGTGACCATGTGGAATACAAGAGGCTTGATCTAGATCCTTGAGTGTCTCCACTTTTCACTGTGATAAAATCCCGCCTTCTGCTTCCTGCCTTTTAATCATTTGTTTAACCAAGTTACTTTAAAAAAAAAACAAAAAAAACCAAAAAAAACCCAGTAAACTCTTTGTAATTTGTGTCTCAGTTTTAGTATTAGTGTGTGCTTAAGTCACAATTCCAATCTTTGTCAGGAGCCAGGACCAGTAACTCTTATATTTATGTGTTTTAATGAAAATTGCTGTGATACTGTCGTGTTACATCTCCATAACACAACCAGCTGAATGCCACTGTATTGAGAAGTATAACATGTAAAGTGTGATAGACTAATATGAAGTGGTATCATGTAGTTACCACAAAGCAGAAGTGAGGGTCTGTATGAAACCCTAAATTTTAAGATTTCCTAGCTTTTGAATGGCTAATAAGAAGTCATGCTTAATAATCATGAAAATAATAAGTACCATGAATAGCATAGATCAAATGTGATTAATACAAGTTAAATTTAATTGCAGCACCTCATGCTTTCTCCTAAAAAAGTACACACCTTGAAAATCTATCAAAGAACTTATTACTCTGATATTTGTCTCTTACTCATTCTCCCTTTTTCTTTTTAAGAGCATCTTCCAGTAAGAAACAGGCATTTAATTGTTACTATCAAACAAAATTTGAAGGAGTAACAGATTGATCCATCAAGGAAAGTGGACATACATTGATCATCTTGGTCTTCCTTTCTCCCTTCCCTATATGCTGTCTGTAATCCTTCACAAGATGCATGCCAAAGGTAGTACAGGCTTGCCATTTTGTCTTTATTTTACCCTGAACTTTCAGAACTACATAAATTACTCATTTTCTGTCCTGGTAAGTGATTTTATGAGTCTTCTCTATACGTGACTTCCAAATACTTTTTTACCTAATTGAGTAATTAATTTCTTTCATTAAATACTTGAGAAATTGCACTTATTTTGAAAAATAAACCCGTTCTTATTCACAAGAAAATGTGAATTTCTGAAGTATTCAAAACATTTCTTCTTAGGTTTTATGTAGTTTAAGCACTTTAATTGATGAGAAGAGGCAATTTTTCTCTTTACAATTGTTCCTTTTACAGTCGAAAAAACTGTAAAATAAAGTAAATGTGAAGAGTAAGGATCTGTGATTAATCAGAAAATAAGGCCCCAGCAAAATTATGTTTTGCTCCAAAATTTCCCTTGTTTGGGGACCTTTGTGCTGTTTGCTTTGTTTACTTTCCTATTTTCTTGTCTGCCTGGATTCCAGTGCTATGACTGTATAGGTGCAACAGTTGTAAGATGCTCTGATGTTCAGTACTGTTTCTAGGGCACCAAGTGAACTCAGGGCTGTGTAATGTAGCCACAACCTGTTTATCACTCTGTGGAATGAGAATTAGAGTATTGTAGTAGGATTTAGACTTGACATGCTGGTTTTGTCCCCATTTAAAAAAAAAAAATTGCATTCAAGATGTAACTTCTATATTTGGTAAAAATGTATCAGTTTCTGTGTGAACACTACAAAACACTTCTCCCCCAGATACATATGCATCCTGGTTCCAAAAGCCTTTAACATTCCAACAGGATATACTTGCTGACTACTTGAGTATTGCTTTCCTCTAAAGCAGTGTTTGTGTGGTAGCCAGTTCCTGGTGAATTGATGTTCATGAGTAGTTACAGGGTCTCTACCTCTTCACTGTTGACTTCAGACAACTTATCTGCTTTATCCAAACTTGTCAATTGTGGTAAGAGTCACGTGGATGACTAAAATTATGTTGATTTTCAAGGAGCTCCAATGGGATGAAGGTATTGTTCTTTTGCTTGGCAAGACAAGGATTTTATTTGGAGGGACATCTTTTAAGTTATAGATTTTTTTGTTTTGTCTAGACAGAGAAGGTGAGAGCATTTCCTATGCCTTTTGCAATAGCTAAACAAAACGTTTTGCAGCCTTGCTGTAGAAGGGTAAAACCTTTCACAGTTAAAATATTTTTCAAAATAAAAATAAGATTTATTTCTTTACAAAGATATGCTGTCATTCAGAAGGCCTATGTTTAACAAGATCAAAAAGTCATCTATTATAGACATCAGTTGTTAAAACTGCACTTAAGTCTGCTGTAATATGGATTAAGTGTGAAAATGCATTTTCAAATCGTCCAGCAGAAAGTAATATAGCTTGACTATGTGCAAAGAAAATATAATATGAAATTTAAAAATAATTTAATTGCTTTTTTGTCTGCAGACTGTGAAGTATTTGCTAAACACCACACTAAAATGTTCTGTAGGTGTGTGCCACTCTGATCCTGTGGTCAGGGCATACAATCTTTATGGAAGTATCACCTGGTAGGTAGAGCTGAGTACTTAAGTGTTATTTACATTTCATCTTTTGAATTATATAAAGACCAGAACTACTGCAGCTTTTGCTCACGTTGCCTTGAGCATGGTCAAAATGTGATATGCTGGCCCCAGGAATTATTGAAGCACATTGTGAGATGCTTACTGTGCTTTCCCGAGGAGCTTAGGCTGGTATAAATGAGTCCTGCAACTGAGTTACACCTATTACCCTATGACCATAAATTTTCCTTCTTCAGTTCTACCCACATGTTTGTGCAGCTGTTTAATGATGTAGATAATGTTAAAACTCTCCTTTGTTCTTCCTGCCCTTCTGCTTTTTAACATGAACAATTTCCCTCCTCTCCCCTTGCAGATACGCTAATGTCATGGCAGAGAGAAGGCAGGAATCCACAGCCACATCCCTGGGGATGTGGCCACCTTTGGTGGGTGGGCTTGGGCAATGACCAGACTCTTCCCTCTCTGTTGCTCACAGTAAATGAACTGGGAGAAACTCATTACAAGACATCCTGTCTCTCTGCTCATACTTAGAGTAAACTAGGAGCAAGAGAGCAAAAAGAATTTTGCTTGCCTGTGCTTGTTACAGTCTGATTGTAATTGAGGAGTTGATGAACACAACACTTGTTCCCTGTCCCATTGATCCACCTAACCTGGTTTTAAGGAAATGAACCCTGCTTTGTGGTGAGAATGTCCTCAGAGGTGATGTCAGTAGAAACGTGTGCAGCTTGGGTAACTGAGGTCTCTGTGTTAAATGGGCATGCATTAGGCAGATGTACCTATCGAGTTCGTAATAAAAAATATGAATCATTTTAGTTTGGGAGCACGTTATATTTCTACCAAAGCACAGATGGTTAGAAAGGAGCTATTTTAGGCGACTGAGGTGATCAGATGTGCAGGCAAGTGCTTAATCACACTTTCCCTAAAGATTTTGTTTGCTCTATAATGGTTTCCTGAAATTCCTGTTACCGTCTCTGAAGTGCCTTGTGATGACCATTTAGGAAAAGTGTTAACTCCGTGGTTTTGGGAAACCCCAGGATAGCATAGCAATATTTGATCATGCTGTCCCAGAAAGTACTTTATGTGGAGTTGAATGTTGTTATCATGGGAAAAACTGATTCCTGGACAAATTTTGTCTCTGTCAGAGTAAGAGCATCTTGACTACTGTAAGCCTTTGAGGTTTTTATATCTGAACTCTTCATTTTTCTTTAAGGTAGACCAGATAGGATGAATAAAGGACAACACCAGCATTATACATAGTCAGTGGGAAGCTTGTTTATGTTTTGGTTCATCCAGAGCCGGAAGAATCTGGTAACCATTCATGGTTTTTTTGTGCAATGGACTATCAAAAATACCTTAAAGAATACCATTTTTATATTGACACTAATAGTGTGGATTTGCATGTAAATCTAATTTTAAAAGAAAAATCTCATGTATGTAAACATTCAAAAATACCAATTGAATGTTAAAAGGAAGTATTGTGGGGAAAGAAACTTGGCACATTTTTCCACTTGACCCCATTGAGCTTTTCTGAAGTTCTAAAAGTTCTCAAGATATATAACTGCCTTTTCCTTTCCTGTATAAAACATCAGTATATATTGTTACATTTTCACTATTCAAACTGATGAATGATGTTAAACTCAAAAACATATAGCCCAGTTTTATGAATTCTTTAATGTCTGGTGTATTTCTTAATATCTTCATGGAGTTATATTTCAAGTAGCAGTTCTAAAATACTTTTATCTGAAGTAAAAACCTCAGTACGCTTTCCAGAGTAAATACTGATGCTGAGTAAACCTTTTATTTCCTTATTCCTGAATAAATAAACTATTGCTTCAAGAAGCTTATATCTGTGAATGCAGAGTCAAAGGATAAGTATGTTCTTTTAGTATAAAGAAGCATAACAAAATCTTCTATGTGGACCTAGCTGGTGTACAAGTGGCAAGTCTACTTAAATTTTCGGATTCAGTGTTCTACAGACACAAGACCTGGAAAACACAAGTAAACAGATGAGTCAGTTTTCAATAACAACAGAAAACCTTGAAATACAAATTTAAAAGATTCTGAAGAGGAACGCTTGGTCACAGGCCTACTTTTCTTCCTCTAGTCAGGGTTGAATGGTTATTGAGAAGGGACATAGTGCCCTCAAGTGAGAAAAATTCAGTTGTATACTGACTATTACATGCTCTGCTTTTCTTGTGTTGTTCTGTGTTGTTGCAGTTGAGCCAAAATACATAAATGAAAGGAAATGAGTCTGTTCAGATTGTACCATGACTTAATTTACATGACTTTGTGTGCTACCTCAATCACTTTTGTAATCACTGCTATCTCATTGTCAGAGGGAACTGTTCTGCTGTGATAGGGATTTGCAGTGTATCAAACTGCCATCAAGACCTCTTCTGCTAACAGAACCTGTTATTTAATTCTAGGCTATCCTTCTTTTGGCTTCATAAAACCAAATATTAGTACTGGCAAGTTGCTGCTACATCTGTCTCATCCCTCTGAATATTGGTACACCAAATCATGGTCATTTTTCATGCTTTTATCAGCTGTTTCTGCAGCAAAAGGGCACTTCATTCTTTTTTATCTTTAGGATTCACTTGTCAGGCGATTAGGGGGATTTGTATCTGACAGCTAAATAATCTAATTATACTTGCCTTGAAGAGATAAATGGGACCAAAATTCTGCCTGTTTTGTTGCTATGTTCTGTTGTGTGTTGGGAATCAACCTAGGCTTGCAGTGAGGAAATACCAACTCTGTTTCTACCACACCTTTCTTTTGTGACAGGACTAAGCAAGTCAGAGTGATGCTGGCAGAGTAATATAAGTGGAACAAGGCTGCCTGCCACTATCTAGAAATGAGATTTCTAGTGTTCACCATTTTAGAGGAGAATAGAGGGAAACTCTTCTGGGGTCTCTTTGAACCACCAGGCTTCAGATACAAAGACAGAGGAGAATGTGCTACTGTTTTTGCTGGTGCTGAAACTGTTCTACAGCCAAGAATTCAAGATAAACTGGGCTAGAGAGGAAGCGCAGAAGTTCACTTGTCATTGCAGCCTGATGATTAGGACACTGCTGGGAGGGGTTACTGTGGGTGTTCTGTTTCATGCTGCATGTGACTTTCTATTGCAAACATTATTGAAAACTTATTTGAGTTGGGTGAATGGAGAGAGAGACTTCGTGCTTGGAAGCATCAGAGGATATTGACAGAGTTAAGGAACTTGCTTTTAGATTTGGAGTGTCTAAATTCCCAAGAAATCCTTGAAGTTCTAAATCTTGCTTTGTGCCTGTGACGAAAGGTGTAATTTCTTGGGAGTCTTATAGGTAGCAATGGATCAGGTAATAGCCAAAGTAGTGTGAATGGTGGAGTTTATCAGTATTTTGCAGCATGGATCAGTGCATCTAGAAGGGCTTGGGGAACATTCCTTTTTGGTGAATTAACCATCTTTTATAAAGGAAGAACACAGGCGGGCAAATAATTATATAAAAATCTTCCCTTCAACCCAAATACAGTGTTCTTTGCTCTCATGTTTCCTTTTTTAGAATTGAAGGAGATTTTGATAAATTGTGCTGGGCTTTCAACTGGAGAAAAACCCAAAATACCCTGTAGTAACCAGTCTCGAAGAAGAAAAGTCTAGGTAATGCAGATGAGTGTTGGATTAGCAAGAGTTTAAGTTGGGCTTGCTTCATTCCTCTAGCCACTATTAAATTTTTTAGCTATTTGACCTGTATGGTGTTACAGAACAGTTGAAGAGTCAGAGGAAAGTTTCTGGCTCATATGGGAGACGTATTTGTCTCCTGTTTCTCGTCTCAGAAAAATTGATACTGTGATAATGTTACTTGATCTGAGATTCCCAGCACACAGATCTTAACTACACTTGAGGTTTTATCCTGTTAAAGCAGAATCATCAGACTTACTTAATCTAGAAGATTCAGCGTCTCTTAGAGTGAGGAAAGTTTCTCTTGCATATTTCCTGATGAACAAATGAGTATTGTATTATAAAGTTTCATGGAGGTGATTTTAGAAAGTGGTAACGGATGCTTTCCATACGCCTGTCTTAATTAGTATAGACCAATTGTAAACATAAATAAATCATATTTTAAAAAAATCTCTTGTAGTACCATTTTACAGGAAAACATGTTGGCAGCGCAGGTCCACCTGAAAACCAGATTTGCATGGCTAATCCAATTTTGTTCTTTTTTCTTTTTGGCGATGCTTCTGTCATTCCTCTAAATCCTTGTGTCCTCTTACAGTTAAAGAATACCAGTTTCACTTGTCATCTCTCTCTGTTCCACAACAAATTCAAGTCTCCCTCCTCCTTGGAGTGGGTTCTACACAACCATCATTTAAATTATTTGAATTTCAACCTTCTGTAGATGTATCCTAGAAGATACAAACATTCCTTCCTCTCCTTATCACAGAATTCTAGGACAATTTGGCTTCTTCTGCAGCAAGCGATCTTTGGATCTTGTAGGTCATTGTGATCTTCCAGCACATTCCCTGTGCTACACTCAGTTTTGTACTGCTCTTTTTCTATCAGTAGACCTGTCAGGAGTCAGTTTCTTGTTTCTTTGCTCAGGCTATTTCTGTATGTGCAAATAAAGTCGTGTCTTCAGCCAATTTGCTCCCTGGGCTTTTTACGTTCTCTGCTGAACAAATTGTAACTCGTGCAAAGACTGCTTTTCAGCCTATCTCCTAGCTCCCAACAAAAGAACAACCTTGTTTTGATGGTATTGTCTTTTGTATTTCCAAGGACTTAATTGGTTCCCCATGATGACTTATCACCTGCACCTGCATTTGTTCTGAAGGAGCAGATGAATTAATGTTTTAAAAGCATTGCACTTGCAATGCAATGTTGCAGCATGCCCTTCCCATTGGGGTACACTAGTTTCTTCCTCTTTAGCCATGATGCTTTGGCTATGACTTTTAGCTTGTTAAATTTTAACTTGTTGTGAGTTAATCTGGGTTTTGATTTTGTGGCATAAGATCAATGATGTATATATGATAAAGCGATTACATAATGCTTTCCTTTAATTAATTGTTCTTGAATAATAATTTCAGCTTTTTTTTTTAAATCCCCTAATTTTTTGAGGTATTCTTTTAGTAAAGCATTTCTTTCTGAGTTAAATAGCAGTGCATTTTGAAGTATGTGCTCTCATCATTTTCCAAACCATTTCATGAAGTGGAATTGAATAAAGGTTTGATCATGAATGAGCACATGTGCAGCTATCTTGAACTACTCTGTTTGCCTCTGAACCAAAAGCTGTCTTCCCAGTTTTGCTTTCACGTTGAAGGCATTCTGTTGTTTTATCTGTGTGATTCAGATAATGCTACTCATCTCTCATTACCCCTTCAGCAAAGAAGTTGGGAGATTCTTGAGAGTTTTGTTGTTAATCTTTCCCAACAGTTCACAAACTCTGCATCATAAGTAGAGTTGCAAGCTCATAAGAAGGTCATTCATTTCTGTTGCCACCTGCAAGTTAAATTGCAACATGACACTTTAGGGTATTGCAATTCATAGTTTGTCTTACTTGCAGCACAAATTTGATGACTATCTTGTGTACAATGCTCAGAACTGCCTCTCTTCCAGAGGTGTTCTTTTTGCCAACCTGAAATCCCTGTGTATGTATTTTACTCCTTTTCATAGAAAAAAAAATTGTCAGTTAGTGTACAAGATGACTAATACGGAGCTATTGATATTCATTGCGCACCTTGACATTTTTCAGTTACTTGAAGAACTGTACTCTTACTGCTTCTCATATTGACCAATGTCTTCCTCATCATCCCTAAGAAGTCCTAAAACTAAAGCTTTGCTCTCTTGTTTTCACTCAGAATATTACTGGAATATGAAGGAGGTTTTGTGGTATTTATGGTTACCTTTCCAGAGAAAAATGTTGAACTGCAACTAGGGCTTTTAAGTAATCATATCTATATAAACCAGTAATACTTACACTTAATGTTTTTTAACTACACATGGCTGGAGTTTTAAAGTTACACATTTTTCTTGACAGGGAGAAAAGCAGAGCGAGAAAGGATAGCATGCATATAGTATTTGGTGAAGATACATAAAAATGAACATCACCAATCAAATTTTATTTTATTGGGGGGAAATAGCAGTTGTATACTCTTCTTTCAGCTTACTATCTGAGGGTGATTATTGATTATTGTAATAGCCCTCTGTAAATCAGTTACTTTTGTTAAAAATAAATAAAAATGGAAGCCGTGTAAAGCGATGTTATCAACTTAAAAATCACACTTAATCTAGAGCGACTGAAATGAACATTCCTTGTATGGACAGTCAAGAGGTTTTTTTACCCCTTTCATCTTTCAGTTTTATTTTTGGTACTGAACAGCACCTTTTCATAAATAATTTTGTCACACATTTAGTCCACTAATTAAATTTCTGTAAGTCTTCCCTGAAACAATGTAAAGAAATAATTGTTTAAAAATGTTAGTAAACATTTCTTAAAAGGGAAAATTTGAGGATGACATTAATTCTTTATAATGTAAAAAAAAATCCCACAGACAAACCTGTATTTTGTATTTCTGTTACTTTTTTTTTATATTGTCCAACTTTTAACTGAATTTGCAAATTTTGAAGGAGACTAATTATTTTTTTTCAGAATGTTGGGAAGAAATTACCTCCAGCCACAGCAGCTCAGGAGCCAACAAAAATAGAAGTGGACAGCAGAACAAAAAGTAGGTTTAAAAGCTTTTTCTTCTTTGCACTTCATGCTATTAAGCCTCTTTAAAGCAAGCTGAACACTTTTATCTGGGTTTGCCGAAAAGAGCATCCTGTATGTATGAAAAGCATGGATGCAGACAGATATATTTAGGATAAACTTCAAGTAGGTGATACGTAGACAGAATGCTTTGTTTTACAGAATCCTCTGAAATATCTTGACTCTGATAATCCTACCTTGAGGATCCTACCTATTTTTCTGCCACCAAAAATGAAATTAAATTATGTGATGGGCTTTTAGCTTTGAGGGTACTTTGGAACTAATCAGAGTTGAATAAGATAAAACTTCAGGCTGTAACCTGTACATAGGTCATGGAAAAATATCTCTGGCTATGAGCGGTCTTGCTGTTTTCCTCTTTTTTTTTTTATGTATCAGAAATGATCTGTGTAGGTGGTATAGTTTGTGTGGAAAATGAACAGTGTCCAAGAACTTAACTTCTTTGTCATTTCAATGCTTAGTAAACAAAAAGGAATAAGCAAATGTTTTAGGCAGGTCTTGGTGCTGTTCTAGGGAGGCATGTTTAAGTAGCTTGCCAAATTACTTATGTATATATTCCCTGTCTTTTTATTTTATTTGTATAAAGTTACAACTAAATGTTATAGATTCTGGTAAAAAAGAATAAGAAGGAAGATAACATAGTCATACTTTAGAAAATAAATAGTATATAATGAAAAGTAAGTCTTGCACAGACCTTCTTCCCTAATGTGTTTATCCTTTTAGGTAGCTAGCAGATGTTGTTTCAGAACTGAAACACATACAGACATAGGAAAGCAAGCATCTGGAGCAGCAGAACAGGGGCTAGCTGAGAGAAGTGTATGGTTATGACCTGGTTTACCACATGTTTTCAGCTCAGAGTTGCAAAAACAGCTTGAAACAGCTTTTCATGGGTTATTGTCCATTAGCTGCACCACACTAATTGACTTGCTACATCCTCTTATCATGTTCCCCTTGTGATAACAGGCTGTTAATGTGAAGTACTGCAAGAACTCAACTGCCTCCAGGAAGTGAGAACTTGAAGTACTACAAAATGTGCAAACTGATAAGGTAGAGCAAGGCTCTGGAACCTATAGGTTTTGGAACCTGCATCTTGAGGTGATTAAGCTGACCTGAGCACATATATCATCAGAATGGGTAATCCCTTGGGCTTTCCCATCTGCAGCACTAGCCTGTGTGTGGTAAGCCAGGCTGGGAGACAGGTGCCTTTTTCCACATGAGCTCATACTTCTGACAGCTGAAGCTGCTCACTAAGATGCATCCTAGGGTACTGGGGTTTCACACTTTCACCTTCATACTTTCATCTGTTATAAACAGATGTGGAAACCTCTGAACAATGGTTGGAGAAACTGCACCTTCTACAGTGATATGTAGAGCTCTGGTTGACATAGAGACACTTCTCCGTCAACACTTTTAGGCTGTGGTTGTTCTTTCAGCTTTTTGTTATTTCCCTCAGACATGCCTTTTTGGCCAGCTGTTGCTGTCTATTTTCACTGTGATTGTGTGCAAACGTCATTCAACATCACTTTTGCCATAACTGTGCCTTCAGCTCTGGAATATATGGTTTAGATACTGATAGATACTGTTGGATTCTACTAAATTTGCTTAGATATTGCTGGAGATATATGCTGCAAGCAAGACAGAGACTATGTCGCTAGAGAAGCAGCACCATTTTTCATCTTCCACCTGTTTCTTTTCATGACTGATGGTGTTATTCCTTAGTCTCAACTGGATAGAAAATGCAGTTGCACTGTGAAAGAGCCTGCTGAGAGAGGAAGTGGAGCAATAGATTCTTCCCTCTCTACCCACAGGGTCTTCAGCGTGGGTTGATGGTTGATGACTCTTCTCACATTTTTATTTGAGTCTGTTTTTTTCCTGTAGCTTTTCTGATGTGATAGGGCAGTGATTTGCAGCAAGGCACTTGATGTGCTTAGCAGTTGCTTTAATACATGCCAGATAATCGTAAGTTCTGCCATGGGATGAGTTGATCAGAATAATAGTGTGTTCTATAGGTGCATCTTCCAACAATATACAATGTAAATCTCCCTAAAAAGTGGTTTTAAATTTCGGGGGGATAAACAGATGAGTCTTCGTGGCCAAAGACCTTTTGCTCAAAGTGAAAGCAAAAATCCTTACAGAGCTTGAGCAGTCCCTTGGAAAACATAAATAACCTTCCAAGAATGAAAGAATGAATCTTTGAAGAGAAGAGGAGCAAGCTGTTTGGTTTAGATTTGTGGGTGCCTAGACTTATAAGGGAATTATTCTGCTGTTGAATTTCTCTCTCTCTTATGTAGCTGGGACAGGACATGTGTGTTTATAATTCTATCTCTGGGGTGAGATATACTGCTTTTTTCTATAAAGCAGCTTGCTTTTAGTTTAGTAGTTTGTAGTAAAAAGGCTGTATTGTAGAAAATATTTCTATATTTTTTATTAGCTTTGTTGGATTCTAAAATTCAACAAATCAAAAATTTCCACAATGACTGAGACAGCTATTGCAAGACTGCAAAGGCAATAAATCACAGAATGCATTCACCAGGGCACTTCATTTGATTACTCCAGTCACTCACTATTTACGACTTATGTTAACCTATAGTCATAGGACTACCAAAATCCTAGCAAGCATCTTATCTTTTTGCATGATGGTGTAAGGAGTAGATGAATCTGGATTAATGAGGCTCTAATTAGTTCTGTTTCTAATTTTTGTTTCATGAGGTAGTGTTTTGACAGTTTGCATCTCATTAAGCTCTGGGAAAATATTTATTAGTTCAATCCATTTATGCCTTTTGAGTGTAGCAATGAAACCAAATTATGATGAATTAGCTTTTTTTAATCTAGTTTATGTTTTTTTTTAACAATTATGTATTTTTTCACTAGATTTTGTATGTTTTATTCCATTTTAATGCAATAGTTTCACACTGCTTCTTTTCTTACTTAGTGTTACTGTTTGTGTCCATATTGATTGGTGTATGGATTAGACTTCATCATGGGAGAAATGTTTAAGCCTCAAAAATCAACTATTGAGTTGGTTTGTTTGTTTTACTAATAAATAAATAATCAGTTTATGAAAAGTTAGAAGAGTGAATACAGCCCAATGATCAGGTTACCTGAGATGGAGGAAGTCTTACTATGGGGTAGAATAGTTCTTCCCTAACAACAAGGAAACAGCAGCAGAGATAAGAGGAGGAAATTGTGTCATTCTGGCCTAAGAAGAAAAGCAAATTCCAGAGTCACTGTCCCTTGTGAAATTTAAGCTTGAAGGTATGTTTATCTGTGGACTGCTATCTTGAATGTCATAGCTCATCCTAAAAGTCTGGCAGGAGAACAAATAGAAGAGGTATGCTTTTAAAATGAGCAGGGTCTACTGATAGAGCAAATGGAGTCTGCTCAGTTCTGGCTTGAACAGTATAATATTTAACCAGTCCCTCAAAATACAAGCAAATGAATTTACCGGCTACAGTACTGCAGGACCCCAAGTCATATGGAAAGTTTATACATTGACATCAGTGCTTTATAGGGCTTGCAACAGGTTAATGAAGCAGATGCATTCTGTAGGAAGGCTATCCCTTGCTGTTATTCTCCCACTTTTTGGCAGTGGTTTTTGAGAGGGCTGCATTTTGAACTTGTAACAGGCTGTGGGACATAATAAGGTGCTGAATAGAGATGCATGTTAACTACTCCCATAAAACATCCACTTCTTTTTAGAGGGCAGCCCCTTTATAGTGTTTAGGAATGTCCTGAGCCTTTTTTTCCCAATGACATGTGGGCACTGACAGACCACTTGTGCTAAATACTTAGCTCTTTGCTGCTGCTTTTTTTTTTTACAACTTCTGAGCCATGAGGATGATGCTGGGAAGGGGAATTGCGTGTCACCCTGGACCCTTGGGGTTTGTCAGAGAAGCTAGCAATGACTTTATTCTTCCTTCTAAAGGACAAGACTAGGAGGGATGTGAGTAGGCAAGATGTTTATTGTTGTGTCATCATTATATCTACTCTGGTTGAAAAGTACAGTACCCTTGGATGTAGCCAAGGGTATATCTTTTCAAATGGAATTATATCTAGCCCAAACCCTCTTATTTTGGAATATGCTGAGCTAGAAGCTGAGCATTCCAGCAATAGATTCAGCCTGTTTTAGTTGTAAGATATGTCTGCTCGCTCAGTTCCCTAAGGAAAGCCCATTGCCTGTGGTAGGTTGTTCTCTGCTTGAGAGAAACTGTGAGTTTGCATGGAGAGATTCTATGGTCTGACAGAGTAAATTACTACTAAATTAATAAATGAGGAGTGTAAAGCTCACGTATATCTCCTCCCTCTCTGTTTCCAAGATGTCTGCTGTTGGAGGTTTATTAGCAGGTATATTTTCAAAATTTCTTTAGGTCAGAAGACAAAAGAGAAGCTTCTGGAAGAACCACCTGTAATGTATAAATGTAGCCTTGGCTATCAAATGCAGAAATGAGATTTGTCACCTACAGTTGAAGGATGCTTAATATTGGTATCTTAGTTTGAAGCTTTAATTTGGCTGAAGTCTGTTTACCAGGCTTGTAATAAGCTATAGTATTTTGACCTTTAGTTTTTTGGTGTGGTGAATTGTTTTTGGTTTTTTTTTCCCATGGAAAAACTCTGAATTCAGCAAGTTCCAATGTGATCTCCACAGTGCTGAGTCTGAAATCAGTATTTTCTTTTGTGTTTTCTTCCTTCCTATTTAAACATAACTGTTGAAATTAAGTGCTTCTTCATCCTCTTATGGTATTGTGCTCAGCTGAGTAAGGACACTATTAGATCTTTCTTTTATTAATCTGATTTTAAAGATTCGTATTATTTTGAGCCCTCTTTGCTTAGGAGAAGTTTCAAAGGAGACTTTGTCTAGTCACTTATATTGTCCCAAACCCATCTGTGTTGTTGAGACCTAACTTTATTGCAGCATGATCCACAGGGTCTTTGTTAGAGAAATGTATTGATTTAGTGTGTTTCGGTGCAAATTGCGCTCAAGGAGTCAAGCCTTCTAGTGTACAATAAACTATGGGGTTTTTTTCCCATGGCTGTGCCTTCACCCTGTGTCCTTGTGACAGTTTTTATGTCTCTCACAGGATTTTCTCCTGGTTCTTTATGAACTGGATCAGCATTTGGCTGAGATTTAAGAACTGTTTTTTGACATTTTTCTCTAGTTTAATTCCTTGTTTCGCTACTATGGATACTTTTATAAAAGAAAGAAAAAAGGTAGTAGCTTGGTGGGAAGGGCAGACAGGTCACAGGAGAACAGACTCTTGACATCAAAACTAGAAGGCAAAGATATGTAGCCATTTGCTATGACTGAAAAGACTGTTAAGTTCTATGGTTAAAGTCTTGCTGCTTTTGACAGCCACTTACTGTGAGATCCACGCTGACACATACTTTCAAAGGAAAAGTTCAAAAAAAAAAAAAACCATAAAAAGAAGAAAGCGCATATGTTTACAGATGGTGAAACCACAGCTGTCTCCTCACTGTTGTCTGTTTGTCTGTAAGGGTTGTCATCTTGAAAGATGATTTAATTTCAGTCTTCAAATAGCAAGGAGGACCTGAGGGAGGATTGCCTGTTACTCGGGAGACATGAGCCCTCTGGACATTTGCTATTCAAAGCATTTTTTTAACATGGAACGTGTGGGATTGCTCTATGCTGACATCTTTTAGGAATAGTCCCATTACCGTGGTGTCATAACTGCTGTTCTCTGATGATTAGCCGTGCGTTATTCTTTGCTTCCCACCTGATCTTGAGATTATGCTGTTATTGAATGAAGGAACAACGTATGTACTTACTGGGCTCAGTTGGTGTTTGCCTTTGAGAACCCTCAGTCTGTAACTACAAGAGGGACACTGAGATGCTGGAGAATATCCAATGATAGGCAATGAAGCTGGTGAATAATCTGGAGAACAGGTCTGACGAGGAGCAGCTGAGGGAGCTGGGGATGTTGAGCCTGGAGAAGAGAAGGCTGAGAAGAGACATGATCATTCTCTACAACTACCAGAAAAGAGATTGTAGCGAGATGGAGAATCAATCTCTTCTCTCAAATTAACAAAAGATAGGACAACAGGAAGGTACCTCCAATTACACCAGAGGAGGTTTAGATTGGATATTAGGAAGAACTTTTTTCACCGAGAAGGTTGTTGAACTCAGGCACAGGCTGCCCAGGGAGGGGATGAGGTCACCATCCCTGGAGGTATTCAGAAGACATGTAGATGAGGTGCTGAGGGTCATGGTTTAGCGATGAGCTTGGCAGTGTTAGGTTAGTGTTTGGACTTGGTGATCTTAAAGATCTTTTCCAGCTGAAACGATTCTATGATTCTATGAACCCAACTGTCTTCTATTCAATGTCCCAAAAAGAAAATGCTAAGCCTATTTCCAGTCACCAGAGAATTCTCTGACTGTGCATCAATCAGCTTCTTTAGTACAGTGATATATCTACATCATCTCTGTACCAATTTGCTGAATCTATTATTTAGCAATCTGTTTTTCAGGATGTGATTACTCTCCAAATAGGGAAAAAAAATCCCTCATGATTGTTTAAGGTAGCATACACGGTGAAGTGTAAAAATGTGCTGAATCTCATGTTTATCTTCCATGCTGCTCTGCACTACCTGACCTAACTAAGTCAGTATGTGTCAACTTTTCACAAGATTTTAGGTAAAATATCATCACAGTTTTCAAGACAAGACAGTGAACAGGTAAAATATTCTAGCCAGGTCCACAAAAAGACATCCAAACCTCTCTTCCAAAATGCACTCATGTGGCAGTTAAACACCTTTTTCACCCTTTTTTACTGCTGAGCAGGAGGTGATATGACATGTAATATCCATTTACTCAGCTTGGGTTAGCTGTCTGGGCTTTGTCCCCTCTCAATTTCTTGCTCACCCCTGGCTTGCTTGCTAAGGGGCAGAGCAGAGGAAGAAAAGTGAACCTTGGTGCTGTGCAGGCATTGCTCAGCAATAGCCAAAGCACTGCTGTGTTACCAGGGATATCTTAGTCACAAATCCAAAATACAACACCATGCAGGCTGCTGAGAAGAAAATTAACTCCGTCCCTAAGAGACCCAGTACAAGGCAGGGACATAAAACAAACTGCTAATGACCATGGTTAAATTTAAATTTTTTATGTTCAGGAAAATAAATCTGTGAAGCCTAAGAATTTTTTTTTTTTTTACTTGAACCAGTGCCACATAAAATCCACGCTGTTTCTGAGTGTCAGTGTGTGAACTAGAGCAGAGCTTTGCTCTTTGCCATTATTAAGCCATTTCATTTCTCAGGTTGGTAGTGCTTACTGACAGCAACCTTTCACATATGTGTGTGTTGGCTGCTCATTTAAGGTTTGTATTCCTGTCACTAAACTTTAACAGTTAGGAGGCAGCTTCCGAGTCAGAGCCCAGTTTTAGTATAGCCATTTGAATTTGGAGCCTGGACTCCGGTGGGTCCCAGTGGAGATCTGTCACTGCTGTCCAGGAAGTTCAGAGCATGATTCAGCTGATCAAATGTAGATGTCTGCTCTTGGGGTGAAAAACAACTCTCAAAGCTTTGCTCCCTTTAGTTACTTGCTCTCCATTGACTGTAGTGGAAGGATAGGCACCAACATCATGGGTTTCTAACACCAGGTGCCTGAATCTAAATACAGATATTGGGCTGAAATCAGCCCTGGGGGCTGAAATTGGTAGTGTGTATCTGAAGCTGTTGGAGATACCTCAGGGTATTTTAGTTTGCCTCCAGATGCCAGGCCAGAGACACCTGGCTCTTCCATAGGTTGTGTATAGAATATGCCAGCAACACAAGAGTCTTACATACCAGTGCATGTCCAAAATAGTACTTGGTGTCTGGGCAGCTGAACTGCTCCCCTTAGCAGAGCCTCAAATGTCTACATGTTTGATAGTGCAAGTTCTCTTTATAGCAAGTATAAAGAAATTAATCATGTTGTTTCAAATCAATTTAGATTCCAGTGTCCTGAAAGTATCTGTTTCTCTGCATCAAACATGGCAGTTAACTAGAGGCAGAGGTCGTCAAAACTGAGACATTTAAAGTGAGGTGAAAACTTCTGCAGTTGCATGCCCTTTCGACAAAGGGTCTAGTAATTCCTCTGTGTTTCTTTGGTCTTCTTAAAATATCACATATTTATATACATTATTTAACAACCGGAATACATATTCCCTTTTCATTTGTAAAGGAACACTGACATACTTATCCGTTGCACAGCAACATGTTGTAAGTAACTGCTTTTCATGACAGCTGCTTTTTAAGATTTCTGAGTAGGAGTGCTGGCTTCTATATTTTTCAGATAAAAGTTGAAATTATACCCTTATCTATAGACAGTAAAGGGAAAGGAAAGAGGAAACTTTGGACTAATATTAGAAACTCTTCTTTTATGCTGCGTACACAGAAGGTTTAGTTATGAATGCCTTTACATTTATTAATGTATTATTATTTTATCATCTACAAATTCAGAAATATCTGCTTTCTTGCAGATGAGGGAATAGATGAGCTGTGTGAACCTACTGTGTTCTTTCTACTTCCAGTTTCTGTGTCAGATACAGGCTTGCTTTAAGGGATATGTTTTGTGGCATCTGGAGCAATTTCATTTGAGATAATGGTTCTAGGGTCTACAGAGCCAGCTCCCTGATGATGTGTACGGGAACACTCATCAGTGTGCAGTTTTTTAAATATTTCATACTGTTTATGAAGGTCTAAAGTATGAAGAGAAAGATGACAAGAAAAGAAGTTAACACAAGGAAACTGGAACATTTTATGAAGATTTTCACCTTTGGATAAGCAGCTGGTAAAAAGTGACAATTTCTCACATTGAATTTTCTTCATTTCAGCCAAGGAGTATTGCAAAGTGATATTTCCGTATGAAGCACAGAATGATGATGAACTCACAATCCGAGAAGGTGATGTCGTCACACTTATCAGTAAGGTAAAAGCACAATTTTTCTCCTATAAGCAGGGATCTCGTTTTAAAACGAAACAGAATTCGAGTGGCGTAAAATCTGTATTTGTGCCTTCAATGGTGTCCTTCCTACACTGAAGCTGGTTTGACAATGCAACATTACGTAGACTGCATAGAGCCCTACATCTCCTTTTTTCTTGTGCTTTAGAGGAGCCTTACAATGTTAAGTGACAAACAGCAGACATATACTCTTAAGTTTACAAGTTTATGCAATTAATTTGAATTTGAATCTGCTGGCAGTTCTGTGTAAATTGTAAATTGATCCCTGGAACAAACATAGAAGCCTGGAGAATAAACGGAAAGACTCAAGAAAGCAGCAGCTTTGAACATCTCTGTTAAGTGTGTAAGTTTTTTCTTGTAGGAATTGTGAGCTAGATTTTTTGGATTACATGGAGATAATGTTCCTAAATTAGCTTAATGAATGAAACATTTAAAACGTAGCCACCCTTTATACTACAGCAAAGCAGGAAAAAAAAATAGATAAAACAGAAATGAAGAAATTTTAGACCTGTGTTCTTTACTTTGCAACTGCTTCAAATGATTCAAAATTAGAAATGAAATACCATTGCCAGGATTTATACTAAAACTCCAAAAACTATACAGTAACATGGAGAGTAAACCATTGGATTTCTTTTAGGAGAGGCGTCCACTCTGTTACAAAGAACAGGTTATAGTTTAGGTGCACTTAATTTCCTGCCTTCGTTTAAAAACTTTACAGTTTCAATGTTTTTGACTGCTGAAAATAATTATTTAGGGAAAAGAAAGCTACAAACCAGAAAAGGCTGTGGGTTTTGCATGATGAAGATGAATTCCAATTGTGTGCAAAATATTGCTCTTACTGTTTGTGCTTATATATGGAAGTAAAAGATTGAATTCTGTAATTGATATGTTTTGTAAGAAATTGTTACTTGACAGAACAATTTGGCACCTGGGCAGAAACCTGCCAAAACATTGGGAATTAAATCTAGGGCAATGTTTGCTATATACTAGGGCAATCCTGAGGACAAAATCATCTTTTACCTGAGAAATATCCATGTAACTAAGAAAAATTATTCAGGTGTTTGTTAGGAAGAGAAACTGCAAATTTAAAACATAAATTATATGCATTAAAAATCCCTTACTAACTTGCCCTTAATGACTTCTTTTGTTTGGCTTGTCATGAAAACTGTTTGGCTTTGACTGATTTAGAATGTTCTCGTGTGACTATTTAACAGTGTCTCTGATCATGGAAATGGGGTGTTTTTTTTAAAGATATTGTTCCTGTTCACTTTACGCTTTATTGACCAGGTTAACTCTTAGAGATGGCTGGTGTCCAGGTAGACCTGTGTTCTTCAGTATACATAGATAAGGAGACAATTACTGAAGTTTCAGTATGAGATTTCATTTACTTCTTTCCCTCATTTTCATCTCCCTGCCACCTTTGCCCCCACAATGGAAAGATATTTGTCTTTTATAATTACTGAGCTGATAATTTGACTGAATTGATAGTTTTCTCAACCATGCAGTGAAATGCTTGTTGGTATATTCTCTAGTGTATTCCTCTGTTCTTCTGCTCTCCAGTCTGATGATATCAAGCCACTACAGACATTTTATTGAATTTTTTTCTTTTTTTTCTGTGGTACGTCACATGTCTATGAACAATTACATAAACTTATGCCTCTGGAGAGTGGGGGATCTCAATGCAAAAAGACTTGACGTTTCTCCATGGATGCTTTTTATGCTGTCTGAACTAATCTGAGATACTGAAGAAACAGTGCTTAACAAGCAGTCACTTTGTAGATCTTGTTGTGGTTTGCAGACCTCATTGCCGTCAGACTTGTGGATTTATTTTTCATCTGTTTTTAACACATAGTTTAAAAAATAAAACACAAGTGATATGGAATCAGAGTGTCCTTGCTGTAGAGTTCTGAAAATGATGGGAGTCTCCTTCATGCTCCACCATGCAATACAGTAACTGTAATTTAGTCCAAATTCTCTGAAACGGGTGTCTATTGTCATTTAGTCAGTAAGAATAAAGTCAGCCACACCTTTCAGCCCACTACGGGCTTCTGCTAGAGTGGTGCTTTTATCTGGATTGCAAATCACCATGTTTAGAAACTCCTTTCCACAATGAGCTAGTGATCCATACTAAGAGGAATTAAATAGAAACGTATGGAGTGCTTCAGAAGGGATTACTGTGGTTTTGCTTTACTATCCAATCACAGATTTTCTTTTAATCTATTGGCAAAAAAATTGTTTTGTGGGGTTCCATTTCTATGCTGGAGAGCATTAGATAGAATTTTTTCTTCCCAATTATGTAGACCTAAGGAGAGAAGATTGATACTTTTAAAGAAAGAAGTGGATGCTCTAGTACAGCCACAGATGCATTATCATAAAGTAATGTATGTTGTTGAAAATACTAAAACCAGCCAAAAATAATTGCCAGTTAAACAGCATACTGAGTCCTTTTTTTGATGAACTGCATAGGCCTAAATCATGTGAAAGATATATGGAAAGCTAGAGTCCAAACATATGGTAATAAATGTTGTTTTCTTATAGGTTAAAATGTAGCCAAAAGACTAGAAGCAGAAACTAACTTCACATGAATGTAAAAACAACTCTTCTCCTTTTCCCTAGTGAAGCAAATAGATACATTGAAAAGGTTTTATTTATTAATCACTGGAAATTGAAGTGGATGAATGGGAGCCCTTCAATTCTTTCATGCAAAATTTTTAGTAGCCCTCTAATTCCTTCATGCAATATTATTAAAGATAAAAGACCAAAAAATGTTGCTCAGAACTCTAAAGAAAGGTAAATGCATTGTTGAATCTCATTCTCTGGAGACATTCAAAACCCACCAGAATGGGTTCCTATGTTACCTACTCTAGGTGGTCCTGCTCTGGCAGGGAGGTTGGACTAGATGATCTTTCCAGGTCCCTTCCAGCCGTTAAGATTCTGTGATTCTGTGAAGATTCTGTGTAAAAAACCTGAATCTTCATGGCAATAAAACAGAAAAGCACATCTTTGGAAGAAAGAGAACTAAAAGCAAAATACAGTCATTTTACTTGTACAGTTACGGTGATTACTGTGCAATTTGATGATGATACGTTCATAAGATGAAAAGATATGAATGGCAAGAGGTCATGAGACTAACCCTATAGGTTATTCTTTGTTATGTGAAACATTTATGTTCCCTAGATAATTTGTTTAGCTTCTTCAAAATGTTCCTGACAGCATTTGGATAAGGACAAGTACACTGGTAGTAACTGTACTGTGTGGCTGAAGTAGAGTGGCAAACAGGTCAAATAGTGATTTTGGAGATTGTATTTGTAATAAATTGGTAACAAATAGAGCTGCTTTTAAACAACAGAAGACTCACATGACATTTTGAATTGTCATCTTGAAAATCTTCTAGGATTTTTCATTCCAGCATTTTAAAACATAGCTACTGTAGACTACTTTACAGTGTTAGTGAAGAATCTTTATGCACACACTACAAATTTCTTGATAGCTCTAATAAATTTTGACAAAATGCATGGGATTCTGGAGATTTCACTGACATACAGAAAATGACCTGTGCAAAGAATCAATAATAATGATTCCAGGATAACAGCTAAATAATTTCAAAGCAAATACATCCAACTCACACTGGCAGCTGTGCACTCATTTGAAAGCAGTTTTTTCTTGCAAGAGTATGAAAGATTTCATTGCACAGCATCAATGTACCTGAGCTCTAGGCAATAAAGACCACTTTGTTCTCAGGAATGAAAATGGTCTGGATAAACAAAATTAACTAAATTAGCTGGATAAATAAAATGAATCATTGCAAATGTGTTGATGACAGTAATAGAAGGATATTCTCACCTGAACTGTTATTATTGGAGTAGGAATAGTGAAGGGCAACATTAGTGACACTTTTGTTAATTTTGAACTGAGACTTTTAAATTAATGTGTGTCAATATATCATCTGGAATAACAATCTTGTACCTTGCTCTGAATATCCTAACTGGATTTCCCTCAGCCTCCACTTTCCCGGGTTGCAAAGCTTTCCTTCTGCTACAGACTAAACAGCTGAGTATATGGCATTAGCGGTAGGATCATGTTGTGCTGAAGTGATGGATGAATGTAATAGGGGATCCTTTCTGATATTGCAAAGGAGCTTTCATGAGGAAGCAGGTTTCACAGAGGATGTTCAGGCTCCTTGGGTATTCATCAAAACTGCCTGAAGGATTAATGAGGTGAAAAAGAAAGCAAGTGACATACAGCCTCCCAAAATCTTGATGATGCTTCTCAAATAGTACTGGGAAAGTTGACACATTAGTGTCATGAAAGACACAACAGAGTAATGCCTGTCATAAGTGAAAGAATCACATGATGAATTATCTGGTCTAGGTATTTAATGACAATCTAGATATTTAATGGCAATCCCATTAGTAGCACTTAATTCTGTGTTGGAGAAAAAAGAGCCATAAACCTAGTTTCTAAAAATAAGTATAATGCAATCAGTTTTTACAGCAATAGTATTTGTTTCTGGTGTTATTGTTAATAATTTACTGTGAGATTTGCAAGTTTTGTGCTACAAAATGCTGTACTTTTGGTAACTCCCTGCCTCTAAGCACATGCAATCAAGTAGTGTGACAGACAAATAAGTAGAAGTGTATAAGGAAACAGTGAAATGAGATTCAGTCTTGACAGTCTTTCATAATGTAATATTTTCACTGTTGCAGTGGCTGTGTGTTTGTCTGTGTTAGTGTATGGAATTAGTCCTTATACAGAGCACTTGATGTTTTTCAATTCTTAGGATAGTTGTTAGGCACTTAATTGCACCCTCACTGTATTTATAGACGGTTGCCTGAGTATGGCCCTTTTGCCAAATCAATTCTCCCAGTTTTCTCTCTTACAACATCTTTAAATGCTCATCCTGATGTGGGAGGTAGTTGTCCACTGCACTTTCCTGAGCTGAGCGATTGCCAAGGTGAACTCGGCTGGGTAGGATTGTGAAGGAAAACAGCTGCACTAACGGATGCAGGAGGCTCCTAAAGGGATGAAATTAGTAAGTGCTATGTACAAGAGTCTTGCCAGTGAGTTGAGGCCATGAGCAGGGGAAGGAGCAGGAACCAGATGGTGTGATAGAGGAGGATGCTAACTGATACTTAATTAAACGTGTTGCTAGGTTGTAGTGTCACTAGGGTAGAAACGTGTCTGTTGTATTTTAAAACCCTTGGTTACAGAAATATGTGGAGGAATTAGAAGACTTTCAGTTTGTCTTTCAGTACAAGTGAATCGGTATGGTGACACACATTTTTCCATGTTAAGGTGAAATTTTCAGTATTTTCCACTCTATGAGTTTTTAAAATAAAAAGTTATAATATTTGAGGTCATTAAAAAGAAGAGTAATTAGCCAAGAAAATGGCATTTTTCAAAGCAGAAGTATGGTAGCTTAAGATTGTCCCTTTCAAAAGAAGGGAAGAAGTTAGTCATGTTTCATTATAGTCATTCAGGTGATCTTTTTTCCTTAATTGACAGCTAAAAGCTTTTATCTCGTTTTAAAAAAAGGAGTTTATTAATGTAACAAAAAATTTAGGTTGTACAGGGGTAAATATGATCTGGTTTAATAAAACATAAAAATAGCTTTCAGTCAAAGCGAAACAGTGGATTTGTGTTGACACAATATTTGATCACGCAGGTGCCCCTATTTGGAGATTTTGAGCACTTGTAACTTCTGCAACAATCTTGCATACAGAAACTGAAAGCAGTACAGTAAGCAAACTTCAAGTAATGCCCAGCTTTAAGAAAGTTTTTATTTTGTCTTGTGTTTCAAGGATACCATGTAAACAATAAAGGCACTTACTACTTTTCTCTGGAAATAAATAGATATTTCCCTCAGTGAGAACAATACCATAAAGGGTTTCAGCATGTCCTTTTCTCTTCTGAGACAACCATGAATTATTCAACACATCTTTGGCCAGACCTAATAGCCATACCTAATCTGCTTTCTTTGTTCCTTGCCCTCTAGGCTATGCTCAGTACGTTTTTTTCCCCCAAGACTCCCTCTCATCTCCTTAGCTGCTCACACCAAAGTTGCTGATTTCATACAAGAAAATATTTTGTGAAGTGTGCATGCTGAGGATGCACTTTTACAAGATTGATGAAAAGTGGCTCATGTAAGGGATGATTCTGCTCCTGCCCTTTTCCCTTGCAGCTGGCAACCTTGTCCATGGGACACACAAAGGGGTGTGAGTAGGAAAGGGTGACAGGAAGAGCGGGGTTGCACCTGCAGTCAGCAGCCTGCTGGGAGACTGGCTTAGTGGTGGAATCACTTTTCCCTGACCTGACACTGTCCTCTGAAGATTTTGATCTAATGGGAATGAGAAGGTTTGAGTTTTTCTGGATTTCAAGCCACAGTGCTGTGTGACGTGGTAGCCAGAGTAGATCCTGCAGAACAAAACTCTTCTGACATACTGCAAACATGTGCAGCAAATGCATGGGGCTAAACTTGTGTCATTGCATAGAAGCATGAATATGTCCTCATATAAGTAATATAAAGCAGTTATATAAAACTCCTGGGGATGCTGATGATCAAATGAATAAATATGTTAATTTTCTAAAATTATTTTATTTACTTAGTAAGTTACAGGGAAACAGACTGTGGATAATTACTCACTTGTTTTATTTCTTGCCTGAACCTTGTCCATGGCCAAGTCTTTTAAGTGTTTATAAATAAATTCTTAACACTTATTCATATCTTGCAGCATTTCTTGGCTGCTGTGATTAGCAGTGGGGCATTAAGTAAGGTCTGCACAGAGATAAAGCCTGACAATATGTTTAACAAGGTATCAGGTGCCATTCACATTTCACTGGTATCTTTTGAAACATAACTGAAATGCTAATGTTTGAACTAAGCACTTAAATGAACTATGAAGTCTGAAAGTACAGAGGAGAGAAGAGTAGCCAGCACTTGAATGTTCTTCTTCTTCTTCTTAGATAATAATATTATAAATATATTAAGTATGTACTGAAGTTCTCTTTTCCTGCCCTTGTTATCACTGATTACAGTGCTACAGCAGTGCTTTCAGAGGAAGGGATTCTGTTGCTACTAGAAAATCCGAAATTTGAATTTTGACAAATGGAAGTTTGTGCTGAGCTATGTAGGTGAAGTGACAGGATCCTCCATGCATGCAATGCTTCAAGTTTTGCATCACTGAAAAGAGTTAGATTTATTTGTATGTTTAATACATCCAAGCTAATCTGCAAAGGTGACCTATTTTAAGATAAAAATGGAAAGACTTTGTTTGCTGTGCTTTCTGCCTTGTGCTTACAAAAAAAACCCCCAAAACTCTGAGATTCTGGAGTGTCTGGAAAACTGTGATATTGCTCACAATGTGGGCTTTAGACTCACTGCTTAGCTTCATCCTTTCTTTTATCGTGAATCTTGGGTTCACCTGCTGGTTTGATGGTATTATCTGAAGTCCAACATTTCAGGGTAGGGAGAGCTATTTAAAGAGAAAGTTAAAATGCACATATAGTGCCAAGTAATTAGGACCCTCATCCTAAGACATCTGTGATCTAAGTAATAATAGCATTAAACAATCCTTTAATTATAATCTTTCTAAACACAAAAAAAATGTAATTACATAAATGTTATATCTTGGTTCATCAGAGGGATAAATTATATCTGTTACTAGCATCATCTTTCATGTTTCTGTTGGCTAATTTATTTTTAATTTTAGTATTGGAGTGCTAGAGTTTTATGGCATGGAACATATTTATTTCTCTATGATATTCTGCTGACTGAACATTGCAAGTGAAGTGAATCCCCAGAAGAGATTGTTTTGTTCAATGAGCGGTGTAATTTTTTTCTGTTTGTACAAATATTTTGTCAAACCATTTCAGCTTCATTACTGATTAAACTATTTAGTCACAGAGTGCAAAGCCAAAAGGTTAGATCTAGCCTGAAACAAATTTGAGACAAAATATATCTGGTCTGCTAGATCTTCTACTGTAATGTCTTTCGTATTCCAGGTGATTCATTACTCTTAGCTAGTTTCATTCTTGCAAGACCAAATAACTTGGACCACTTCTTGAATAGTGTGTCTTCTGGATAGGTATCTTCTTACATCTTCCAGTAAAAAACACTGGAAAAAGTAGTGTAATGGCTATTTTCTAACAGTTTCTCCCATTTCTTTCTCTACAACATGGACACAGTAAATTCTTCACAGAGCCTTGGAGCCTACAGATAAAGGAAAATTTACCTGTTTTTATTCTTAAGATTTAAAAGATGCAGCTGACATGATCAGTTGTAAGGTTCCCTATGGCTTAGGTATGAGATCGGATAGGAGTGGGATTTGGGGCTTCTGGGACATAAACTGTGGACCTGAGCCAGACTAGGAGATTTCCTGTCCTATTTTCAGTAATTTGTAATCTGTAAGTATTTGCAAGAAAGCATAGGAAGGAAAAACAGACATTCTTCAGAGCTGCCTTGGAAGTCTAGTTTATTGTCTGTTGGACTCTGATGTAATTGATCTTGGATTAGGTAGTTGTTAAGAGATTCACTCTGCCTTATTGCCAGCTTTTTCTAACCAGATGCTTTAAATCATAGCCATTTTCAACTATTTAACAAATTTTGCACTAGATTGTAAATTCTTGATCCCAGCCAGCTTAATAAGTAACAAAGCTTGATTGTTTTGAATACATCTCTGAAGAGATGCTTTCCTTCATTCATAGGTATGTTACCAAGTTTCATGAGAATTTATGAAGACTCTAAAAACCAAGTATTTTCCGAGTTAAAATTGAATTTTGAGAATAATCTATTTTGGTTTCAGCATCACAATGCTGAATGTAGTAAGAAATTTTAAAGAAACATTCTTGAATGTTATTAAACTGCTTTTTTTTTTTACCCAGCTTTGACAAAATTTTGTTGTTTATTAATGTATTAATAAATATGAATTGCATTTATGAAGATCATGGTGTAAGGTCAAGTCTTGATAAGTTCATTTCTTAGTTGATAAAACAGTGCTCATCTTTAACACCAGATGATATCTTTAAATAAAGGCAGCTACTCAGCAAGAGAGTAAAAAAACCTCTTGGTTTTGCCCAGTGATGTTATATACGAACTATAAAAATCAAAGTTTGTCCAGTGGTCTTCTCCAGTGTTTATGAGAGTTGGGACCTCTTGGCCCCAGCACTGTCAATTGAGCCCAGAGACAGGCAGCTCTGCTGCCTTGTGGGTGCTCCACGTAGGTGGGCTGAATGACAGACTGCTTGCTTGTCCATCAGATTTGTCTTTCTGTGAGGCTTTAATCCTCAAATTTGGAGCCTTTACATGTTACATACATCTGTGTGTGTATGGATATTGTCTTGAGAAGTTCTGTAGACACATCTGTTTGCATTAAAGGTGGTTTGTTTTTCTTTAAATTATGAAGTTGGCTACCAGTTGTGGAAAGACAACTAGAGAGATGCTTAAAATCAAGTTAGTAGCAATTTAACGTGCATCTGCCAGCATAGCAGAGGTGACACAGAAAAGCTCTCAGTGCAAGCCTAAGAGGTATTAATGGCTTTCTGAATAATGCAATTTTATGAGCTCAACCTTATTCTTGGTGAGAACCAACTTTACAAGGGCAGAAGGAAAGCAGACATTTGATAAATACAGCTGCCTACTTGCTAGGATTTCTTTTTTTAATTATGCAAGGAACCATAGATTCTAGTGGAGATTTCTATGAAACTGTAGTATCCTTCCATGAAAATGTCACTTTTTCAAACCCTAAACCATTAGTATGTATCTCAGTACTCTAAATAGCCTGATTTTTTTCCTTGTAAATTTAGCTTGTCAATTTCTTATTTTCATCTTAGTAATCTATAAATCTTAAATTAAAAAGATAGTTCTTATAGGCCAATTTTTTAGAAGGTCTCTTTAAATGTTGAGTATGTGTGCAAGTACACTGACTGGAATGGGAAATAAAGTGTGATCAGAGTACTCCCAAGAGTGCCCATACCTCAGTATATGCTTTGCAGCTAAGTCCTTTTGTAAAGACCTGATTGCTCTTGGCATTGTTTTCTCTCCTAGCTATAAGGATTAAATGTGTAGGAGGAAATGTTTCTGTATCAAAACCTTTTAATCAGAAAAGCTGAAAATTAAGTAGTAATGGTTGATGTCTAATCCATGGCTTCATATTTTAGCAGTATGTTCAGGGAACCAGCCTGCACAGTGATCATCTCCCTCAAAAACAGAAGTCTTATTTACAGATTGACCTTTTTCAGATGTACTTCTTCAAGGGTTTACACAGCTGCAGTTATAGTCGTAGATAGGAAAGAAAATAAATACATAGCCTGTTACTTTTTTTGGAACCTTGAGGAGTAGGAAAAAACTCTTATTTACTTTTACCAACAAAAGCCTTCCTCTTCACTAGGGGCAACTTGGAAGGTAGGTCAGAATAGGGAGAGATGAACTTGGCACTCTCTGAAAAGATCAGTCCTTCCAAAGACAGCAAAAGATGAGGGAGCAGGTGCTGCCTTGAAGGCCTGGTTGCTTTGGAGGAAAAAGCAGGAAACATGTTTGCCCCTCAAATAAACAGAAAACATAGATGAAGCAGTGGATACCTGCCTGTCTGTAAAACTGTTCTTGCATCTCTTACAACCCTTTATTATTTCCCTTGTGTGCTGATGGCTTTGGTGATGCTGTACTTTGTGGAGTGTCTGAATAGGTTATTTAGGCAGCCCCTACCAGACTTGCTCAGATGCTCTCAGGTTTCCATGTATTTTGGTAAAGCGGAGACTCCACAACCCCTCTGAGCAGCCTGTGCCAGTGCTCCGTCACCCTCATAGTGAAATAGATTTTTCTTATATTCAAATGGAACTTGTGTTTCAGCTTCATTCCATTACCTCCTGTCCTGTTGCTAGCTACAATAGAAAACACTATGATTAGGATTGCACAGCTGTCAGGGATCTGAAAGTGTTGGAGTAACTTTTGGTCAGTACTCGCAGGCAGACACACTGTTTTAATCATGTTGCCTTGATTGTGCTTCATTGCTCTGTAAGTTGTACTTCAAGGCACCTTGTGAGGATGTCACTCAGGTATTCTTTTATGGTGATCTGTCTCATGATAAAGATATATGTGCTGCATGGAAGCCTCCTTTAGCAAGTAAAGTAAATGAGAAAATTAAAGAGAAACTGCCTAAAGATTTACTTAGTGCATGAAAGTCTGGTGTGGTGATTGGCTACATAAACTGGAGAGACAAGCTAGAGAGGAGAAAAAAAGCAAACCTGCAGCTGTTTGGGATTAATGAATGTGTAACACAAGCTGTGTCTTCTTGAAAACAAATGAGCTTTCAAAAAAACATTGAATGCAAAATTCATGTGTGTTAATAAAATGAAGAATTAGGAGTAAAATTTCTATTTTCTAAGAGCATAAAAAAATCTGACCTAAAAATAAAATATATATGATGTCTTGTGCCATTTAGTTGGGATTATTAGCTAGCACTAAGCTGTGCTATCAGTTGAAGCACAAGCTTTTGATCTCTGGAGGCTTCAATTATTCTTAATATTTTTCAAAGTCTAAATTGGGTCATAAATGTTTTGCCAATTTCAGATTAGTGGCGTAGGGGTTGGAGGGCATTATAAAACACACCATATGATAGAACAGTTGAGTGCACTGATTACTAGGCTGCGCAAGTAGATAGAGCCAAGTGGGAGGGTGCCTTCACATCAGGAATGGGAGGTGCTGGCGCTGGGGTAAGAGTAATAACCTGCACATTGCCTGCCCATGCCATGCGTGACTAACTGATTATCTTTGTCATTCATGGAACCCTGTATTTACTCAGGGGATATTTTGAAAACATTAGCTAGTCAAGAATCAGGCCTGTTCACTAACAAAGGCCTGACAGTCTAACATAACTGGTAAATACCTCCTAAATAATTCCCAAGTCCAGAAGGTGACTGGGTGAAGGCCACCCTGAGCATGAGAGAAAATTACCAGAAAAAGAATGAAAGAATTGTTTAGTGTCTGCATTTGTAGATCAGGAACAGATTACCTCAGAGTAAAATGCTGACATATGAGGGGAAAAAAAAAAAATAAACACCCAAAACGGACATGATGCGAGGAACTAGGTTATTCATTTACGACAAATTTTATCTCAGGAGATGAACTAGACTAAATAAGCTAAATAAAAAGCCTAGGACAGAAAAATAACTAAAAAAAAAAAACCCTGAAACATAAAAGCAATGACCTTTTTTAATGGTAGTCTGTTTTTATCTCAAATGGAATCCAATGGTTATGTATTATAACTTACAGAAAAATACCAAGAAGCAAAGTCATTGTGAACAACATTTTTAAGACTTCTCTTGGTACTAAATACACCTCATTAAGTTAACTTATTATTATACTTGTTTTATTATGCAACCTTTACTGGCCATTCACATTCAGATTTTTTTCAGTGAATCATCTCCCCTATTGAAATTAATTTTTACTTCTTCTAGGCAAAGAACTACTTACTTCCTCTTTCTTTTTCCCCTCTCAACTTTTGTAGTGTGCAGATGCTTTGTAAGCGTTTATCTTCAAAACTGTTTTAAATTGTGAGGACACACTATGATTGTTCCTAGGCAGATGACGAAATGAAGATCACATTTGCTATATTTTAAAGTCTTTGCTCATTTTGGATACTCATCTTGAAAAAAATCCCAGATCTGTCTTTTAATGAATATTTAACATTCTGTTCCCCTATACATGTGACTACAGCAGTGACTGATTTGAATATGTGACATTTTTAACCCTGGAGCTTTATATGTACTGCACGACATGTATGCTTTAACAACCAGATTGTATAGACAAACAGTGCTAAGACATACAGTTCCACTTTAAAGCTATTTTCTGACACGAGAAGAATGTTAAGCTTCTGAACTGCTTGATCCAATGCTGTTTCTGGAGACAAATGTGTATGAGGCTTGTAGTATTTGACTTGTTTCATTTGCTGCTGTCCAATTATTCTGCCTTTGTTCTTTGTGAAAATCTATTAATGCATGTTGTTACCTCTACCTTTTTCCTAAACTACCTGCCTACTCTTGCCTGCTTTTGTTACATCTGTACCACTCTGTTCATTCTAGTCCCTGTATTTTGGTGTCCCAGATGAACAGCTTTTCTCCCCTCTCACTTTCCTGAAAAGCAAGAAGAGACAAGTGATTGTAGTGAGCCAGCTTTTCTACATTGTCCTGCTTTTTCTTTGGTGGCCCAGATAAAGTCTTTGCAGGGGAAGATCCACTCAGTTTTTGCAGCAGTGAGTGATGGATAATCCTCACCACAGGATAACCTGAAATAGTGACCTTGCCCCAAGCCGGAACTGTTAGAGAGTATTCAGAGAACACAGCTTCTAAATTTCAACCAATCTCTTCTGAACAGTGGTGAAATGTGATTTTTTTAAAAGCAGAAGCACTTCATTGAATATGGGAGAGTTTCCACAGGATTGGATTGGAAATACTACAATAGGAGCATCCAACATACTGAGTAGTTCCAGTGTGACTCTACTGACAGGACAGCTGGATATACCTGTCAGGTGCAGACAGTTTGGTTAGTCCAGATCTGTAGCTGTGGAATCAGGGATGCATCAGGGATTGCTTAAGGCTGACGTTGCCAGATGATGTAGGATCCAGGTATGTAATATTTATTGCATGGCTTCAAGCCACAAGATCTAGGACTACTGCTCAAGGGAATAGAAAGCTTGGCCAGCCTGGAGTTTAGACAACTGCTAAAATTGACTGAAATCCTGTTAAGACTGAGCAGAGAATGGGTGACTTTCCCATAATTGTGTTTTCAAAAACAGCTGAATTGGTTCAGCTACAGCTTTCAGAAAAGAAGAATGTGGAAAATCTCAACTGAAGTGTTTGTTTTAGCAGACACAAAAATAAAGGAATAATGAAGTTATCATCCAGGACTCAAGGAACAATTTTAACCTTCTCTAAAATGGTTGTGGCTTCTATTGCCATTATTATTCATTATCAAAATAGCTGTACTCTTTTTTAATCATTAGACTCACTGATATAGTAGTTCTCTTATTGTAGTCATTTAGCTGTATGTTGTTTTGCTACACACTCTGCATTGCGCTTCTCAAAAGTGCTGCAGAGAAAAGATGATGCTTGATATTGATCCAGGTGTATAATCCTTTCATAATTGGACTGTGATGAAATGTAATAGTTCTAATATGTCAAGCTTTTGTTGAAAGTATGAGAAATAAAGGAATGTTTTTACCTTGTGGGATGCGTGATGCTTAATGAAGTTATTGTCTTTCTGTAAAGTGAACTCAGAGAGTAATATCATACATGCTCCAAATGCTTTCTGGTTTAATGTACCAAATGGCGAAACAGTGTTTTGCTTTAGACACAGATGAGCTCTTGAGCTCTTATAGCATGTTTATTCTTTCCTTGCTGCTCCATGTGATAATGTAATGCATAGTAATTATTGAATTTTTTTCTCTGGTAGATTATCCTGTCAATTTGCACGCCAGTAAATTATCATGTTGCAAAAAAAAAAGGCAGGACATCATGCAAAAGAGCACTTCAGCACACAAATCTACTCGGTACACAAAACATTGTGGGTTTCATTTTGTTCTATTGTTTTGTAGGATTGCATTGATGTGGGTTGGTGGGAAGGAGAACTCAATGGCAGACGAGGTGTGTTTCCAGATAACTTTGTCAAGCTTCTTCCATCTGATTTTGAAAAAGAGGTAAGCCATGTATTCTTTCATTTTCTCTTTTGAATACAGAATGAAAGTGGAGTTGGAAGAAATTATCTCTTGAATATGTGATTTTGACAATTTTTTCTTGAACTTAGTAACAAAAAAAGTTAAAGGAAACAAATTACTAGGTTAAAAAGCATCCATGAAGAGAACTATATATAGTTCTCAAATACTCAAAAATACTCGTTTTAAGGAGTTTCTTTGAATGGTTTGATTGGCCCAACCGATCAGTCTGACTCCACTACGTTGCTCTGAAAGCTTTCTGTCCTGCACCCTAAGTCTGAGAAAGAGAGCACTTGGAGGTCTCAGGGTAATTCACTAAGTCAAGTCATGCAGTGACGGCCAGAATTGTTAACTGTTGTCCATTGTTTTTGTGGTGGAATATGAAAAGTTAGCATAGCATCTGAATGCTGATTGAGTAATTAATCACTCTTCCAGAATAAAAAGAAGGAAATTTTACCTGTAAGATTTGAAAGACAACAGTGAGCTTTTGGTGTTTCAGAGGCATGTTTCTTTACCCCTCTCAGAATTATTAAAAAAGAAGGTATAAAATACATATTTATATTTTCTTTTCTAAAATAAAAGCTTTTTTCAACTTCTATTTATTTGAAAGCATTATTTGCCAAACAACATTTAAAAATCCTGCAGCTTCCTGTAGTAAAATAATGGATTATTTCCCCCAAAGTCCATTCCATTTTTAGGAATCTTTTCAGTCATCAGTGGGATATTATGAGCTTGCAATTAGGCTTTTGATGAGTATTTCACAGTGACAGTAAACGCCGCCTGTAATAAAACTGAAACTTACTGACACTCAGCTTTGGCAATAAAATTGAAAGCTAGAGGCAAAAATTAGATAACTTGGAAAGCTTAATAAAGCAACTATTAAACAACTCACAAAAGCTATCATGATAATTATTGAAAATGAAGATAGAAGAACAGCACAAATTGTGGGAAGTGAAAATGTGATTCCATAGCAGAGTAGATATCTTTGCTTTAGGCATAATAATAAAAGGTGCTTTCCAGAAGAAGCAGAAATCATAAACATTAAGATAGTGAGCCTATTATAGAAGCAAAAAATCTTTACACTCATCAAATTTTTTTTTGTGGTGAAATTTATTCAATCTTTTTTAACTTATAAATTATATATTACAGATCTTTAAGTGTGGGGGTTTTTTTCTTTAGAGTATAATGAATATTACTTGTAGAATGTCTTAAATATGCAGACATTTAGAATTTGCAGATAGGTTTGTTGTAGATGTGGAGAATAAAATTTTAATATTTTTTTTAAATGGCAGAGATCTGGCCACATGAGTAAGTAATTGGTAGGACTACAGACTGTCTGTGCCTTGAATCAGTACTAAAAGGGAAGAACAGGGATACTTATCCAGTGGTTTTGTCAGGTATTTTCTGATGTGACCCAGAAACCTTGGATTCCATCCCATAGTCTGAAGGTTTTTGTTGCAGTAGTTCTCCTTGGTGTATATAAGCTTGAGATCTTTTCCCATCTTGTTCAGTCCCCAGTTTTCCAATCCTGATTCTCTTTAACACGTGGCTATTTGTCTCAGGCCTTTTCTGTTCACTGCCTACTCCCAGACTCCACCTCTCAGGTGGTCTCAATTACAGGATTTTCCCCTGAGCGTACTACCTGAGTCTAAATCACCATCTGGATTTACTTTCTACCACTACATCAAATTCCTTTATCCAACTTGTTTTCCTCTCTCCTCTCTCTCTTTGGCCCTACTAACTAGTTTTGGTCTCTTGTTGTCTGAACCAATCCCATTTTCCTTTCTGTTGGCTTCATTTCTAGTCTATCTCCATCACCTTCTCAGTTATCTCATCCAGCCACACACCCTACTTCCTAGCTTCTCCATGTTTCCCTCATCAGTCTTTACAGCTCATTCACTCTACCTCCTCTTTGATATTTGTCTGGCTTTTTGAAACAATGTATTTCCCACATCACCTTCCAGTTGAAGCCAGTTTGACTAATGAAACATGGGATCCTTTCTCCTTTGCATTTATCTACATTATAAAGTTTTAATTTTAATCAGAAGTGGCATTTGTAGTGAATCTCTCACTTGTCCATCTGCACTTGTCAAATCAGGTCTCAGGGTACATGAACTAGAGTCCTTTCAGAGGATTTTATTAGGAAAAAGGTTATAACAAAGAAGTTAGAAGTAGAAAGTAAACATTGGCTGGATAATTTATTTAATCTCACTAAACATTGAAAACTCTGATAATTATCTTTCACAACTGGTGCTGTAACTGTATCATAGTGAGTGAATAAAATGTAACCTTTGCAGCATTTCCTGTGTTCTGCATTTTTGCAGCATTTATTAGTTTGTAAAAACAAATACCAGGTTTTTCTACATGTCTGTTTTTTTTGTATATTTGCTTTTAGCAAAACAGGTTGCAATATTTACAAGATAAAATTTTAAATAACTAGGTTTCTGCAGTAAGCAAAAGGTCATGCCTTACTCTAATCTTAAGACACATAAACTGGACTGTTTTTTTCCCCTCAGCAGGACATTTCAATTGCAAAAGTAGAAAAATGTCATTTTATTTATCAATGCTATTTTATCTCTTCAAATTCATTTTGATGAAGTTATTTCAAAAGAAATATATGCCTGATCTGTAGTGTCAAGACTTGGAGTTATTAATGATAAGCAACATATGATTAACTCCAACTTTTTTGTGAATGAGATTTACAAGTACATTGAAGCACTCTGTTTTCTTCTGTTATTACATTTTAGAGACCGAAGAAACCACCACCTCCATCAGCTCCTGTCATCAAACAAGGATCAGGTAACGTGCAGCTGATTTTGTACATCACATGTCAGTGAGCACATCTCAATAAAAATTGTGGATTCAAATTTATGTAGAATTTATCTGTATCAAAATTGATAAGCAGGAGGTGTCTAAACAACAACTGACAAATCAGAATGGAATTGCAAAAAGATGGTAACCCTGAAAGACTGTGCTGTGCTTTTTAAGTATATTGGAGACAACCATTTGAACTTAAAATAATGTGTTTTGTCCCTTTAACATGTGAAGTCAGAGTGAGCGTGATACTTCAGTTTTTAAAAGGTCTCTGGTTCCATTCCTTGACTGAAATTGATTGTGTCCAGGTCTTTGCGGTATGGACCCATTATGTTGGAGTCTGATAATATGCACAGGAGGAAAGTGCATTCATTTTACACCTACAGATCTGGCTTATTCTAGAGATAAAGAGTTTTTTGTATATCTATAAGATTGTGTCAGAGTACTTGGCTGTAATACAGTGGCCCCATCTGAGTTGCAATTTAAGTCTTACAGATCTGCATGAAGGCTGGAGCTGGCTGACTGTCTCCAGGTTTTATGACATAGTTAGAATCTTGGTTTCAATACTTTGTAGCTGTAAGTATAAAATTAAAAGGAATTACCCTGAATCTGGTTATGCAGATAATGATGTCTCAAATGTATTAAGGGGCTGATTATGTTTTCCAAACAGATGAGTGCTAGCAAAGCTGGTTTGGAATACATTAGACTGAATTGTGTATAAATACTGAGAGCTGAAACCACTTCTATTTGTAGTTTTAAAATGACCTCTCAATACAAATTTCCAAAAGTACATGCTTGATTTATTTTTTTCTGTGAAACTTATAAACAGTTAAAGTATCTATGCCCTGGACAGTTCTGACCTCCGAAAACAAACTCCTCTTCCATTCATGCAAAATCACCAGTCATGGGATGCTCTCAGAGCTTTCATTTGTATTGCAGTTGTGGTGGAAACACAACTATGACTGGAATTCTTTAATCCCTTAACTCCAGTCAACTTGTTAAAATCCTTCAGCAACACTAACAATTCTCCCACTGATGGTGTACATTAAAAAAACAAAATAAGCATATCCAATCTACTCAGGTCATTTTCCTTGTCACTATGGGCTACTTCAGCTTTCAGTGATTTAAAAAGTAAATTTCCCTCCTACAATGTTGATCTGTTAACAGAAGAACAAGTTACACCAGTGTACAATTTACCGTGAATCAATAGGCTCTAATTTAAGTAGATTGGACTTGTCCAGCAATTCTTTGACTACAGAGTCATAACGATAAGTATTTGGTTTGCTTGTTGACACCTGTGGTTTATTCTTCATTCTGTCTTGAGACTCCTAAAAACATAAATTTGACTGTGAGAGCAGTAACGGTGTCCAGAGAGTGCAGTGTAACTTTGCCATCTAGTGGTGGTTCCATATTAAAGATGTTTTGGTGACAACTGACCTTACAGCCTGACACGTCTGGGAAAAGCTCTATAAAACTTTTTTTTTAATCTTTTTAAAAAAAATTCTATACTCCTAAAATTCGAGAATAATGCTTTTAATATGTTTGTACCTGTTTGCATACAACGCTTTAGCTGTGTCACCATAGCAGGATAATGTGCCCATTTTCAGAATGGAAAACAGGTGATGCATTCAGGGTGCAAGCAGTTTGATTAAGGCCATCTAAGTCTATGGCAAAGCCAAGACTGTTGCTGCTTTTTGTTTTCATGCTTACTTTTTAACCAGTCCTGGCTGATTATGCACAAGAGTTTCTTCTGATATGTATTTAGAGGTGAAAATCATCCTATGTTTATTGCCATCCTGAGATCGTCAAATTACCACTTTACTGAGAGAACACCACATTTTACCACATCCGTTTGTCAGGCCTTACTGTTGACAGTAGGTAACAATTTCCAGCAATGTTTCTGCATATTTAACCAGTCATAGTATGATGAATAAACTGAGAACTGTCAGTTGCAGCCTAAATAATTCAATGCCAGAGTCTTCTGATACAGAGCATAAAATCACAGCAGAGAGACAGAATTGGTCTTTATAGTACTAGTGGCACATATGTGAAGAAGGTGTCTAGTTTGTATTATAGTATAGCTGGAAATTTGGCTGTGTTACTAAATTCTGTGCAGCAGTAGACTGCCAGGGCGGTCTGTGCTGGGCTACTACATAAAGTAAGAACCAAAGACAGAAACACAAGTCCCTTACATAGTCATTGCAAAGCAGTAGGCATTTCAGTGGATGGCTGGGATAAGCAGTACACCTGCATCTAGACTGGAGGATGGGAATTCTCATACGAGTTCTTCTGAGAGCTGGTAGGGGGAGTTCACCAGTTTCCTTGCTGGTGACCTTCTCCTTGCAGCTAAGGCAGGATCACAGTACCTGCCTGGGTACTGATTAATTTGGGGGTCACAACCCAAAGTAGAGAGTACATATGAGCCTGGGAACTCTCCTCAGTGTTTGTAGTCTCATTTCAGACATGATCTGAGAATGTACTCCTGAGTGTTAATGATCACTGCTAATCTTACTGGTTTATTAGGTATATAGACTTGTGTCTCTCTCTTTTTCTTAAACACATTTGTATGTGCAAGATTGTCAATATGTTGACTTTGCATAACATGTGTTTGGAAAGGCTTTAATTGGTTTGTAGCAACAGGAGTCAAGTGCTTTTTCGTAGAGTCGTTTAGGTTGGAAAAGACCCTTAAAATTACTCCAACCATGAAATGGCAATTCTGTATTAGATATTGACACGATAAAAGATGGAATTGTTGCCTGTCCAACAGCACAGTTATATAAAGAAACGATAGCTGGTGATCACCGCTGATGAGCAATTTGCTCTGATGGGTACTGATTTCTAGGAACCAGCTGCAGAAGAGAGTTGGACAGCACATTCAGAAAATGTAAATGCACTAGAAAACTGCTTGTAATAGAGTAGATTGAAGCAAAAAATTCCCTTGTATTCCCCGTCCTGCCTCCTCTTCTATTCTTGAGTGTCATCTGCTGTAATTTTTATTGAAACACTACTAGTGTTACCTAAAGCACTTTTCAAGACTACTGAAATGGCATTAGCACCTAGTAGTTAGCCAATGCAGCAAAGCCAATATCCAGTAAAGCATTTGTAATATGGGCAATAGAAAACTGCATCTCGCATGTGCCAGGAAATTTTTGTTAAATCATCCTGCTATTGGTTCCTCAAGTTCTCATATTCCTCGTAGCAACAGAAGTGAGTGTGTCGGGATCTCTGCTACAGAGGCAGAAGGTGTCAGAAGCTCACACCTCCAGGCCAAAAGCTGTCAATTAAAATAGTTGTGCAGAAGACTGTCAGTACTAGTATTCTCATCTTTCTAATAGGTGGAAGTAGTACTAGAGGTTAAAAAGAGGGAGGAGAGTTATAGCTCAACCTAAAATTAGCCCTGCATATTCATCTATATTAAGTATTCTCTTGGCAGAAATGCCCAATTAATTCATTTATTCCTAGTGATTCTCGGCACTGTTGAATTGCTCTTCGGTTAAGTATGTTTACAATGGTAAGAGATCTGTCCACATGTAAAAATCTGTAGTTCTTGATTTTTTTTTTTTTCGCACAATGGTCTGAACATGCCTGTTTGAGGTGCATGCTTTGGAAACTGGGAACTTGACTATGAAAAGAAACATCAAATTGTGCTTTTTTGACATTATGTTGTAAGCAAACACTTAATTGTAATTTCATGTTCTGTGTTAGCAAGATATTTTCAAATCGAAGTCTAAGAAATTGCAAAATTAAATCTAATATGGCTGTATATGTTGGTTTATTGGCTTCTTCAGAGTTGCAAATCTTCCTTTCTTTGACAGGTACCACAGATCGAAAGCATGAAATCAAAAAGATACCCCCTGAAAGGCCAGAATGTCTTCCTAATCGAACAGAAGAAAAAGGTATGAAATGTGCTTTCTTGCCTGCTTTCTGCAGAGAGACAGGGGAAGTGGAGCTGAAGCACATCCTCATTTCCCAGTCTCTGTTTTCACTAAGTGTATTTTTGGGAGGCTTGTTTCCCACTCTGATAGGTATGTGATGATGTGCATTTTTGGACAGGATCTGACTGCTGCTTTTGGACTAAATTCGGGCTATTCTGTTGTACCAATCCAGAGCTGTTAAGTACTTCCTGCCTCCACTGAAGTCAAGGGGAGATATGCTATCAATACATATAACGCTGTCTAAAGCTCTGTTCTCAGTAAAAGCCAGGTCCGTCATTGAGTAAGATACCCCAGATTAGTATGTACTTTTTTTCTTAATTTATATGTGCCTTGGTTCTCCAGTTAAAAGCAGGAGTGGTGGTTTTATTGCATCACAGAGGCATTTTGTGAAGCTATAATTATTAATGCTCATTATAGTAGTTATAAAAGCCATAGGCAAGCCTGTGACAAAGCAAAAATATTCTGTCTTTAAAGATAGGTTTGAATGTTGCAAGAAGTGGGGCACAGTACCACACAAAGCAGTAACAAACAGATTAAACCTTTAATGGTTTCACTGTGCATTTTGAACAGTTCAGGGGAAATACATTGATTCTGTAATTGAAGATGGTGTCAAGCTTCATATGTTTAAGTGGATTATTAGATTGTACAGACAAGTTTGGTTATGGGATTTCTTAATTTTTAAGTTTTCAAAGTTACAATCTTTCAAAAGGCACGTAAATATGCACTTATCATTTAGTGCCAGGACATTTGGACTTCACACCAAAATACATTTCTACATATATGTCTTAGTGATCTGACAGGTGTTTTAGCATTTTCATCTACATATGTTTACTTCTGATTATATGTGCTGCTACTTGTGGTTATCTTAGCAATAAACCCCGTTGCTTTTCATTTTTGGATTTTCAAAGCAACTGTGGTGGAGCAAGTTTAAATATGTTACTGTCCCAGAGTATAAATATCTGCAACTTTTCTAAATGTTGAAAAGGTGCTGTAGGAATCATACCTATGGTTTTTTGAGTTCTGGGAATGCCAGGAATCATTTGGTGTGGTGTGAATGTAGAGATGGCACAGGAACATTCATTATGGAGAAGCATTCTTTATGCTGTATGTTAGTACACTGCCTAGCCTGTCCCTCATACATGGTTTAGACTCTGACACATGAAAATCAACGTGTCACAGGAGCAAGTGTGTGAAAATTACACAGTATGCTGGAAAAGCTTCAATGTCACAGAGGACTCAGCAATTGTGTCAACTGAAGGTATACTGAAAGAGGGTATATGTGTCTTTGAACAACAGTCACTTGCTGGACTTTCCCAGACCTAATGTGGATTGTTACTTCTGGTGATTTATTCCACGATCTTTACAGATTGAAATCTAGAATCTATTAAGCAGTACTCTGTAACATTACTAGTACCTCTTACGTATATGCAGAGGTGTAATACTCATGACATATCATGGTGTTGACATATATAGAGCAAAACTTTGGTCCCTATGAGAGATTTGTCCTTTCTTTAAGAACTGAGTTTCCCATGGTTTGGTAAACATATTTACATGGTTGGTTTGCGTTATTAGTTTAAACCATATTATTTACAAGAGTTATTCATATATATTGCACTTTACATACTCTTGGGTACTGCATGTTTGGTAATATATATTGCTATTGTGGCACTTCCTAATTAAGTATAGTCAGTTCTACAAATGATCCATTTTTTTTTATGGGCTAGACAAGAAATTCAGCATTATAAGTCTGTGCTGAAAAACATAAATAAAAGGTCTGATTATTCTAGGGGGTTACATCCTGTCAAATGTCACTAAATTTTGGTGCTTATATTTTTATTTAACTGTAATTCACTTGAAACACGCTTTTTTCCCCCCCCAGAAATGGTACATATCTGTTTGTTCAACAGATGTTCATATACAGCATAATTATTTTTGTGACCTTCTAACTTAATGTTGTTTTATATTAGAATTTGATAAGTTGTGTTCATGGGAAGTTGTTCCATATGGTATGTAATTTTTTTACCATTTCTATTTATTACATTTGGAAATCAGTAAGTTACTAGAATAAAAAATAACCTTCCCATTCAGACTCTGCACACACATTTCAGCCATGAGGAAAATCAGACAAAACATTGTATCTAATAAAGAATGATTAAGGATATAAATGAAAAAGAGATAAGCTTTTTTTTTGTATACATTGTATCTATATTTGAAGATTTCTTGTTTCATTTTAGACTAATGAGTGCAAATAATAATATCCATGTTCTTCTTTTCTGGAAATAATTGATTTAAAGAAAGATCAGAGAGAGAGCAAAAACAGTTAGACTCACAGAAGCCTTCAGTTCCTGCAATACCTCCGAAGAAACCTCGGCCACCCAAAGCAAATTCTGTGAATAGACCTGGTACCTTGCCCCCAAGACGACCAGAAAGACCAGTTGTGCCTGTAACTCATTCAAGGTATTGTTTAGCCTCTGTCCAGTGCTTGTGGGATTAGTGAGAAGAATGTAACATTTAAAGAATTTAGATTTTACACTTAATGTGACAATTCCTTTCACAAGAAATTGTATTTAAAGAAAAAATAAAAAGGAAAAGCCTTCTAGTCATCTGGCTGGATCACAGCTATCTTCCCAGTAATAAAAATCTTAGACTATTCATTACAAGTTAATTTCTACTGATGGATACACGTGTTATATCAATAGTGCTGTCATGTGCTTTAATGTTGGCTGTCATTCTACAGTTATAGCATATAATCCTACAATTATTACAGTTGGAAAAGACCTTTAAGATCATCAAGTCCAGCCACTAACCTCACACTGCCAGGCCCATCAGTAAACTAAACCATATCGCTCAGTACTTCATCTATGTGTCCTCTGAATGTCTCCAGGGATGGTGACTCCACCACCTACCTGGGCAGCCCATTCCAATGCTTAATAACCCTCTCTCTGTCTCTCTCTCTCTATATATATAATCAGTATTTTATATATATACATATATAATCAATATAATGTTCATTATCGGAAGTGATTATGTCTTTGAGGGGCTCTGAGAAATCAGGTTTGCCAGTACAACTCCATTTAGTCTCTGCTAGGGCTTTTAAAAGCAGAAGCTGCAAAAATTACAAGTCTTCCCTAATCAAGTCTAGATGTCTGCACTAGTCATCAGCATCTGGCTTGCACGCTGTAGACTTCCTGTATGTATAGTGGATAGAAATAGATGAAAACCATTGCCTAAAATGGACAAACTGCACATCTTGCAGAAATACTAGAATATAGACATAGAAATAATTTTACTATTGTATTGTTAAAAAAATTATCAGCCATTGAACTACTGGAGTTGAAATGTACCTTATGTTTCAAGTTTATGAACGGTGAATTAAATAACAGAATGGAGTATAGGGTGGAGTGGAATAAAATAGACCATTGATTTCCCTCATTCCTCCATATATGGCTCATTAAACAAATGTTCTTGGTGTGAAATCTAAGACACATAAAATCAAGAACCAGTGCCTGCTTTGTGCTGCCAGTTTCAACGTATTGAAGTGCTTTGGCTGAGAACTTACCCTCTATCAAGGTGCGACTGCCACAGCCTCTTTTGGACCTTTTGGATTTGAACATACTTGCCTTGATGTTCCAAAATATAGTCTGCATCTGCAAGTCACCTGGGCTTGTTTGGAAAAGTGAACATTTGATACAACCTTTAGATTTAGCTAAGTGATGTCTTCTTGGCAAGACAAATACATACTCTAATCTTCAGTTCACTGGCTAGGCAGGCATGCAGTGGAGTAGCTATTTTTTTTTTTGTTCTATCCTTTGCCTATTTTAACCCTGTTACAGATATTTTAACTATTTAGAGTTGCTCAGAGGTGTTTCATTACTCTTCTATTTTACTTTTTTGCTAAGTACAAAATTGTATAAAGAAACCACACATTTTTTAAAGATATTTCAGTTTGTGTAAAATGCAGATCTAAAAGTGTAAAAGTGAAAATGCAGATCTAAACAATATCCCTGTTATGTTCTTAATTGTTCAGACTCTTTTATGACTAGCACAAAAAATATTTTATTCTTTGTATCTAATATAATCATATTTGAAGTAATTTTGCTTTGAACAGTAGTTAGATTAAAACTTAAAACAAAAGTTGATTTTCAAGGTGATGATGCAGGTTGATGAAGAGAGTGCTGTCAGTTTCCCAATTAATTTATTTTTCAGCTAATTCAACTTAATGGCTCATATAGTTGTTCTGCCTGGTAAGATCTACTTGTAAGGGTGCCTTATAGGAAGAAGTCAGAAAGTTCACATAATTAAATAATCCATGGAATAGACTTTTAATTACTTGAGTAATTAAGAAATATGAAACTTCAAATGGAAGCAGTCACTTCAAAAAGGTGGGCTTTTTTAAAAATCAATTCAGTTTCCAGAACCTGAAAAACCTAAGACAATTAGAATAAAGATTGAATCAGCATAATTTTTACTGACCTGTCATGATTTAACCCCATTAGGCAGCTCAGCCCCACCCAGCCACTCACTCCCCCACAGTGGGATGGGGATGAGAATCAGATGGGCAAAAATGAGAAAACTTGGGGGCTGAGATAAAGACAGTTAAATGCAGTGCATGGAAGCAAAGCAACTTCATTTACTACTTCCCATCAGCAGGCAGGTGTTCAGCCATGCTCAGGAAGCAGGATTCCGTCACGTGGAATGGTGATTTGGGAAGGCAAATGCCATCACTGCATGAATGTTCCCTCCTTCCTCCTTGTTCCCTCAGCTTTATATGCAGAACACAATGTCATACAGGATGGAATAATCCTTTGGTCATCTGAGGTCAGCTGCCCTGTCTGAGTCCCCTCACAACTTCTCATGCATCTCCAGTCTATTCACTGGCAGGGTAGTGTGAGAAACAAGAGAATGCCTCGACACTGTGCAAGCACTTATCAACAAAACTGGAAAACACTGTTTTCATCACAAGTCCAAAACATAGCACTATGTGGGCTGCTACAAAGAAATTTAGCTCCATCTCAGCCACAGCCAGTAGATGATCCTAGGGAGAAATATTGCTATAGTTACAAAGTTCTGAGCAGAAGAGTGAGGGTTTTTTTCTCTTGTTCTAAGTGACTTGCATCTTACACTCTCACCAACTTTATGTGCTGGTGATTGTTTTTCCATTTAAATATAATCCTTCTTCTATGGAGGCAGGTTAGGGCTTCAAGGGCAATAGGAGACACAAAAACCATGTGGGACAGAGAATAGCTGTCAATTTGTTCCAGAGGCTTCACTGCTTATTTAGACATACCTGTATTTATACACATTACAAATGAGTCAATTATGTGTAGTAGACAAGCCATGAAGACCTACAGAAAATGCATTTTTACAGTCAGTATAAACCAATCTGTGTCTGTGCTGCTGCTAACAGGGGCAGGTTTCCTCTCCTGGCAGCATATTCCTGCAGCCTCCCGTATGTTAGCACCAACAATTCTGCAGCCATTCAGCCATATGGGTCAGGAGTTGCTCCAGATGGTAATTAATCAGTTTGCAGTGGGATTTCTATTAGTGTGGGGTTTCTTTCGGGCTAATCATCTGTCTGATCGAACTGACAGCCTATGTTAATCAGACAAGTGGAGGAGGGGAGATGTTGTGACCAGGAAGAGAGGCTCCACTTGTTGCACAACAATATGGATGTAGATTGGCCTGATGATCCTTTTGACAATGAAATTGGTTTTTTGTGGGATTTGGTACCTTTTGTAGTCAAATGGTGGCTGTTTTGACTTTCAGCCATGAATCACACTATCCTAAGACTTTCCTCCAAAACTATACTCACACATTTCCTAGAGCACTTCCAACTCATATGCTGCTATCAGTTTGCTGGGAAATGTGTGTGTGCAAAACAGAGTACATAGTCAGATGCTCATTGCACTGACAGCCAAGAAACTATGTTGCTGCGTATAGATTTACAAATATATATAAATATTTAAGAAAAAAAAAGTTAAAGACCAAAAGATAAGAAAACTAACTGATCAGGTAGATCACTTAGAGAATTTATCTTTATTTATCATCTCGACATTTTACCTTATTTATCATCTCGACAATTAACATATTTTTCTAAGCATGTGTTAAATTTCCCGTTTCCTTCCTGATGCTGACTGCCTGCCACATGGATAGCTGTGTAGTGTTAATTTGATTTTTCAGTTCATAAAGTAGTTGTCCATCTTTTTCAGTTGATAGAATACTTGTAAACCTACCAGTGTTTTAACAGGATATATGTTCACTAAGTCTATGGACTCCTTCCTTTTTTCACACAAATTTTCAGGCTCTTTATCACAGCCTTCTTGAAGTCTGAAATAAGGTTTCCAGTCACTCTGTGTTTTGCTCATAAACTGAGTTGGTGGAATTACTGCCATGAGTTGAGGTTCAAGCCTTATGGCATCAGAAGCAGAGACAAATGATAAAAATCGGCAAGATTCAGGAGCACGCTCTGTATTTTACTGTCAATGGCTAATTATTGCTCTTCATAGAAATACACATCTGCCTGGCTTCTTTCAGCGACACATCTGGTTTCTTACCAATGACTTGGGTACCTTATGTATATTATAATTTTTATAGCACTACACTGGAAATAGTCATTGTGGAAAAACTATTATAACTAATATATAAATTTCACAGGAATTTGACTATGCAACCTGTGCAATGCTGTTCTACTCACCTACCAATATCTCCTTTTAAAATTATTCGTTCCAGTACATTATTTTAGGAAACAGAAGTGGTTGTGGAATAGAAAGTTCTATAAATAAAGAAAAATCATATGTTTGATATCTGGTTTGAAAATTGTTCCTCTTTGTAAAGTATTGCAACTCTTGGCACTTGCCTGTACCAAAGACGTTTCAAACAGACTAGGTGATCTTGGTTCTCTGGACACACAGACACAATATTTGTAGTCTAATCTCATAAGCAATATGCAAAAATGTGGTGAAGGAGTTTCATTTGTGAGTAAACACTGAGAACTATTGAAATGCATGATGCTAGCTTGAGATTCTCTCCCTTTCTGCAGTATTCTAGATAATTCATCACTATAGTTTATGTAAGCCAATAAATTAGGAAAAAAAAAAATACAAGTAAGATGTTGAAGAGTGTCCCTTTGCCCTTAGATTTCCTTCATGTTGAGATGCTGTGAACATCTGAAGAATTATCCAGGACAGTACAGTGTCTAAAATAGGCTTTTTTGACAGGTGTTAAGGAGAAATGAGATAAGGTTAATCCATACAGCATGTCTGCTTACTGGAGATTGCTCTGTCTGACACATCGCTGTTACTCTGGTGCTACAAAGCAAGAATATTATGCTCTCTCGTTATTAATTGCAAGTTAGCTATCAATTTACTGTAAATCCCACAAAAACTCCAATAAAATATCTCTTCTTCTTGATCCAAATGCAGGAGTGATAGTCCAAAAGTGGAATTAGTGGGCAGTACAGGATCCAGCACTCTAGAGAAAGACTCCTCTGAAAGAAGCAATGACATCGGTAAGTTATAGTGCTTTTTATAGTTTGCCTAAGAAGTTTTCAGTGCAAGCTTCTGCTTTTTAGTGACTTTGTTACGATCCAAAAGGCAGGTTGAGGATTTGGCAATGAATGTGAGTGGTTTTATATCAAATTTGAAGTGCAGGATTAAAGGATCATTTCTGCTTCTTTACTTAATAAAGTTTTGTTGGGGTTTTCTGTTTAAATTCATTTTATAAAGGAAGTATGGAATAGTGAGCTATTTTGAATAGGAGGGCTTTTGTTAGTTCTATTGAGAAGTCCAATGATAATAAGTCCTACTTGTTTAACACATGTAATATTAGTGCTACCATATTCTTAACACTGCAAAAGACTCTGATTTTGCTGCAGTTAGTAATCTTTAAACTTTCCAATACAAAGGAATAGAGACCAAACTGAAGCCGACTTACATAAATTTTACTGAAAATACCGATTAAAAGAAGTCTAAATTTCTCTTATTTGTGTCCCTTCAACATAAACAGTTTAATTGGGAAGTCACCTGGAAAGGAGTAACGATAGGTTATTTTTATGTCTTCTCTCACCCTCCTTCCTTCTCCAGTTTTGCAGTGCAGAGAGATGTTTGCTGAGGAGGGTGCTGCAGTAAGTGGCTCTTGGAAAGCAAGGTGCTCTGATTCTTGTCCCAGAGCTGTAAGCAAAAGCCGTGACAGCCATCTTCTACTTAGAAATACTCCAGTGACAGCTGCTGCTGTCACTCTCCGCAGTTGCAGCTGTGCTGTGAGAGACCTGTTTTTGTAAAAGGCAGAACCAGGGTACTCTGCATGTGTAAACATTATTACCTTTCGCTGCTGGCATTAAATGTTATTTTAAGTATGATGGATTCTACCCAGGCTGCTTTATTAGTAAAACTTCTGTCAAATTGTGTACTTTCAACAGCCAAACCTGCCTTTTCTTGGACTTGGAAGAGGAAATTTAAGTTATAGATGGATTTTAAGGGCAACGTAAAAATAAAATGTTAAAGTGATTTCATATAAGTTTATGAGCATTTCAGCATCCATATGTCTGCTTTTTTTTTAACCTTCTGCTGTTGCTATGGTTTATGATAATAACATCCTTCTGGAGAAGCAAGTAGTATGTTTTTCCCAGTTTTTCACTTGGAATAAACATGGAAAGCTAGAAGCTTGTGATAAACTGCATGAACATTTTTATTGTAGAGGTGAATATAAAGGAATGGTATGGAAGTGCAGTCAAATTCTTCCATTTAGTGTTTGTTACCCATGTTTACAAAATTGCTTCAAAGCTAGGAAGCCTCTGCTTACTTGGAAGAGAAAGCTGTGACTGCAAATAGCACACAGTGGTGTGATGGAAGTAAACTTTTAAAATCTATATTCTAGTTTCTTTGAAATCACTATTAGGATAATATCTTAGAGTATTTTGTATTTTTTTCTGATTTTTTTTAACAACCTATAAAAGATTAGGTAGGAAATTTGATTTATTACAAGTTTTATTCATTTCCAGAACTTTGGGGTGTGATTTGTTGAGGTTTATGTTTGTTTTGATTTTCTTTTTTTTTCATGGAGAATAGGAGCCAAAGAGTCCGTAAACGAAACCACACATGCAACGTGTTGCAAAGGGTTCAGCTGATGACCTCTTATTACCACTAACAAGGGGAGCCTACTGAGCCCAAGCATAAAATAGTGTGCATACTTAAGAGAAGTATCACTTGATAGGGTCAAACCAGAATGGCATTTACAAGGGCAAATCATGCCATTCTGGCCTGTTAGACAACTCATTAAAAAAAAAGTGAGGGGGGTAGGGGAAAGAATTTATGATTTTAGAATGAAAGTGGACCCAAAGATCATAACTGCTATAAATTTTATGGAAGCTTTTGACACCTTGTGTAAAATATTGTTAAAGATATAAACAGGATTTTAAGAGAGGGTTCAGCAATAAATTAAAGCTTAATAAGCCAAAACAATTCACAGTAGATTTATGTATTTTACTATGAGGAGAAGTTTGATGTTCAAGATAGATTATGGAGCAGTATAATTGGCAAGACTTATTATAAGTGGTTTAGATTTTTTAATATACGAAGAGAACTATGGGTTGGAGAAATCTTGTGTCTAAATGATACATTAGTAAAAATGATGGATGAGTTAGTGACGTTAGCCACTGTATTCCAAAACACTGACGGGTCAGGCAATGTGAGTCCAGATAACATTTAACTGTGATACATGTTACCAGTGTTGCCTCAGTGTCATGTACTCTGTGGGGGAAGACAGTCTCAGCTTCTCCAAGGTTCATACTTCTGCTCAAAATGAATCTGATCAAACCTACCATTTGATATTCTTTCTGTAATCCAAATTTACGCAATGAGTTAGATTGAACCTGCGTGACTGACAAGATGAGGCTTAGAAGTAGCCTTTGGAGAAAATGGAAGTTAAAGTGTACTTTTCAGCAGCTCTGGTTTGTGATCGTTCTGGTGACATGGCTCCTCTTTATTCCTCCATTATCCTCAATACCATTCTCAGATACCTGAGCTCTTGGGGACGAGAGAGAAAAAGCAGCAGTCAGTTGCAAGTTGCCTCACCCTCTTTTGTGCTGTAGCACTCTCCTGGCTTTTTTACACTAGCAATGTTAAGCTCAATAATTGTTACTTTCTCAGTGCTATAGCCAGCCTTAAGCTCTTGTTCTTTCATTCAAGGCAGAGATATGTACCAAAGCACTGGTGAAAGTTTTGGTTATAAAAGCAAACGATGCTATAGCTAGATGAAGAGCATTTTTCTATTCTGTGAAGCCTTTTTAAGGATTTTGTAAGTTGGTTCCTTTTCTTTGTCATGATGCGACCAAAACCTTAAGGTTGAGGAAAGAGAAGTTACAGAGCCCTTCCATATGCCATGTGCCAAAAAATGAACAAGTAACCAACAACAACAAAACCAGTACTTCCATCAACAGTTGAGAAGCAATATTCAGAGGGGAATTAGGGAATCCAGGTTCAAAACTTGTATTCTATCCAGGTCCCCTATTCTAAATCAGTGTGTTTAAACATTAGCTTGTTTTAGAAACAGCATTTTTCTACTTATTTCCTAAGTAATATGCCATGAGTGGATCACTGTTGTCTAATCAGAAAATCCCACTTCTTTAAAAACATTTTTAGAAATGTTCTCTCCCAACTTGACCAATTGGGAAAGCCATAAATGCTTGAGCAAGGCTGAGGTGATGTCTAGTACTGTGCATAACGTTCTGTCAGTTGCATATGTAAAAAGTTATTTTCATGTAGATGTTAGCGCATGGCTTAATTTCACCAGCATGTTCTGCAGAGTTGTGATTTGACATTTAAATTTCCTGATAATAATACAGCACTGATTACAGTTTTGCAATCTGTACTGACAACAGCAAGTCCTGTTCAGCAACATCGCTGCTGATTGTAGACATAATGGCAACTGTTACTACTGTTGTTCATGCCTTTGCTTCTTTCCACAATCTTTACAAAAAAACATTTGAAAACTAGCCTTCAAAATAAGGTATTTAAGAGGAACCGTTCCCCATTCCTCCTCACCTCTTTTGTTTTCTTTCTCCCTGTTTTCAGTGATGCCTTTACTTTCCTTTCCACACATCTTTCATCCAACTTTTCCTATTTACATCTCTTTGCCATGGCTAACTCTTCTTCATTTCATGAGGGTAAGGTGCTTTTATTTCCATTTCTTTTCTGTCCTGTCATTTATTTAGTTGACAATGCATAACAAACAAATACAAAAAGAAGTATTTTGTAGAACATCTATTGTACACATGGCTATTACAGTTTTCTTTATTAAAAGTTGAAATTGAGTGTATTGCAATAGAAAACTCTTGGACAATAGCAATGAAATAAGAAATCATTATAGTTTATTTTATCGTGCCATAAAAAAAATTAGTGACCTGACACATGCAGGTTAAACACACTATTTGTCAGTACAGTGGTTTCATTAACTTGTTCTTACAGAGAGATGATGTCATCACAAAGTTTAATGCATATATTTCGTTGTGGCATCTTTACATTTTACAAAAGAGAAATATTTAGCAACATGCTAGGATGATTTTCTAGTCTGAAAGAGGAAAAAAACCAATGAAACAGAACACAGAAATTTGAATAGCAGTCACTGTCTCTCAGTGGAAAGTTCATGCTCATGTCACCCAAGACTTCATGTCTAGTGTTGCTGTAGTTAAATCACAGTAGTTACATCTGTTGTAAAGTCTCATGTACCAACAACTGTTCCAGATTTTCATTGGCTTTTTGAGCTTAGTTTAAAATATTTCTAATGCAACATAAGCTACTCTGAAAGTAAGCCATATTCTACCAACAGAAGAGTGGTCCTTCTATAGAATTATATTGATTTCAACAGCTTAAATTCATGCTTTGTTGCAAAAGTTGACTTTTAAGGTTATGTATTTCCTTTTCATTTCAAAAAGAATTGTTATATCTGAGGACCAGTGTAAGGACAGAAACATCTGACACATGTAATAACTCACTTCAAAACCCAATGATTCCAGAAAAGTACAGAATTTTTCTGTGTTAATTATTGCTATTGTTTCTGCAAGTTAGGATTAATCCTAAATCTTTTAACTCAATATATATACACACACATTTTGGAATCCTTCAATCTTGTCTATCCAAAATAGTCTTTCTTTGAAATATCTAACACTTAAAACCATAAAGATTTAAGCTAAGTGATTTAAAGAGTAAGCCTCAAAGAAATAAAAATAATATCTCTCCTGTGGAAATGCTCAGTTAATCCATATAAGAAGCAGTTTCTGTGCTTTTGCAAAAAGACTGAACTGCACAGGCACTTCACACACAGAGACAAGCAAACACATCTTCCCAATGCTTTTTCCTGCCTCTTCACGCCTTTAGCATAGGATTTATGAAAGCAGTTAATTATCTTCATCAGTACTAACATAAGGCACATATGTCTTCATTGATTCCCAATGAAACAGATAGTGTTGGTATGAATTTTCTTAAGAGACTCCCTGAAAGCTGATTTAATATGAGTCCATTTTCAGCATTTCCTCAGATTTTAATCTTCAAAGCATTTGCTAGTGGGTTATGAAATACTGGCTGAACTCACGTTATTAGTTGTACTCTTTATATGTCTCTGCCTCCAAGGATAGTGCTGACTTGCCTGGAATAGTAATAAAAAGTACTCTACTTAAAAATATCTAATAAACAAACAATTTTTTAAAAATCTTCAGTATGTCATGTTTCCTTGAGCTGTATTTGCAGTTTGTTCTGGAGCTGTAATGTGCTCATATTTGTTGGAGAGGTGATTGCTGTGCCTCTGACGGGAAGAAAAAGTGATCTGGTAAGATTTGGCCCACGCTAAGGAAAAGGTGGAGATTATTTCTGGTAAAAGGATGTAGAATGGAGCAGGTTTGTCTTTAAATCACAGCCTGTTACACTGTAAGACATTGTAATTCTTTTGCCTGAAGAAACTGAGTAAAAGTTGGAAGAAAGAAAATAGTGGTAAATGTAAAGGTTGAAGGACAAAATGTGACGTTCATAATGAAGACCGAAATCTACCTAAACCAGTTATTTCTTTCTATGTTGCTGTTCATACTCATTTTAATAGAGTGAAGCAAAAGAGTAAGATTACCCAACTGGGTTAAGTTGTAATATTTATGTCAGTGAATCAAAATTGCCTACAAACGTAGTTGTGAATTGTAAATATTATAATCAGGGATATGTTAATGGTCCATTACATAAATTAATTTGGTCTCTTGCCCCAGAGGGTCCAGGAAAAGGCAATAAACCAGAAATTTAAATCCTTCTCCATGTGTGTCAAGTTGAGGTGCCTGAAAACAACATATCTATTTCTTCTAGCTCAGTTTTCTTGACCTTTCAGTTCTTTCTTGGCATCTTCTGAATCGTTAAAAATAAAATCCTTATGAGGCCACTGGCAAGTGGTTAGCAAAGCTTATTATGGCAGCTTTCTACATTCAGCTATTAAAGCCATAAAAGTCAGTGTTGAATTGGGAAAAGATAATCATATACTTTAGGAAAGGAGGCTGTCCAGCGACTGTGCTGGGAAGCTGAGTGAAGCCGTTTCCCTCCAAAGCAAAGGACCATGCAGGCAGGTCTCCCCAGCACATCACTGTTATATGCCTGAATGCAGTAACCCTGCAGCCAGGGAATATTCCTGCTGAAAGTGCATTACCTAAATCTTAAAAATAGAGCCTTCAATTTGTTATGGGCAAGATTCTGCTGCCCTGACCTTTACTAGGAGCATAGCTGTATTCCTTGAAGGATACCATGGTGTTCAGCATGGAGAGAGCTGTAGAATTAGTGCCCTACGTAGTTAAAATAGTTGTGGTCTTCTGAAAGTTCCCAGTAATATTCGGATTATTGTTTGAGTTGGTTCTTAATTAGTGACCTATATTGAACAGACATTAATACAGAAGATTTCATCTGCAGTATCACTGTCACATTTGATAGCTTCAAGGATTACTGTAGTTAAAAGACAGCGTATATACCATTTCACAAGGCTATTGTCAATCTTTTAAATGTACTGAATATGAATATGGAATGAAATCTATCTCTGTGGCTTTTGTAACGTTATCTTTGTGAAATGAATTGAACGCCACCTTGGCCTCATTTCTTACAGCCCTGCTGTATCTGTTCTATGAAACTTTGCTGTTAGCATTCTGAATGTCTCGATTCTGGTATTATCCGTCACTTACTATTTCAGTTTTCTCAAGGTAAAATCTCTCTGCTAATTCAAAAAGATTTCTGTCTTCATTATGGATAAATGACTTTGCCCAAAGACTAAGAAACCTAAGCGGATGACAAAACTAAAGCCTAGACACATTTTATGACAGAATAGTAAATAGACAGGGGGAAAACACAGTAAGGTAGGAAGGGTAACCATTTAACTTTTTTTTTCTGAGATCGTGTTCGGTTTTTTTTGATGGGGAGGAGTGTGGAGAGAAGGAATTGAAGGTTCATTTCCAAGAAGGTACAAGTCTAAAGAGTTGAAAACTTTTGCCTTGCATAATTGTTTTCCTGGATCTGGGTGTTTTTTAAGAAGGCACCTTCATCGTGCTTTGCATAACCATGAACAAAACAAAGAGGAAATATATTCTTAACTGGCCTGGAAGGATACCAGGGAACAATTCTTGCACTGCTAACAGTTTTTATATTCATTAAGCACATTTGCTCAGTGAGGTAAACATTTTATTATGTATACTACACCAGTATATTAGAATTGCTCTGATGTCTTCCCATCTCATGAATTACTTTATGAATTACCAACTTCATCAGTGAGTTAGTGATCTAACGATGATTGCATCTGTTTATTTGTAGAATAAGTATCAACTCTTTTTTAGGTAAGGAGTGTCACTGTTAATTGATGGATGCCCTCTGGGTTCTGTGTTCAGTGGAACCCTCTTTACTGTTATTGCTAGACAGAGAAAGATACAGTAGTGCAGAGTTCAGGTCTATCGGATGCCGAAGCTGCCTTGCTGGCAATTAACATGGCTGTGATTACAGCAGACCAGGCTTTATTTTTAATGGTGTCCCTTTTGTGCCAGCTGAAGAAGCTTTTACATTTTGCGTAGTATGTAAATGTAAGCTCCCAATTTCTGATAGCTACAGAAATGCAAACTAAAATCATATCTCTGCATTTAATCACTTCTATAATATAGTCACACCCATCTAACCTTGCTTGTCATCAGCAAAAAAAAAAATCAAATGACCCATATGAGTGTGTTCTTCACTGAATCTACAGTATAGATGACAGTAAAGCAGAGGTGTCTTGAGTGATTCTGGTCCTCATTTTACTAGTTACCAGTTTACTAGATGGGAATATTCCTGAATTAATACTGTATAGGTAATGACTGTGGAAGGTGATGATAACCATACATGCAGAGCGGATTTGAGAGTGAGAACCACCTCTAAATAAGGAAAACAAACAAGGAGGGATAAAGGGCATATGGAAGTACTGGAAATGGATTTACTATTTTAGCATTGTAGCAAGTGTTGTCCCATACACTTAAATAGAATTTCATTTATAGTATCAGCTGAATGGCTGTGGTTTCACTAGTCTGGCAGCAGATTCTACCTGTGGAGCCTTTCTGACCTCAGCTCTCTCTGCTCCTATTATTAAAATTCAGGCTGCTTTCAGAAGTGGAAAAAATGGAGGATTCTAAGTATTTTTTGATAATAGAAGCTTTGCTAATCTTTCATTGTATTCATAAAATGTGTGGAGCAGATTTTATCTGCAACTGCTCATGGGTCCCAAGGACACAAATTTGCTCACTCTTTATATATCAATATGTTTTACAGTTTAAACTTGAATGTTTGACTATTCTTATCAAGCATATAACTCTAGGTAGTTATTACTTTATGAAATCCAAAGAAACATATTAAATTGATGCCTTCAGAATTTCTTTTCCTTGATTGTTTTCCATATTAGTGCAGATACTTATCTTTTGTAAGAACAAAGGAAGGGACAGTGGCACTTACCATAGAGGTGGCAACATGGAGACAGGGAAGTCATGCATTGGAGTCTTCCTAGGCTGCAAGATATCTTCAGCCAGTTTGCTGCCCCTCAAAGCAGTCTGCTCTTCCTCTAAATTTTAGCAGCTTGTGCCCATCCTCTGGTACCAATCCTGATACTTTCTTCAGCACAGATATTTGTGTGACTGGGCACAAATGAGCTGGATTAAAGCTAGCTCAGGGGGAAAAAAAAAGAAGTATAAACAGTTAAGTGGGAAAGAGTAACTGGGAGAAGTGGAAGGATTCCTTCAGCTCACATATGTGAGCTTAACATGTTTATAGATGAATGTATGATTTTGATGGCAAAATATTCTTGCTCTGCAACATAACAAAGTAACACTGTGGTAAGAATGAAGGCAATGTATTAAAACTTATCATTGCTTTGCTATATGATCTTAAGCAATTCATTTAGCTGTCTCGTCCATTACCTTCAAACTGGATATTGCTGGAAACCAGCTCTTACATTTGTCTTTTTCTCTTTTTTTTTCCCAAAAATACTTTTTTACTTCCATTTCTCCTCTCCTGAAGTTTTGTAGGACTCCAGAAAGAGTTTAACATTAACGTTAAACTGGTAACGTTAACTCATTTTTACTTTAAAAGCGCTGTAGCCTTATCTGATATGTTGGGTACAATTGAGACTTTGGATTGCCAAATTCATACTGACAGATTTTGTGGCCTACCTTTGGACATAGGTTGCAACTGTCAATAAAAAAATCAATGAGATAAATAGCCAGTAGAGGACGGTGGGGTCACTGGTTATATATAGGAAGAATTGCTCCAAAAATAGAGTAGTATTTGGTGGTGAATAACCTTCAGCTATTTCAGGACTATTGAAAGAGATCTCTTTTTTATTTCTTTTTTCATCTCCCAGAGATGGAAGAATATTGCTGAATAAGGAGCGTCTGATCCCATTTACTTCCTAGCTGGCAAATCATGAGTATTTGGATCAGTTTAAGTGTCCTTCAGTACACAGAGTTTATTGTATAGGCCTATTAATTAACTTGGTTTTCCATAGTGTAATTTTGTACAAGGGTCGTGATAGAGCAACAAAGCTGGATCTTCAGAGATTCATTGTTCTGGAACAGCTCTGAAAATTAACTGCCTAGCACATGTAATTATTAACTTAAAAGCTATTTCTTCCTGCATGTGTGCAATCAAAAACAGGCTCTGAATAATTAATATCATTCCAGTATTTGATTCATGTCTGAAAGTAATTTTACAGAATTTTGATTTATCTTGTCTAAAGTACATGAGGTGTGTTTCTAACTCATTTCTGCTTCACATATGCATTATGGCATTTTGAAATACAGGTAAATGAAACTGATATAACCCATAAAAATAGGTGAATGGTGTTAAGTGATTTGATTCGGGCGTGTAATCATGGACTATGGTATTTCTTTATCCTTCACATGGTTCTTTCATGTAAACATGCCAGCGTGTGGCTGGATTCACTAAACACTTCCCCAGTGCATTTCACTAACCATGAAGACAGTCATTAGTTTTTCCTGGGGCTCTGCACAGCTTCAGGAGCCTGTTGGAGTTTTTACTCTGGAGTTTTAACCTCTGGACTACTGGAGGGAGATATTCCTCTCACCTATATAGCTGGAAACTGTGCCATCTCCAGCTGCAGGTGTCCAGGAACCTGGAAATCATTTCCAGCTCAGTCTTTCTTATTCTGTACTCCCTTAAACAATTGCTGCAGTTGCAGTGCTGACAGTACAGTCCTTGAGACGTGTGCACTGTCTTATGTCTTCAATTACTCAAGAAAAAAAAAAAAATACTAACCCCTTTAATAGCAAGATGGAAATTTTGAAACTGCTTATTCCATGCCATAGGACCCACGTTGTCATTTAGCTTTCACTGTGCTGAAAACAAAGCCAAAGGCTCCTCCACACATTCCTCCTCCGTTTTATTGTGTTTGAGATGGAAGGGCAATTGTGCTTGGCAAGGATGACTGGATTACAGCTGCCTTTGATTTCCAGAATTTTTTAGTGCCATCGTAGTGGCTAAATGTGTGCAGAACATTGTGACACAGTGGGGAAAATGGGATTTGATTTCTTTGAAATTAGGAGGGAAAAAAAAGTGATTTTTTTTTTCCCTTTGAGGACAATTGCCAGACACCACATCAATTCTGTTTTATTTTTAAGACTTGGAAGGTTTTGACTCTGTAATACCAATTGCTGAGAAGCTTAATCATCCAACTACAACCAGACCAAAAGCTACTGGCAGGCGACCACCCTCCCAGTCTCTCACATCTGTAAGTTAATTTTCCTTTTATTTTAATCTTTTTTTTTCTTCCCTCTCCTATTTGTGTTCCCTGGTGGTTTTACTACATTTGCATAGCCATTCCTTCACACATGCAGTGATGCAGAGAGATGCAAGTCAGGAAAATCAGTGTCAAAATGCTGCCAGTGTTTTGAATACTGATGTTTAAAACATTCTTTTCCTTGTAAGATTTGTACCCCCTTATTTGGGTGCTGCCAAGTATTCCTTGCCAGCCATGACTGAGACCAGAAAAATCCTTTAAAAAAAATCTTTGGAATAAACTAGTTTGTGCTAAGTATTAAGGATTTTTAAACTGTTTCCCAAAAGAAGCATTTGCCTTGGTTTCTTTGGGACATTTGCCAGATTTTGAGGACAAACAGCACATTTCAGCCTTCAGCAACTCTCCTTGAGCCATCATGTGTTTCTTCTCGTTAAGTTCACCATTGTAAATATAAGGCTGATTTAAATTATACTCTCTAATGTGTATCTTTAGACAACTCAGTATCATGAACCCTAATTTGGAAACCTCTGCTTAGTTTTTCAGTGTCTTTTTTGGGGGGAGGAGGTTTGGGGGTTGCTTGTTCCATGATTTTCTAGTGTTCTGGAATATCAGAGCAACTCCTGATGGTTACCAGTGTTCTAGTTCCTGAAGGAAAGCAAAAAGGAGGAAAACAAAAAAAAGATTGTTGTGAAACTAATAGAACATTAAAAAGAAAGCTTTAAAAATTGAATAGGTACATGAGTATAGGAACATAAAAGACAACTAAAAAGGTTTTTCTTCCACTCTCAAATCTATGAGGAAAGGAACAAGGAGTGGAAGAACCCCTCCCTGTCTGCACCTTGTGCACAAGGCAGCCCTGCAATACCAGCAGCATGCACAGGCAGCAGCATGCATGCTGTGAATGGCAGCAAAGTGAGGCCTGTGGTGAGCAAAGCCATGGTAGAGCTGCCCAGGTAGCAGAGCTGGCATCCCTGCAGCACAGTGCTCAGCGTGGCCATCGCCAAGGTACTGCTGTTCTTAAGGATAGAAGAGTGCCTTCATTTTACAATATAATTCAATGCAAAGACAGAAATCAATGTTAAATGCTATATCAATAAGATATACTTATTTCATGAATGCTTCAAAAGCATTCCAGCCTTGAAAATAAGGTGTAAAATGGGGGGAGGGGGAGGGAGAGTGCTAATTTTAAGTATTGTTGCTTTGAAAATGATAACAAAGTCTTCACATAAATTCTTGTTGTATCCTTGCATATAGAAAATACCTACTTGGTTTTTTTTCTCCCCTCTTTCTCTCTTGGGGCATGTGTGTTCGTCTACATAGTCATCCCTTTCAAGCCCGGATTTCTTTGACTCACCGAGTCCTGAAGACGAGAAGGAGGAACATGCTTCCATTGCTCACAAAACTATTGAAGTGTCAAAGAAATCAAGAACTGTTACAATATCACAAGTAAGTTCATTAGAATGTCTCTGCTTAACCTTATCATGTGCATCTTCGTTTTGTAAAACAGTATTCTAATATTTTTATAATTTAATTCAATAGTCACCTGGCAACTAGCCTTTTAAAGAAGCTTAAAATGGTAACGATTACTAAAGATAATTCTGTCTAAATTGAATAGCAAGCTTAAATTGTCTCTATAACCACACTGTGAAAAAAAAAAAAAAATCCTCCTAGCATAAACGCACACTTCACAGAATCAGAGAAGCTAGCAGCCCTTTTTTGCAGGTGTACATCGCATTTACATTAGAAAAAGAGTCTGTGAGCAGAGAAAATACAATTCCTTGACTAACTCTTATAATATGTGAATATAAACCTGCAAGTATAATCACTTTTTAATACTGACATAATGGTATTCATTTTATAGGCTTGTGCCATTCTTACTCTATATTTGTAGAACACTATGGGATAATCAAATATTGCAGGAGGCTTGTGGTGGTTTGACCCTGGCTGGATGCCAGGTGCCCACCACGCTGCTCTGTCACCCCCCTCCTCAGTAGGCCAGGGAAGAGAGAGCCTTGTGGGTTGAGATAAAAGCAGTTTAATAAAGAAATAGCAAAGCCACACAAATGAGAAGCAAAGCAAAGCAAAGCATGCTGTTACTCTCTACTTCCCATCAGCAGCAAGGTCTGACCACTTCCCGAGAAGCCAGGCTTTGGTATGTGTAACGGTTGCATTGCAAAGCAAAAGTGAATCACACCTC
>WBNH01002193.1:0-95821 GCA_013401255.1 Urocolius indicus
ATAATGTGGACTTGGCTCTGCAGAATTTGTTTATCTGACAACTCCAAATTAAATTCAGAGCCTAAACGGTTTTTTTTCTGTATTTACCGGTTTTTGTTTGGTTGGGTTGTTTCAGTATCCTAAACATGAGATGTATTCAACATGTCCCTTTGCAGGTTGCAGAAGCAAAACCTCTTGTTATTCAGGCTGATGTCATGCAGAGGGAGTTAGAGAGCTGCTGGAGAAGGGAGCACACAGAAGCAAACTTGCCTCTGCTGCTGCACCAGGTAGGGCTCCCACTTGTTTCTTAGAACAAGAAGCTTTCCTCTGGACCAGCGGGTTGCGCTGTGCCCACTGGAAAATAAAAACAATATGAAACTCCTTCCTGACAAGAGGCATGAAAATGTTAGAGCTTGCAGTTTCCTTGTACAATGTGAAAACTTCCCCTTTGTTTCTTTCTTTAGAGGACGGGAATGTCAGATGAGCCAGGACAAGGTTCTCTCCGTTCCCTGATGCTTTTGTGCTGTTCTAGTACATCTCTGTTGTGTTTTATTTTTAGTTTCATTTTTAGAGTGCAGTACAAATTTCTAGGTCCAATGAACTGAATTCTGCCATTTCCGTTGTATTGACTGCTTTTTATCGTTCCCACAATAATAGTTCCACTGAGACAATTTAGGGTAAGTATCCTTCACGAATAAATATAGGAGTATGGTGGCATTTGATGACTGATTAGCCATTGTTTTGGTGTTTTTGTGTGATGCTAATGATGATCTATATGCTGTTTAAATTTCCTATAATGTTAAGCTGCTGTTGCTTACAATTGTGTGATTTGCTGGTTATTTCTGGTTTTATTCAAGTTTTTTACAGACAGAATTACTCAGCTAGTCCAGATTAAATATTTACACATGCTTAGGTGGAAGAGATTTTGTACGCACAGCAGTGTTATTGAACAGCTTTATCCTCTCTATCAGGTAAGAACAAAAACCTAAACTCTAACATGTATATATCTAGTGCAGTAGCTAGCAATGGTAGTTTTTTTCCATCCAAATAAAAAGCTGCTAGTGTTAATGGTAATTTATCTCTGGACATTCAGCTGTCTGCTTATGGTCAGCTGCTCAGAGAGATTCACTGTTTGGACTTGTTCGGGCAGGTTAATGTTCACAATGGAGACAGAGGAGTCCTAAAAACAAACAATCAAATTGTGGAGGGCACAGCCTCCTTTTATCCTAACTTCCCAGCCACCTGAGACCCTCCTCTTTTACCTATTGGCTGAGGTACCCCAAGGGTACAGACTTCACAATTGGCCTATTACATGTTTGCTCTAATATGTCCCCCCCTACACATCAAACATTTTATGTCTCATCTCCAACTTTATGCTACCCGGGAATGGGTATTAAAGTCAACCTAACTTCTAGAACATAGAGGTCAAAAGAGTCTACTTTGTTGATGTTTTGTCGCTTCTGGCCCCAGATGGTGAATGGGTCTTCAAACCAGTCTGCCCCATTGTTTTGTTTTGCAAATTTATGCCACTTCCCGGCATTATATGGTTCTGCAAAGCCCAAATGAGGCCTGCAACACCACCTCCTTGCAAAGCTCAAATGAAGCCCGCTAAACCACTTCTCTTGCAAACCTCATCTGAGGCCCGCTGAGTTACCTTGTTCAACTCTTTATTTGTAAAGACACTCTTATCCATTTTCCTATCAGACTGAAATTCCTTTTTCTTTTTCATTGGGTTGAAATACCATTTGTAAACATTTAAGAGGGAAACAATCTTTTGAGATTACTCTCAAACTAGGATTCCTCATGGAGTGGGAATGTAACGGCCTTCTAGCTACTAAGGGAGGTGCAGGAAGGCTAACATGACAGTGTCTCTTTTTTATACACATAAACAGAAGCGAATTAGTCACATCATGGAGGAGTACAACGATGCAGTTCAGAGGGCTGCAAGGCTTTCCATGGCAAGGGAAAGTTTCCTGACAGGAAAGAAAGATCCAGTGAATGTAGTGACACAGGAAGATCTGATGATTTACACACGGTGGTTAGTGTGTCACCTACACTCTGTGAAGGGCATTCATCGTTTTCTCCGGGTAAGATGAGCGTTTATTTGAAGAGAGAAGTATAATTATGAAACATCCCAATCTTAAATAAGGAAGCAGACAATGGAAGATCAAATTCACTGTAAAAGAAATATAGAGGTTTGTAGGTAATGAGCTAGACTACCTACATATGAGCTTCAATTATTTTAGCAAATTTATTTTAATATAAAGGAAATACTACAATGGTAAAACTGAATTTAGGTGGGTGGAATAATGAGCTCCCTGGACGCTGCTTGGATTTCAGGAAATCTGGGATTGAGAAGGAGAAAGGTTGGAGAGACTTTATTTCTGTACTATTGCCATGATTATGTTTTCATAGAGCAGAACATTGACAAGGGGCTGAGTCATCTCAAAGAATAGTCTGTAGACTTCAGTGTTTGTTTGTTTATTTGTATCAACTTTCAAACACAAATCTGAATATTTTATTTTATCTAGTTTCTTTAATAATTTTATTCTATGAGTGGTGTATTTGTAGCACTCACAAGTAATTGACAGTGAGTAAACTTCTGGAATTATACACAGTGCATAACTATGGTTTGGGTTTTTTCTCTTTTGTGTATTATTTGCAATTGAATAGTATGTATCTTTTCTAAATGACTGAGAATAACAACAGAAATGTTCTCCAGGTTCTTCAGCATTTGCCTATTTCTCACAAAATTAATGTGGATGATGAGAAACATCCTGATGTAGTCCAAGAAAACTGGGACAAATTAAAAAGCTCTTTTGACAAGAATTCAGATGTTTTTAATATTGATATGTTTCACTGTTCAAGAGTTTTAAGTGGAAATGGTAAGAAATTGTCAGTTTTCCTTTAAAAACGCAAATTTTCCAGGTAATGCATTTGATGTATATTCTTTGAGAAAGGTCAATAGTGCAAATGTTGCCATCCTTGGTTTGCATGCCTGAGAAATCTGGAATGTGGCTTTTAAAGTCAGCAAGAATCCTGGAAGTCTGTTGTCCAAATTTTGGACTGTGGAGCCCTGAATCTATGCAGTCACTCCTCTAGCCTTTCTGTGCCCTGGGCTGCAGAAACAGGCAGTTCAGAAGGATAGTTGTGGCATACACTCGGTGGAGAGTTCAGAATGCTGTCCCAATTATGCCAAACCCTGAAACTCACCCCCCCCAACTTTCAGCAAGAATGTTATTTAAAATATTTCTTTGAATGGTTTGTTTGTGGAGAAACTGAGAGCACTATTATTTTAAGTCTTATATTGAAGTATCTCTAGAAAAATCTCCCTGTGGTTATTTTCAAGTTCTCTTTCCTTTTGAAGGAAGGGAGGGAGTGGTGTTGTGAGTGATACTTCGAAAGCAAAGTAGCATTCCTGTCACAGAGTGTTTAAACCATATGATTTAACTGATGCTTTTGCAAATGGAGTGGGAAAGGTACAGAACTGCTGGAGCTCACAAAATTATCTCTGGAGAAGCACAATACATCTCTCAGGGGGACTAGGAAGGATATACACTTCCTTCTTGCAGTTGAGAAGTGGGCTGGACAGGGTGGAAGAACAAAAAGGGACTGTACTGTGACTTGTCTTCCCTTTCTATACTGATCACCTCTATTGCAAGGGTTGTACCTGTGGGTCTCTGCAGGGAAGCAAAGCACAGTCCTGGTCTGGCATAGCACTGCCCAACCAGTGATGACAGAGAACAGTGCTACGGAAAGTGCAGATTTATCTGGAACAGAAAAGTAGGCTGTAGCCCTTAGTAGTCTAACTAAGCTCTAAATAGTCCAACTGGCTATGCTGGTGCTCTTTCACTCCTTAGGCCCAAGGAGGTCCTGTCATAGCTAGAGTACAGTGCTATCCGGGGAGAGGAGTGTTAAGCCCCTTGAGCAGACCACATTTCTCTTATATGAACAAGACAGGAGAGAGAAGGATGATCTGCGATCTCATATATGGTGGATTAATAATGTACAGAGAAGGGTGCAAGACCTATAATGTTACAGAGTTCACCTGAGCCGTTCATTTTGCCATAGAGTAGACCCTTGTTGATATTAAAAAGCAACTCAGAAGTGCTCTAATTAATTTTGATCTTCAGTATCTAGTTATCTAATATTTGAGGAACAGTATCATATTATCATCATAAGGTTCACTCATCTGCAATCTAGATCTGAGCTTCATAGATGAAACAACAAAATGATTAAGCAAGACATTAAAAACAAAGCTAAAGTAAAGCATGGAATAGAAACACAGATGGCCCTTTATTGCTGAAACAGTGAGATAATAAATTAGATTACCTGTAGTTCCACTAAACCCCAAGAGTTTTGCTGAACTTTAGCAAATTGTAACTTACCTATTAGGATCTTTCTGTGTGTCAGCAGTACCCACTGGCACTGGGTAAAGAAGAATCAGTGCCACTTACTTGGTCTTTCAAAAATCTTTGGAAAAGTAGTAGCAGAAAAAAAGTGCTTCTGCATGTTATGGCTTGGTCTAAGACAAAAATCAACCAATCAACTAACCAAAGAAACCCTCGGTGTTAAAGAGCTGAAAAGGGGGAGAAAAGATGACAAAACTTATAGAACACAGTAGTTTCGGCTCTTCAAGAATGAAGGAGTACTGATATTCTTCAAAACCTTGAGCAAGCCTGAGATGAAGAACGAACAAAAAACAGTTCAGTACTTCTAAAAATGGATGCTGTGTTGCCAATAAGCAATTCAACACCAATACCAGGCCAAACTCAGCCACCTCCAGTATACCCTTGTTTCAGAAGCTTGCAATGGTAGCATTGTGCCAGAATCAGATAGCAGAGGAGAGATAACCCTCAAATAGAAACATACTTGAAGTTCTTGTGGCATGTGAAGGTTTGGGAGGTGGTGCGTGAGAAGAATGTTGTACCTCTGAGCCAGGACTCTGTTCAGGCCGTAGGATTTGTTAGCTGGCATCCTTTCCCTACTAGAAGATAGGCACTCCTCCAAAGACTGTGGAGGTGCCCTGACTTGCAACAGCTGGTAGACTTTTGGAGTTTGATGGAGGGTTTTTTCTTAAAAGAGAAATGAAAACAATAAAGATCCACACAATGGGGGTTTCTCTCCACCACGGTACTCCAGTCTCTGACATATTTCTGCTTCAGGACAAAAAAAGAGGAATTACATCATTGTGTGGATGCAAAGCAAAGGGCACTGACAGCATTGCTTACAGTCATCTTACAGCCATGTTGCTTAAAGTGTTGATGTTCGATTATGGCTTTTTTTTCAGAATCCTGCCACAAAGACGCAGGATTCACTTTGCCGCAGCACAGCACTGAAACTGAGGAGCTGAAACCTCAGCTCCAGCTTCTGCTGTCTCACTTTAATATTGACTATAACCTTAAGGATCTCAAGAACTCAGCTGACGAGATGGACCTCTTTTTCCTGGTAACTGAAATGTACTTCTCAATACTTAAAAACAAACAAACAAACAAACAAACAAACTCTTTAAAATTATGGGAAGAAGTTCCATTTATTACAAGTCAGTGTTTTGCATCATGGAAAAATAAGATTGTGGGCACATTTTGCTCAAGACAGTAAACAGAGGAAAGACCCAGCTTGCCCCCACTAGGCTATAGTATCTGCTGATTGTATCTTCAGCACCATGGCTCTGAGACTATACCTTTGTTCTACCAGCTCTCAATAGTGCTTTTTGTGCATTTTTCTGGAGTTTTCCTGCCCTTGTTTGGTGTCTGGGTGAGGTGTGGTGCTTCCACTAGAGGTCGACTCCAACACACCATTGCCTAGGACCTCCCTGAGCTTCCCCAGCTCTCAGGGGTTTCTCAGCAAGAAAACTCTGGATTTTGTCTTTTCTGTCATATGAAAGACAAAAACATCAGAAAATCTGCACCCTGGGGTACATGATGCATAACTGTAAAAGGGAAATAACACACTGCTTTTAAATGCACATGGGTCTTGTATGAGAACAGGTGGTAACCACTGAAAGACAAAGGTTTGGTTGTATAATCTGGTCTGTAAATCTCTCATCAAATTAGCATTTGCCTAGTCCAGCTGAACCCACTGAGCTATCCAAGATAAGCACAGGAAGACATGTTTACACAAGTAGGCTGTGATGTAAAATTACCTTCATTGCAGGCTGGCAATGGCCTATTAATTTTTGATCAGAGTTTTCAAAGTACACTTTCTAAAGTAATGCTATTCCTGTGGAAGCCAGCGGTAATAAATTCAGCATTGACTTTGACTGACAGTGTTTTTGAAAATCCTGGTCATCTTTTTAGAGGCTCCTGACGACAACAAGGAGTTTCACTGTGTCTGCTCTAAAGGAAAGAAAACACAGAACAAGAATCTATAATTTGTCCCTTTATTACTCCATTTAGTTATACTGTTTTCAGCTGATAATATGCAGTATTACTTTGCTGTAAGATTTAATATGTGTCTTGAGAAATTTGTGACATTACCATCCCCTTTTATGCTTTAGGTTGTCCAAAAATTTAGAAGTGTCTTCTGCAAACAGCAGACAATGAGAACGTTTCCAGTTTATGGTGCAGAGGTTTCTCGGTCAGAGAACTGGGGCATCCTAGATCCAGCCAGAGCTTTCAAAAAGAAAGCCAACTGGGTCCCTTTTTTAAAGGTAATGATAAGGAACTTGCCTCTTGCAGTTGTGTTAGTCCTAACCAGTCTTCAGGATATACTAAGATACACTTCAGCAGTTAAAATCTAAATTGTTTCTTTTGATAGAATGATGATTTTTTTTTTAATAATTCAGGCCTTATCAAAATACTTTATTTCTGTGTAGCCAAGAGCCTCTTCTCACATCACTTGAAAATAAAAAGTGAATATATTGCACTTTCTTGACTAAAAATTGCCTCCCATACAAAAACCCTGTGGTGACATTCATAAATTTTGTGGTTACTTTTGTGTCAACCAGGTTAAGCCTAAAGTAGATCCCTGGCAGCAAAAGCTTTTGGTAAAACTGAAACAGTGGAAAAAAGTAGATAAGCTGATGGATCTTCATTCAAAATTTGTAGAGGTAATATAACTTAAAGTTCTTTAATTTAAGGAAATTTCACTTTATTTACTTTACTTCCAGGGAAATTGAAATCTCTAGCAAAAGGTTGCCTTGGGTTTGTGTGCATAAATTCATTAAAGATCCATTACTAAGGTGCTATAGATTTCCGCCCCCCCTCCCCCCCACCAGTTGCCAGTTTAAAAAGGCAGCTTGATTACTTGCATAAATATTCAAAAGCTCTGAAATTCACATTATGTCAGGTCAAAATCAGCCCTGGAATTTGTGTCAAAGGGAATGCTTAGGACGGCTTTTTGTGTTTTGTTTGTTTGTTTTAAATGTGACCAAGGTTCAGACCTGTGCTCAAAAGACAGAGATGGTCCAGTAATGAGGTACAAGCCTAAAACTTGTCAGGGCACGATGTGCCCCAGGGAGAGGTTACTGAGTGTCTCTATTTCCATTCTAGCTTCACAGGTCCTCTTGATTCTGGTGACCTATTGCTATTTTTGGCTATTTTAAGGAAGACTTGCAGTACAGTTCTGTGCAGGTTGCCTGACATCAGCCTCCTTGGAAAAAAGGTGCTGTGCATTCATAGATCAGGCCTGTTTGGCATCCACAATGAGCCCCAATACCCATCATCATTGTCTTGTAAATGGTGATGATCTGGGAAGAGTAATATTCACTTATTCTAATCACAACTTATTCACTAAATGTACCCTGCAGGGCTGTCTTGTAGGTCATTCCAGCCTGCTGCAGATGCAGGATCTGCAAGGTGTGACAGTCTGGTCAGATGTACTGGAGTCTTACCACATTTTTCCCGTGAAGTTTGAGCAGGTCTGGTATCCTCATCTGTAAAACTAGTGTAGCAGAAGTTCTCTGCCTCTCAAGGATGAGGAAAACTAATGTAATTAAGAAGGTAATCTGGATCTGTCTAAATATCTCAGCCAGTAAAACTGATCTGGTAATAAGAGGAGATTACTGCCTCTCATCTCCTCAGTGAGCCTGGAGCATTATGAACAATAAAGACACCTTGTAGTTCAGGTCTCAGTTTTACACAGAAACCAGATAATAAATCCCTTTTCTTGAAGCTGTGGAGGAGTCATGCTCCTATGTGCCCTTTTCTGTAAATAATCACATTCCTGCCAGATGGAAAGTCCTCAGTGAGCTGTCTCTTTCTTCCTTTAGTACTCAGATGGTGTTGGATACACCAGAGCAGACGGAGACACGTGTCCAGCTCATGTGAGGCTATTTCAGCCCTGAAATGTCTTTTCTCCCCAAGGAACCACTCTTGCAGTCCATCTAAACACCTCCATTCTCAGGCTTGAGGATCTCCTGCTGCCTGGAAAAGGGGTAGTGGGCTTGTCACAGAGCGCCAAATGATGCTGTGTATGTGTTCAAGTTGTGGGAAGCCTAGATTTTGCAGGGGTTGCTGCCTGCCTTGGGATTGCTGGGTGGAGAGAGGAGGAGGAGACTGTCCATCTGCTTTGGGACTGCAAAGGGCAGAACAAGGAAGAGGGTGTCAAAAAAGAAAGATGAAAATACACAGAAACAGGCAGAAGCAGAGGGTGCTGGCTCAGCAGAGTAGAGCCCTCAGTGCTGTAGGCATGGACTGCACGTGGGGATGGTGACTGCTCTGCTGCCTGGCCATTTCAGGATTGCTTAGGATCCCATCAGCCTCCTGTATTCTCTTTAAGTGGCTACTTGTTTTGCCTACACCTGAAGCTGACCTCAATGAAATGGCAACAGGGAGCCCTCACAAGCAGTTTCTGTTGGTCTGAAGGCAGGAGAACAACGAGGCTGTGATGGAGCACCCTAACTTGTGGCTTGGGAAAGGGGAAATGGAGGCTCCTGGCTTCCCACCTTGCTCACCTTCCCCATGCCTCTTCTACTGCCTGACTTCTAGTTTTGTGTTTCAGTGGTTAACGAGCATAAAAATAAATGTAACTTGAAGGAAGCAAAAGTGGACAATGGAACACTGGATTGTAATTGTGTTTAGTAGAGAAGTAGTAACAGATCAGAAGTCGTTGACTCCCAACCAGTAAGAAAGTGAATGAAGGAAATGCTTGCGAAATGAATAGAAAAAATCATGTCTGTAGGATTTGATATTTAAATAACTTCTTTATCAAAGGATTCTTGTTCCCCTGCCCCAAGCCTTTTATTTTTCTTCCCTCCTGCATTAAGCAAGGTTCCTTTTGTTTTGACTTTTTAACATGTTTGTTCAAAACAGATGATAGAGTCCTATGAAACTCATGGTCTTGATCCCCTTAGAATTCTTCTTGATGATTTGCTAGAGTTCATGTCAACAGAATTTTACTGATGCAAATAATTGCTAAAGCATGACCATGTTCTTCAATTATACTTCTGATACCAGTGGCAAAAAAACTGTGCAATATTAGATGTGTCTTTTAAAGATGCCTGTTGTGCTACTACTACATTTGTTTAACCTGGTTTTTGACAGTACCTTGTATACATTTAGTGTTCTTGGTTCCCATTTACTTTTGTGGACACATAAAGGAGAACTCAAATTGCAGAAATCAGAAAGTGATGTGTAGACTTTGCAGCTGTTTGGTTTTACAATATTATGATAATCGAATGGATTTTATTTTGATGATACTCTTAGATTAGCCATTTATGGTCTTCTTTCTTTTTTTTTTAAAAAAAAAAAAAAGAAGAAAGGACTGAAATAAGCTTTCTTTTATGATCTCTGTTTTGAGACCTTTTCCCCATGCCAAATATTTCACAAAGAAACCATTCTTTCACGTCCTGCCCTAGCATGTAATTTTTCTAGAAAGCTTGGGCGAAAGCCATCACCACCACTAACAGTAGTAAAAAATGGCTTTCAGCTCACTGATACAATGAAAAAAGAAAGATCATTCTCCTTGTATTTTCCAGAGTAGCTTGCTCACAAAATACAGTATGTTTGGTTTTGGTCAAGAAACGTTACAACTCCTTAAAGGTAAGAGGAAAGGAGAGAAGAGATTACCTAGTTAGTCCCTCTCCTCCATAAATCTCAGTTAGAAAAAAAAGGTGCTTTTTGTACTCTGTCTTATCTGGTGCATTCCCTCTTGTGTGCTGTGACAGGCAAATCTGTTTCTACGTTTTCACCTTGGAGAGGTAGCGGAAGGTAACTTTCCCAAATAAAGGTGAAGCAGTAATGAGCAGTGCTGCAGGGGCTCCCTCACTAAATGCTCTGAACTGACCTTGAGTCACTGCTGCGAGACTGGGGCTGGCACACTGACTCATTTGCCTTGTGATTGTTTTCCCTGTATTTGGTTTGGAACAAGGTCTCAGACTTGGAGAGGGTGATAGAGGGTCTCCAGGAGTACGCGACAGAGGTGTTCAAACCACGTCCTGTGCAGCCGTGTTCTGCCACTTCCTCTCAAGCCTCAGAACAGCAGAGCTACGATCATGTCTGGAAGGAGATCTATGCTTGCACTGAGCTCCAACAGGTACTTAGAAGGGGAACTGATGAATAAAGATAAACTAACATGTCTAGCAAGCGTTTGTCAGCTTTAATAGAGGGCTCCTGTAACAGGTTTTTATTTGGGTACCACTATTCCCTTTTTTCAAATTCAGTCTCCAGCTACTGCTGCTACTAAGCAGGACATGCTCAGGACCTCCCCAGCTCCTTGGGGACCACTAGCAGCTGTGCAGCCACTGGTCCAGTCATAGTACAAGCAACATAAGATTACACCTACTTAAAAATGACACACATTCATACATTCCCGTAGCAGGGCTGGGCTGTGAATTAGGTCACAAGAAATTTAAGTATGCCCTGGTCATATTAGAGAATAGATTAGCATGTGTGTACAGAGGATAAGAAAGGAAGGATGGCAGCATGCCTAGATTGCTGGAGGCTGTCTAGCAAGTGGACACCTGTGAGCCTGACAGATGCTTTGTGCAAGGACAAGTGTGATAGCAAGTTTGGCCTCTCGGGGAAGAAGTGGCATTTGTGGGCATGGCCTTGTGGAGGTTCAGAAGCTGTGAGAGATCTTTAGGTTTGGAAGAAACAGAAAAAAAACCACCACAAATGGGCTAACATGCAAGGTAGTAAATGAGAAGTAAGAGCTACCTCTCTAGAAGCTGGGGAATTTGTAGTAGCTGTGACATGCCTCACATAGCAAGCTCTGTGACTAATCCTCTGAATATGAAGTTGTCACTTTGATGAAGATGGGCTTTGATTACCTATTTTTTATTATCCTTCTGACTCAGAAGTCATTCACAGCTGCTGCTTTGTCAAGTATAAAAGCATTATGCACAGGACTCTCTCATTTCAGAAGTTCCTATATCTGCAGCCCAGTGCTTCGTTTGTCTCACTCTACACATGTCCCCATGCCCACACCAGTGGGCCCTGCTGGCAGGTCAAGAAAGCACTGAACAGTCTCTGTGCTCCACTGTTGTTTTTTTTAAAGAGAAAAGGTCTCGGCTAATCAGACTGGATTCAACCCAAATGTTAATGAGAAGGTCTTACACCCCTGCTCTTGGCTAGGCCAAAGCAAGGCAGAAAGTAACATAGGAGCAGGGAACAGAGGGAGAGAAAAAGCATTTAGTGTCTCCCCATTCCCTCTTTGTGGCTGATTCATCAGCCCCAAGCCTGATACCAACTCTGTATTCAAAAATAAACCCATACTTTTCTGTCACAAAAACATCCCACATGTAAAAACATACAGTTCTTCCTACCTTGGGCTGACCTGGACCAGAAAATATTTGATTACCTGATGAAAAATCCAACACTGAGATGACTCATGGAAGCTACATGATGATTAGTTAAAGGAGCCACGATTGCAGTGTACATCAGCTGTCAAATGCACTGAGTCCATGACTGAGTTGGGAAAGATTATCAGTTTGGGGTCAATGCAAGGGATGGGACCAATATCAGTTTTGGAAGTCTAGTCATGATGGTTATTGAAAAGCTAGAATTAGATCAAAAAAAAAAGAAATGCTGTCCAAGTCTCTGTTTTTAAAATAAAAAGTCAGCTGCTACCCAAAAGTGTGTCATCACTTTTTCACCTTGTTTCACTGGCATTTTTTAGTGGAAAATTTACATTTTTAAAGTGGAAATTTTCAGTGGAAATGCTTAATCCCTGCTTAGTCCCTATAATTATTATGTGACATTAATGTTGTTGATTCAGGAAAATATATTTAAATTCTGTTTGACCTGACATTATTTTAAGTAACAGATACTGAAGGACCTAGTTTTTTCCTAAAATATAAGACATTTTTGAGTCAATGGGGACGGGATGAGTGAAGATGATCATGCTTGGGAATAAGAAGATAAGGATGGTAATATTAGATAGCAGGTAATCTATCATTGCAAGGATTATGTAAAGTATTCACTGTTTGACAGTTTATCAAGATGTTTGGCTTGAAGGAATTTTTGGAGCAAATATACTTGTGTTAACTTGCAAATTCATAGAAAAGCCAATGTAGTCCTGAGTGTACCTTTGTCACTTCTATGCATACCTTTTTTGGAATGTCTCATATTCAGCTGGATAAATTTGACAAGCACCAATTTGTAAAGATACATTAACAGGATTTTTTTTTATAATCAGAAAAAAACCCAGTGCCAAAATCAATACTGTAAGAACCTTAACACAGAGAAAATAATTCCAGCAAGCACAAATGAAGCAGCAAAATAAACTGGGATAGTGAAGTGGGTTAAGGGGACAAATTTTCTTACAGATGTGATTGTCTGAGGAAACTAATTGGATAAGGCCTAGCAAATCACTGTCCACAATGTTCCCTGATTAATACTGTGTGATTCATGGTGGTCTTCTCATTTACACTGATACTAGTGTCAATTTAATTTCACTGCTGTTGGTGGAGTAACTCCTGATTCATGTGAGAAGGCCTTGATGGAGTTGGTAACAAAGCAGTATCACAGAATCACAGAATGGTAGGGGTTGGAAGGGACTTTTAAAGATTATCCAATCTAACCGCCTTGCTAAAGCAGGTTCACCTCAATCAGGCTGCACAGGAACATGGCCAGGAGGGTTTGAAACCTCCAGAGAAGGACACTCTACGCCCTCCCTGGGCAGCCTGTGCCAGGGCTCCGTCACCCTCACAGGAAAGAATTTTTTTCTTGTGATTAAGTGGAACTTTTTGTGTTCCAGCTTTTGTGTGCCCATTACCCCTTGTCCCATCGCTGGACACTATAGGGAAAAAAAAAAACCTATTCCTGCAGTTTTCCTGCTTGCTTCTCTTCTGCTACTCATTGTAAGATATTGCTGAGTATGCTGGGAAGGATTGTAGAAAAAAATACTCAAGTATTGAATTTTACAGAATGTTAGAGCATTTAAGATACCTTTGTGTTGGGCTTCTTTGTTGTCAAACTGTGATTTTGCCCCATACACAGCTTATGAAATGCTGGAGCCCAGAAATCTTTTTGTGGTTTTGAAAGAGGAAAAGGATAGAACTGAGAGGTCAGACCTGTCACTAACCGTAGCTGGGTTGAAGTTTCTGAATTTCTTTGGGGAAGTTCCTTGATCCGACCCTTGCTGCAGTCTTGTTTTTGGAACAGAAATATCCTGTTCGTACAGCCAAGGGACTTCATAAAACTGGAAAAACATCAAATACTGTGGAGTTATATGCCATGATAATTTCACTGCTAGCTAGATTATGAATTTTATTCAGTATGGCTCTCCCTTTTCCTTTTCTCATCATAAAGCCTGTTTGTAAAGCTGTCAAATAAAAATCATATATATAGCTACCAAGCCAATTTTAAACTATGTGTGTTGGAACTAGGAACTAACTACTGAGGATGATAACACAGCTTTGGCTCACAATGGGGAGAATGTAGGAAATATCAGTTCCAGTAAGCCTCGAACATCCTTCAGAAAGAAGAATGAAAGAGGGTAAAATACTGTTTTTATATCTATATATAATATGTATAGATATACTTTATAAAACTTGAAAGAAGGAAGAAAATTGCTATCAACCTACAGTTTCTCTGACAGAAACAGTAGTGCCATCCCTTTCCATCATTCTGTACTGCAGATTTCCATGACAGTCAACCCTGTTGGTAGCAACAGCCTTCTCTTATACATGAGACATAGCAAAACTGTCAACTTTAGAAAGGCTTAGACATTTCCTTGAGTAGGAAAAACATAGAATCATAGAATGGCAGGGTTGGAAGGGACCTTTAGAGATCATCTAGTCCAACCCCCCTGCAGAAGCAGGTTCACCTAGATCAGGTGGCATAGGAATGTGTCCATAATTACTTTTTTCCTGTCTGTAAAAAAGGTATAGTTATATGGGCACCTTGCAGCTGCTAGGAGTAGAAGATGACACACCGACTGCCCACAGGGAGCACGTGATCAGGAGAGGAGCCTACTTGTCTCTTCTTTACTTACGTCACCTGAAACTCCGGGAGCTAAAGGTGAACAAATTCAGCATAAAATCTCCAAGACTGAAGCTAATATTTTTGAGAGGCAGTCTGCCATCCAGCTCAAAATGCAACTGTGTGTTTGCTCTGGTTTCTTTCAGCGAGTGTGTCTGGGGATCCTCAACTACTTCAGGTCTGTGGAAAGAAGCCTGACCATCAGTACTGCTGGCCTCTCCTTCAAGGCTGGTCACCTAATTCCCAGCGCAGAAGACACCTCCTGGGTCAATGCTGCCAAAGGAGGCTTTGGTGTTTCTGGTGGCCTGAGTTCTCAGCCATATGTTCACTACACGCCAGCTGACTACAAGGTGAAGTACCACCCAAGTCTTCCAGAACCCGTGCTTCAGTAGGAGTGCCCAATGCAAACTATGCTGTGATCAATTGGTGAACCATCTGAGGGATTCAGGGTGGCTTGTTCCTTGGAACCGTGTGTCTTGCTTTAACATACTGAATACCTGTATCTACCAGTGGTCTGTAACAAATCTCTGAGAAACTTCAGGCATGGGGAAGTACATCAATAACTCCTGCCAGATAAACATTTGCTTAGACCAATGCTGCTAGTTGTGCCTACACTAAAGACCTTTGTAAGTGTGGGACTATCACATAGTGTACATGTTCCTGAGAAACCTGAGACATTCTTCAATTTATGGAAACGCTTGTTTAAGTAACTCCTAATGACTTCTAGGGTGCATTATTTTGATTTAGGTGGAGGATCTATTGTTTTTTTTACCGTTGGGTGAGGCCATGTGGCTGAAGCAATAGAATTAGTACCCTTAGTTTCACAGATTGGAAAAAATGGTTCAAAATTAATTTCCTAAGGCTTATCAAACTTTGATTTCCCAAGCTTTTTTCTTTTGTAAAATATAGTGAATAGAATCAATATACCACGCTGACATTATTGGCTTGATATGAGAAATATTTTGTCTTTTGAGCTCTATAATTTCCTTGCAGCTCTCCTTCCTAAACTAATCTCAGAGTTCTCATGCAGAAAGACTGAAGAAACGCAAGAAGTATTTTAATAGGAGTTTTTTCATCTTTTAGATGTCACATTTATTTCTCATTTACTAGAAACTTATTTGTTTCAGTGGTTTGTTGTTTTGTTGTTTTGTTTGGAGGGTTTTTTTTTTCTGTAGAAAGAGGTAGAACCAAACACAAGGTACATGATGGATGAATTGTGACGAGAACCAAAAAGGAAGTAGTTTTCCTGCCCTCATTTTGTGCTTAAGATTTCAACACCACCTCCCCGCCTCTTTGCCCCTCAAAAAAACCCTCAGAAAACCAAAACCCCAGAAAAAAAGTCATGTCCTCAAGTACGAAAAAATCTAAATCTCTCTGAAAATAAATAAAATGTGTGGGGAGGCTACGGACTTGATATTTTTTAAGGTATTTTCAGTTTAACATAGCTACCTTTAGCCTTTAAAAATCTACACTGTTAAAATTCATAAATTTAAAGCTCCTTGGAGCTAGAAAATGCTGATTTTTCCACTAAAGAAACGTTTAACTGAGTGGTCCAGCATCTTTGAATTTTCAACTCAGAGAAAATAATTAAAACCCTTGTGCTTTCCAGTGGGAGGAGGTGGTTTTCCAGGAAGCAGGCATGTGACAAAGTCTCCTTCTGAACTCTGCATAACGTACCTTGTTTTTTTTTCATTCCCCTTTTTCCTGTTGCAGAAAAAATGGTGCAAAGATCGGTTCTGACCTTCCATCTAAGCACACTCTGATCTGGAGATTAGCTGTGAAATACCTCACAGAGCCCCTAGCAATGAGAGAAACGTGGATATGGATAGATAGGCTTGAACTTTAACTAAAGCCTAGATAAATATTTACTAATCCTATTACAGTTTAATTGGCAACAAATCTAGAAGCAGAAGCAACAGTATTTCCTTAACAACCGTTTCCAAAGTGTTTTGGTTTGTTGTGTTTTTTAATATACTGCAGGCTGTCTCTCAAGACCTGAAACAATAATAGAGCCTTTTTTTTCTGGCAAGCTAGTTGAGACCTATCTAACATACTCTCTGGCATGTGTTATAATTTAAAAAATACTTTTAACATCTAATCTATGCCCAAAGTTGGAGGAATACATGTGTTATGATCCCTCAACACACAATGTATCCAAAACTGAGATTCTAAGATAGACTTGTACCCTGCCTGGCAGGCTGCTTGGGATGGAGATCATCAGAGATGTGATTTTCAATGACAGACAGCCCTGCAAACAATGCATTACATTACTTTAAGACTCTTTTCTGTCCCCAGCTGAGATTCAGCTCAGAAAAAAAAGCAGATAAAATATACGTAGGCGTGCATAAGTGTTGCCTTATAAGCCAAAAGGGATTTGTAAAGCCCTGGGAAACCTCAGCAGAGCTAGAGGAGGAAAGACAAAACCTGCAGGTGGAAAACATTGAACATAAATATCCAGTTACTTGATTTGTTGCTTGAGACTTATAACTAGATATTTACTTCTTTTTATAGGCATAAGTGGTAATTAGAAGGCTTGGATAGACTCTTTAAAATACGACTCCCAAAACAAATATGACATGGAGAAAGTCTAAGCTGCTTATTGGGTTTGTTTTGTAAGAACTCTCTGGTTTCATAGTCACATGCCTCTTCTGCAGAATGCTGTGGTCTCGACTGAGCTTTTATGAGTAAGACAGTGCAGGAATCACTGACAAAAAAAATCAAGAGCTTGGAAGTGGAGATATTTCACTGAATGTTCTCTGTAAAGATGCTTAAACACTCAAATGAAAGAAAACCCTTCTACCTGCTGTGGTGAAGTCAGCCCAGTATTTGCTCAGTTATTTACCTAAATCAAATAAAAATTTAATTCTTCTTTAAAGAGCTTTGAATTAACCTTCAGCAAATTTTGCATCCTGTTACTAAGGGCAGTGAAAGAAAGAGTTTGTTCAGAAGAATAAGGAAAGAACAAAAAGTGCAGAACGCTATTGAAAGAAAAGGAAGAAATCTATTTGACCAAGCTGATCCAACATTATGTTCACATTGGACATATATTTGCAAGACTGCTTCTTTCACTTTATGGTAAAGGATGAATTCTGATCGAGCAGAGATCTATGAAACTGGCAAATTGTTCGTCCCAGTACATTTAAATTTGACTAAGATTTCTAAGAGTAAAACAAATAGCTTTTCTTTTCCTCCATTCTTCCTTTTAGTAGAATTTAAGACATGGAGATGCTGGCAGGTAAAATTTGCGTACCATTGGGGATCTCATAAAGGCAGATACTAGGAAAGACAGCCTAAAGGAGAGCGTCTCGATACATTGTGTATCATTATTTAGCACCCAAGTGAGAAGAAAGGTGCTGTTTTTTTTGGGAGACCTGGAGCTGTTTAGCCTTGAAAAGAGAAGGCTGAGAGGGAACTTAGAAGTACTTAAAGTGTGGATTTCCACACTTTTTTTCTGTAGAGTCCAGCAGCAGGACAAGGGGTAATAGGCACAAGCTGGAACACAGAAAGTTCCACCTAACCACAAGGAAAAACTTCTTTTTGTGAGGGTGAGGGAGCCCTGGCATAGGCTGTCCAGGGAGGGTGTGGAGTCTCCTTCTCTGAAGGTTTCCAAACCTGCCTGGATGCTTTCCTGTGCCCCTTGATCGAGGGAATTGGACTCAACAGTCTCTAGAGATCCCTTCCAACCCTGATAATTCTATGATTCTATGATGATTTACATACTAGGAAATAGTAAAGGAAAACACTGGAAAATGAGGAGCTTGCTACCTTTTTACAAGAAGAAGGGATTTTAATGACTTTTATGACTATACTCCAATAACAAGTATTTATTTACATGGGGAATTTAACTTCTGTAACTATACACCTAGAGACAGATGTGTGTCATTCCCTTTATTCCCTTTATGGCGTTCCTTGTCAAGAAACAGAATATTTTGAAAGCTAAGGCCACTTATGCTGACTGCAGTACTGGATTCTTCCGTGGGGTGTTACCAAGCTCACTAGTGACTCACTGCCAAGGTAGATGATTCTCTTTTAAAAATGCTGATTGGAGGTTTTTTTTAGAAAGTAGGGTCATTGTTAAATTATTCTATTGAACAAGTGCTGATGTCACAGCAATGTGGGGCATCAGTCAATGGGCACTTCTTTTAGTTTGGTGCCAAAGTATTTGTGTGTGTGTGTGTGTGTGTGTATGTGTGAGATTCTCTCCAAATCTTGCAAGTGTAATTTACCCAAGAAGCCATTAAAATAGATATTGACTTTGTATTCGAATATCAGAATTTAAGATTTTGCCAAATTTCAGATAGATTAGGAAAAGGGGGGAAAGTTCTACCTCAGTTCAAGGGTTTATCTCATTTGGATGCCTTCTCGGTGAAGGAAAAACTAGGCACAATTGAAAACTTGTACAGTTTGCCTTACTTCATGATAGTATAAATGAAGTCACAGGGTGTTACCTGTAAAAAATGATGTTTTGGAAAAATTTTATTCTATTGTTCTTTGCTAGTGACAAAATATCATTTTCCCAGGCCTCGTCCTTCCTTAGATAGCGAACTGCAATCCCTGCAGAGCTGACTGCTCACATCAACATTTCTTTTTTGTGGTGTAGGTCCACAGCTCTCAGTTCATGGAGTTTGCAGAGGTGGAAAACCACGATGACTTTCACACTAGTGAAGATGGATATATTCACACACAGGACCAGAGAGGGGTTTACATAATATATGATGTGGCTTTAGAAGACCTGAAGGAGCTTGAGAACCAGCTGCTGCTTGTGGCCAGCCAGTACATTGAGAAAGATAAAAGTAAGATATCTACAGGTCCAAACCACTTGAGATAATTTGGTTTGTTGTTTTCGAACAATAGGCTGATCCTATTCTCCTTCTTGAATCATTGCTATACTTCTGCAGGACTAAGTTCCAACAGTAGTTTGGGGACTTTTCTTTATCCTTCTAGTTAGCTAAGCAATGACAGTGTTGCAAAGACCTAACTGTGCATGAGGAGTTGCTTGTCATATGTTGTTAATGTCACAGTTTTGCTCTAATTCAGGGTTATAGACATCAAAGTCATCCTGGAGGGGAAAATAACACAGAAGGGATACTTACTGATGTAGTGGAGTAATACAATGAGCTAGCAAATCTTCCAGGAACAGAGAGAGTCAGGAAAGAAAAATGCTAATTGTTTCTGAATGTCTTCTAATGAACGTATTGTATTTGCTTTCCTGCAGAACTAAATTTACCTCCCACCGCTTTTAAACTTTTCTCAGTTGTAAATAGGAAGCTGCAAAATGTTCCAGACTTTTTTTTCTTGCTGCTGCTTCTTTTCTCTTTTTTTTTTTTTTTTTTTTTTGTAGTAGTAAGAGGAGGAGGAACTAGGTTAAGAAGACTGTATTACAGTTTTCTAAAAAGAGCAGTTGTACTACAACAATGAGGAAGAAGCAGCTTGTAATTGTAGAAAGTATGGGGAGAAGGCCATTAGAAAACAGAGAATAAATAGCACAAACACATATGTCATTCACATCACTGGAATTACTTTCTGTATTGATAGCATGTAGTTTTTAACGTTTTAGCACCTTCCCTAAAATTGAATGTTCTGACAGAGAATGCAAAGCATAACTGAAGATTAAAATAACCAAAACCTTTTAGAAACCTGTTAATGCCTAAATACCTGCCAGGAGCTTCTTTGAAGTCACCCAAAAGTCCTCTTTGTGGACGTTCTTCTGGAACATCTTTCATATGAGGAGAGGCTGAGAGAACTGGGATTGTTCTGCCCAGAGAAGGCTCAGGAGGGATCTAATCAGTGTGTATATATACCTACTGGGAGGAAATGAAGAAGAGAGAGACAGACTCTTCTCAGTGGTCCCCACTGGGGACCAGAGGCAATGGACACAAACTGAAACATGAGAAATTTCATCAGAACATAAGAAAACACATTTCAACTGTGAGAGTGGTCAAACACTGGCACAGGTTGCCCAGAGAGGTGATGGAGTCTTCATCCGTGGAGATATTAAAAACCTGATTTGACATAGTCCTGGGCAAGTCACCCTAGGTGACTTTGTATGGGAGCCGGGGATTGGGCTGGATGACCTCCAGAGGGCCCTTCCACCTTCAACCATTCTGTGATTCTGTCACAACCGGAGGCAGACTTCTGAACGAGGTAGGGTACTCTGGTAGTCTGGTATGACAGTTCCTATGTTTATAGGTCACTTTATTTTCATCCTCATGCACTTGAGAACTGATCATGTGCAGCCATTCCCAGCTCCTTATGCTCTTTCTTGTTACAGTGTTTCTGTATGTGCCATGAACCTAAACACTTTTAAGGCTGACTTCTCCAGTGGTCACAGACCTCAAATGATTCTGTTGTTCAGCTTTTGAAAAAAGCAGACAAAGTCTGGTTCTGAAGAGTGGCTGCTGAAGCCTCTTCTATTTACCCCATGGCTGATTTTTAACTCTGCAGCTCTGAACATTCGCTCTACTTGATTTATTATTCATTGTCAAAATTAGTTCTAACTTAGATAGTATCACAACCAAGAAACCAAAAGCATAATTTTTTTTAATCTAATGGACTGCTAGTGTAGAAATATTCGTAGTGAATGACTTTTCTAACAACAAACCATCTGAAAAGAAAGCCCTCCCTTGGGTCTGCACTCTGCCCTGCTGTATCTCTTTGTAAAATTTATCTTTGAGTAGCCTGGGCTGCTTTTCTTTGATCTGAGAATGAAGGTGAGGTAGTGAAGATGATCTCAACATGATTTAGTGCTGTGAAAGATTAAGCTTGTCTTCTCTTTCCTCCCCTAGTTTTCTTGTGGTTTCTCTGGCTTTATTTCTTTGAACTCAAGCCATTGTCCTTTAGCTCAAGGAATATTTGTTAAAAGATAATGCAGGAAATACGTTTAAACCAAATGCCTGGCACACTTGTTCTTTGCCTTACAGAATACTCGGGAGCCCTACAAAGCTTATGGGACTTTAAATCTTCTCCTGGCCTGAGGTTCCTTGGCAAGCAAAGCCCACAACCCTGTGCCATAAATTGAAAGAATTATCATAAGCCCTGGAACTCCAGGCATTTGGAAATCCTTCTGATACTGGCATCTGCTTGTTTTCTACTTGATTTTTTTTTCTGTCTTAGGCAATGTAACTTGTGAGCAACTCAGTGGCAGCAACATCCTTGGATGGGCACATGCATCTGTGGATCGATATGCTGTACTGCTGGACCTCTGGACCTGTGAAACAGCACTCTTGGAAAAAAAATGTCAGGTACAGAAGCTTTTCTTAGCCTGTAAACAGTGCTTTGCAATGAGTTCATTTTGGTCTGGATAAGGTTCCCTTTCAACAGCATTTCCTGTTGTCTACACACACAGATGCCAGAGCCAGGAACTGTGAGTGATGGTACGGGTTTCACATACTTTGGAAACCTGGTGTTTGGCTGGATGCAGAGGTTTGGAGCTGCTGGGTGCTGAGAGTTAGGTCCAAAGGAGCCCAGGTAGCAGCTTTTGCAACAAGGGAGCAGAAATTCTTCTGCAGACAGCAGCCTCTGTAGCTGCTGTGCCAGAGGCTGAAAGAACTTCTGTAAGGCCTTAGACAGAGTCACATACTTCTGGATAAACATGAAGGGTAATTGGGGAAGACAAAGCCATCATCAGAGCAAAAATTGCAGAGCATGTTGTGTCCCTCCTTGTGTGCCAGGGAATGGAACAACTGCAGACAACCAAGAGAAATCAGGTCCATCCTGTGGAGGACTTCCACCAGGAAGTCCAAGATTCTGATATTTTTTTTCCTGTGGTCCTGGCTATCCCTGATTTCTGGGGCTGGTGCAGGGAACTTTTTATAGCTGTCGTTAGAATTGTAATCATTGCATCTTTGTGAAGCCCAGTGAGGAGAGACTCAGTCTGCAGATGGTTAGTTCTCTCTTTTGTCAGAGAAAACCAGAAGGATATTTTGTGTGTTACAGCATTAGACAATAATCTGTTTCTTAATAAAACCTGTATATATATAATAAATATATTTCTCCTTTGTTCATTAATCTATTTGAGAAAAAAAAATCCCATGATTTAGTATGGAATTTAAAAAATCCCCAACAAACAAACTAATGATAAAAATGTGTTCTAAGCGATTTGTAGCTTTGCCATTCACAAGGACTGCTGCATGTTCTTCAGGCTTTCCCTTTCCTCTCTTTGAATCTAGTTATGTGTCTGCGTTTTGCCATGGGACATGCAAGCATACAGGGTTTCTGCCCAAGACTTTGATCTTGAAAGATGAAGATTAGACATTCAGAGGAAGGGACTCAGAGGAGGTTGGGAGCATTTTTCTGTCCATGGGACTCCCAGAGAAAATGCTGTATCAGGAAGCAGAAAAGGGCAGATAACCCACTTCAGAAGCAGAGAGAAACAGCACTAATTGAGGTCACCTTTGCTCACTTGAAATGTTTTGTTCTCAGTCCAGGAGTAACACAGGACAGCTCTAAAAACAGGAATGATCGTGAGTGTTAGGGAATCTCCTGTGTACCACTGAAGAGTTTTTAAATGGAAAACCTTTTAAACTAAAATAGTTGTATGTAGTTTAGGAAATCTCTTAAGACCACTCTCCTGTTTTCATAGAAGAGCTTTGTGTGATGGAGCTATATAAAATACTGTCTAATTGCCTAGTTCACTAAGTTTCTGCTCTCATCTCAGTAGACTTTTCTTTCCATTGCTGTATGGTCATGCTATCTCTGTGAATCCACCTTTTGTTTTTTTCATGGACCTTCTGTATAGGGAAATCTGCTGTCTTTTTTTGAAGAAAAAGTTCCAGTAGAGAAGAATGAAACTTCTACAGCAACAATGCACTGATTCTTTTCCAAGAACATCAAAGAGTATATTCTGGAACTGTTCTCACAACCTAACTCTCTAGGCAGGATTAAATGTACAGATGTGCTAGTGCTGGAGGTCTTTTGCTTTTAACTGAAATTAAATGGAAGTGAGTCTCTCTAGCTTTGTTTCCAGCTGGGACAAGACTCCTTCTGATTAAGGATACAATAGCCCTTTGTTCAGCAACTGAGACAGTTTAGCTTAGCCAATATAAAACTTGCTAATGGTCTATTGCTCAAGTGCTGTCTTAGTTCCTCTAGAACAGTTCAGGTCAGGCAAGTTGTAATCACAGAATTTGACTGTTGAAATCTGAATTCTCAACTACTGAGTTTCCTTCTAAGCCCTTCTGCACCTTTCTCTTCCACAGTCTTCTGGTCTCAGTATGAAAAGTGACATGGATGCTTTTCTACTTTTGTGTCAATGCGAAATAGCCAGATCTAGATCACTTCATATTGACATCATCAATTTGTCCAGAAGCAAGAGTACTGGATGTTCATATTTTCGATCCAATAATTGCCATCCGATCAAAAAGTGCTGCAATGTCATCTCCAGAGTTTACACATGCTGTTGTGCTTGGCACATTTATTTTTCTGTCCTAAGCTCTGGGTATTTGTAATGAAATTTTTTATTTAAATGGAACTTTACAACTATTATTGATAGAGGAGCCTGAAGAGGGCATTCACTTTTGTAGAAGATGTAATCTTTAATTACATCTTCCATTAATTTGGAGTTTCTCCAAAAAAAATAAAAAAAATAAAAAGAAACTGTGACAGTTATTGCCAAATGAGATAACAGAGAGTCTTGGATGAGTCTGCAGATTTAGAGCTGGGAGAAACAGAGTTTTTCAAAGATATGAAACCAGCATATGTGTTTAAAGCAGTAAGCCCATCACTGTGTTACTTTTTTAAAGCAAAAATGTGCTTTAAAAAAATCATTGTGCTGCAGTAGAAAAAAACCCCAAACAACAAACCATTAACTATGCAAGATTTGGAAGAAATTTCTCCTGTGGGTGGTTTATTCTGTGCTCTATTCATGAGCCCTGTGGTCTGGCAGGGAAGTTGTACTAGATGATCTTTCAAGGTCCCTTCCAACCATTAAGATTCTGTGATTCTGTGAATATCCTGTGCCAGAAACAAGATGCTGTACTGGGTCACTGTTGGTTTGATACAGGCAGCAAGTTCCTTGCTCGGAAATGAATGAATATTTGTGTGAATAAGTGTTTCTAACTGTGCTTCTGAACCTCTCTTCAGCTTCTAGATGTTTATTTTGAAGCTTACCAACATGCTTTGGACTCAGAAGAAAGATTTGCTTTGGCCCAAGCCATAACTGACATCATGCACAAACGTCCACGGTTTGATCTCAAGCTTGACTATTTTGTCAGCACCTACAAAGATGAATGCATCTGTCTGCAACTTCACCTCCAGCTGCTGAGGGACATAGTAAACCGACAAGTAGGTGGAATTTACAGTGTATCCATCTGGTGAAATCCAGAACAGGAAGCCTTCGTATAAAGAGTGCATAGGTTTACAGTGTTAAGATGGGTCGATATGAATTTAACAATGAAGTGTATGGATGCTTTATAAATCAAAGGCCTGAAGCTCAAGAGCAAAAAGCTATTGTTTCTTCAACATCAGAAATAAAATGTTGGAAAGATCGCAGAGCTTCATATGTCACGTTAAAGCCATATCTGCTGTTGTTTGGGACAATAAGAAATAGGAGTTGAGAGGTGTGGAAGCTAAATAAAATTACAATGTAATTATTTTCTGTAAGGCAGTGGCTAAGGAATTAGCCCTGTTTAATGCAAAAGAGAAGAGACATAAAAGGGAATATAAACAAATTTTATACTTTTAAATTCACTTTGAAAAGCAGTATGTTTCAAATAACTGTGAATTCCTGTGCTAATAATTAAAGCACATTTGAAATCCTCACATTTTTTCTCTGTTTTAAAAATCTTCCTCAGCTTTCCTCTGTATCCAGCCACAAGACATTTCCTCTCTCTGAGCTTTGATTTCAGAGGCTGCAATTTGGGAAGTTTAATTAACTAACTTTTGCAACTTGGCTTTTAGTCCACAAACAGAAGGCTGAGTTTGAGTACAAGAGGCTACTGCTGTGCAGGTGTTGCCACTAATGCTACCATACTGCTAGCAATAAAATGAAGTGTTGTCAGCATCGTTGGAGCTCAGATTTTGTTCTGAAGGAATATGAAAGATTGAAAAACAGTTTTAGCAGGAATAATTCATCTGGAGTGGGTACATATATAATTGGCTTGAAAATCTACATAAATAAAAATAGAAATGTTTGCAGCTTGTGTTTAATTAAAGAATAGTTGTTTTTGTCTTGGTTTCTAGCTATGTGTGAATTCTATTGGCTAATGCAATCTTTGTTTAATGCTGAGTTTTAGATAGATACTCAGAGGGAGTATGTCCACAAGATTTGGCGGGAAGGTCAGAGAGGTGGCATTGGTGAATTTGGACTTCCTTGTAATGTAATTCCTAAGCAGCTTATCTCTCTTAACACTAGCTGGTGAGTAATTAGAATCATAGAATAATGGAATGGTAGGGGTGGGAAGGGACCTTTAGAGATCATCTAGTCCAACCCCCCTACAGAAGCAGGGTCAGGTAGATCAGGTCACAATCATACAGTTTTGCTTTTCTGTAGAGTAACTGTTTTCTATTCTAGTTTCTGTGATTGCTCTAAAACATTTGGGATCCAGCACCTGAAAGTAAAACTCTTTGAAAAAAAAAGAAAAAAAAAAAAGACAGTCTTAAGGCAAAACAAGCAATAGATAAATGTCTCAAGCTATTTAGATAGCCAGAAAACCAAGCAAGGAATAAACCGATTCCTCCCTCACCACCCTTACACAGCCCTTTCATGACAATGGATTTGATAATTGCATCTTGCAGTGCACTGGGATGTTACTATTCCCATGGATACAGATTATTAAACAGCAATGCTGAAAGTGGGTATTGAGGTTGCTGCACCAGTATCCTGACCTGGCTTTACAATTTTCACTGCCCTTTGGCAACAGTGTACTTACTACTCGTTGGAGCACAACATGGATGTGCATGTACTGTGTTTTCACACGTGGAATCCACGTCCTACCTGCAGTACAGACCTGCCCCATGTTCCCCATCCTGCAGCTGTGCAGCACACACATGGGTAATGTGAAGGGTTTACGTAGCAGCTGATGCACACCCTGAGGCCAAGAGCTGCTAGCCGCTGGTCCCTTCTAGTTTTCTATCTCTGTCTCAAGCCCCATTGCTCTATTACTCCTCCTACACACGTTCTGGTTTTGCATTGGTTTTCTGAGGGCTTATTTTCAAATGCAGATGGTTTTAATGGAGGGAGGCATAATAAACATGAAAATGCAGTTAATAAAACATGGCAGCTAATGAAAAAGTATTTTAAACATTTTTTGTTTTCATTAGCAAATGAGACTACTTAGATGTGTTCCAACATAATTATGTTTATTAAGGCTTCAGTTCTATTTTCTGATTTGGTGATTGATTTCCGATGTGTGCTAAAGCCATTGCAATTTATTCTTGCAAATTAAGCAACTGCAAGGTTTATTTATATTTAAAATTTGTGAGAGCCTTATTTGAGAGCTTTCTTTATTTGTTTTTGTTGTTTTTAAGTCCAACTCTGAAGAACATTTATTTCCTGGAGTTTCACCCTTCTCTTGGTCTAGTGTGCTTGATCCCCAAAGCTCTTGAGTGTATCTACCAGGAATTCTACAGCATCTGCAGACCAAACACAGCCAGTAAAGCAAGTAACCTAGAAAAACAAGTACTTCAGCTAATAGCTGATGAGTGGCAAAGTATGGAAAAGCCAGAAATTTCTTACAGCTCTCAAATTAAAAAAGATGTAAGTTTAATTTTTATGTTGGTAAAACTCTTCAAAGCAGAATGCCCAAGAGTGTGATCTTGCTAGTTCATTTATGCTTGCTAGTTAAAGTTTGAGCTATGTGATTCTTTATTCAATTATTTGCTTATGATTGGTGAAGATCCATTCCATCCACTTTTAAACAAGATTTTTTTTCCTGTAAATAAATACAAAAAGGTAGAGCTCTTGATCTCATGCCAGCATAAAGTAGGAACAATCAGCTTAATGAGAGGGAAAAGACACACACTTGAAACTGATGTGAGATCATGGTAAGTCTCTAGGTTTTGTGTTTGTGTATGGCTGGACATTAAAGCAAATATTGTTATAGGTGGAGCCGGTTATTACTGTAACGTTTACCATTTCCTGGTGTAGAACTCTTAATTTCGTTGATTATCATTTTGATAAATGCTGGTTATTGTGAATGAAATTATCAGTGCTGGGTATCTCTATCAGATTCTTGTGTTGTTTTTTTTTTTAATTAGTCAGCTTAGCTGTTTCTGAGAGCTAGAAATGGAAAATAAATGACTTTATCTGTTTTCTTTACAAGATTGTAACACGGCTGTGCTTTGAAGCATACATTTCAAGTTTGGGAAGACTCATTAGGCAGTGATGTGCTATGCTTTCATTCCTGCCAAGTTTAGCCAGCATAAACTAAAATAAAATACGCTATTGCAACATGTTCAGTAGGAAGACATTATCTAAAGTTTCTCTGTGCCCTGCTATATCTATAACCTTAGGCAAACCAGGACTTTCCAGGGTCCCTGCAATAACAGCTCTGGTCTAAGTGGTCTACCTTTGAATTGGGTCTGAGCACTGAAAGTGAGTACAAGGAGGTGTTAGCCTTCACCCAGACAACGTGAGGCAGCAGAGGAAGCTGAGTAGAGTACAAGAAAGATGCAGCAGCTGTGCTGGTGGAGCGGGAAATAGGAAACAGCATGGAAAAAAAAAATACAGCTGGCTTTCTAAGTGGGATGGCTGACAGTAAATGGGAACAAAGATTGAGACAGATGAAAAGCTGGTAGATGGAGAGTAGATCTAATATCTAGTTGGATTGCTTCCGTTTGGATGGAAAAAGATATCGGGGGGGTGGGGGGGTTTAAGTGCATTGTAGATTGAGGCTGGCGTAAGAGGGCATCTCAGGTGGGTGTGTAGGGTTTGGTAAACAGATTGGATCAAGCTGCCCAAAAACAGTGATAACAGGACTTGCTAATCAAGGGAGTGGGGATGAAAAGTTTGAGGCATAGAGATAGAACAGGCTAGATAAGGAGACTGTGAAGATAACGATGGGTAAGAAAGTATAGAGGCAAAGAAAGCATAGAGGCAGAAGGGGACAGCCTCCTAGGGTACTTCTTTTCCTAAAAACAAAATCCACTGGAAGTATCCCAATACTGTATTATCCAGAGCAGATCACAAATGATTCTTTGCTTTTTAACATTTAAAATCCTAGAAGTCAGTGGTAGAGTTATGTGATGAAACTTACAGTCACCACACTGCTGTTGCCAAGGAGGAAAGGGAGGGGTTTTGTCCTGTTTGCTTCTTGCCCGTTCCTTTTCCTCCAACAGAAGATGCAGATGACACAAATAGATGCAAGCACTCAATGTTAAGAAAGACATTAAGTTGTAAAAGGCAAGCATTTACATTTTAGGAAATTTTCTGGAGCAAATTTAATTTGGTTTCCTTTTGCATGGGCATAATGATGCAGCCTTTACATGATCACATTGTTTTTCTTTATGACTCAGTATGCTAAAAAATCAATATTTCTATTCTTCAGGACTGCTCCTATTATGACTCTGGACTTCATTCTTTCATGTTATTCCATCCTTTCACTGAAGATGGTTTTACAAGATTCAGTTTTTGTTCCTCATCTGACTTACTAAACATCTTTCAATGTCATAATAAACAAGTTACCCAGGGGTGAAGTACAAATGCTGCCAGCCAGGGAGCAGGTGGTGGTTTTCCTATGTAGAAATATCAGAGGAGCCATATAGAAAGAAAAGTGACTTCTGGAATTACAAGACTAAATGATCCTTGGGAAGCTGTAAGATCTTTCTCTCCCACTCTGAGCCAGGATCAGCTATATTTATGTTCTTCCCAGGAAATAAGTATCTGTCATCTTCTCAAACACATCGTATGGTAGACTTTTCCAAGCAATCTGTTGTAGTGCTTCAACAGCTTCACCATTATCAAGTTCTCCTTAAAGAGCTAGAGCACAGATGTGCCTTGCTACAGTATGAGCTTATTGGCTCTTCTCTTGTCCTCATTCGATACAGGGAAGATGCTGTTCTCCTTGTAGCAGCTATGACATGAAGCACATAAAGATGGTTTGTCCTACCCCACTCAACCAGAGTCATAGAATTACAAAACCACCTAGTAAAGTCCTGAGTAAGAGACAAAATAAAGTTGCCAACCTGTGACACTTAATTTTGGGGTGGGTTTTTCTTAACGTTTGGTTTTCGGGTTTTTTTCCAGTGTACTTGTGAAGGTGTACGGAAGGGCAGGTGTTAAAACCCAGACTTTTATTACTAGTAACTGTGGGGCTGGGCTCAGATTTCCTCGTGATCATTGGTCATAAGCAGTAAAGCGTGAAGCCACTCAGCTATAGCAGTGGCCACATCTATCCCATTTGACATGAGCAGAGTGGCTCAGTTTTGCACTGGTTGTGACAGCTAGAGGTGAGAAACATCTTATCCTACACACAGATCCAGAAGCTGTTCCTGCCACCACTTCCACAGCCTAACAGCCACTGGACCATAGTCTTCTTTCCAGCTCTCCACATTACTAGGCTACAGCTTTTGGTTTGGTTTGGTTTGGTTGTTTTTCCCCTAGGGTTTCTGCTCTTTTTGTGGCCTTCAACCATCTCAATAGAAAAGGGACCCAGTTCTGCTGAGTTAGCTGAGCACATGAATTTGCTGTCCCCATTTGGGGACCATCATACGTACAGTGGCACATATGTTGGGATCTGTGCACTCTTTAGAGCAGGAATGGCCTCAGCTGGTAATAAGTGAACCAAGTAACAGGCCTCCTGCTTTAGAGAGGTTTATACATCTGAAAGCTTTCTGAATTTTTATTATAATTAAAAAGGCAAATATCCTGTGTTAGATATAAAAAAATAATTTAATAACTTTGTTATGTCCTTCAAGTAAAGCCAGGTTTATAGATTCAGTGTCTTTACCTTCAAAGCAAGTGGCAAAGCACCAGTGTATTTTAGGGATCAGGATAGGACAGAAAGGGCACAATTCTGACCTGGTATGGAGTGCAAACCAGAAGCATCTCCAGTTCTATTTAACTCCAGAAAAAAAACCAAAAAAAAAAACCCAATGAGAATAGTCCCATAAAGTCTTTTAAGACCTTTGTCATCTGTATGTAAATGATTTCTCTGTCTCCTTTTATTTCTTTTTTTTCCCTTTCTCTGCAGTTATTTGCTGAGGTGCTGATAGAAGACCCTCTCCTGGTGCAAGAGATTGCTTTGTCACTGTTGGAGGTTAAGGCAGATGAAGAAAAAAAGACAGGCAGAGAAAAACAGCTCTTTATCCTGGATTCCTTCTCCATGCTCCTGGAGCTTGTCACGCTGCGCCACCGGCTGATAGAGGTGGCCACAGAGAGTGCACAGTTAGCCAGGTCAGTGGATCTGTGGTGCTGCTTTGGTTATGGTGACCTCAGAGAGGGACGTTTGTAGGGAAAATAATAACTTCTCTTAAATAGATCACCTGCTATAGTTGGGGGGGAAAAAAAGGGAGAGGGAAGGTGCTTGCATTTGTGTTGTGAGCGACACCTTTGCTTGTTTATATGTCTACCTGGAGTTTGCAAATGTTCATCAGTTTCAAAATCTGAGTCCCCACTGCGGCTCAAAGCTTGACAGGAGAGATGCTCTTCCAGTGAAAATACCCAAATTTTGTCAAAAGGAGGAGAAGGAAGAGGAATTTACAGAGAGATCTAGATAGTCTGAATGGCTGGACCAAGGATAATTCCATGAATTTCAATAAGGCCAAGTGTCGGGTCCAGCACTCGGGCCACAACAACCACCAGCAGCGCTACAGGCTTGGGGAGGAGTGGCTGGAAAGCTGCCAGACAGAGAGGGACCTGGGAGTGTTGGTTGACAGCGGCTGTATAGGAGCCAGCAGTGTAGCCAAGTAGCCAAGAAGGCCAAGGGCATCCTGGCCTGCATCAGGAACAATGTTGTCAGCAGGAGCCAGGAGGTGATCATTCCCCTGTACCTGGCTTTGGTGAGGTCGCACCTCAAATACTGTGTCCAGTTTCAGGCCCGTCTCTACAAGAAGGACATTGAGGCGCTGGAGAGGATCCAGAGGTGGGCTGCCAAACTAGTGAGGGATTTGGAGCACATCTCATATGAGGAATGGCTGAGGGATCTAGGGTGGCTCAGGGAGACCTTATCTCTCTCTACAACTACCTAAAAGGAAGTTGTAGCGAGACAGGGGTCAGTCTGTTCTCCCTAGTAACAAGCAATAGGACCAGAGGAAATGGCTTGGAATTGCACCAGGGGAGGTTCAGCTGGATATGAGGAGGAATTTCTTTACTGAAAGGGTTGTCAGGCATTGGAACAGGCTGCCCAGGGAGATGGTAGAGTCACTGTCCTTGGAGGTGTTTAAGAGACGGTTGGATGTTGCACTTAGGGAGCTAGTCTAGTGGTTGATAGGGCTGGGACAAAGGCTGGACTCAATGATCTTGAAGTTCTCTTCCAGCTGAAATGATTCTATAATTCACTGATCCAATGAACACAAAGGTGCCACCTCCTGCAGAATTTTACACAAATTATTATTTTAACTATCTTCTTATGAAGAAAAGAACTGTCTTCTTATATAAGAAAAGGTATAAAAGAAGTGCAAGCTTTGTTCACCACCAGAGGTAGGAACACATAAAAATTGTTCTGACTATGCTGATCTTTACAATAATAATAATTTACACAAGGGACGTTGGTGTCATGAACTTATGGAGTTATCAGCTGTAGGAGATGACAGTTTGTACAGGAAGACAAAGAAGATAAGGGCTTAACTAATGGGGAGACTACAAAGGGTAGCGTTGGGCTGCTGGCGCGGAGACAGACTATTGGTGAAATTCCTATTGTTCAGCTCCTTAGTACTTGACAATTTTATTAATGATCTCAGTAGAAAACATAAGAGGGTGTTATTAAATTCAGGACATTGTAGTGCTGGCAGATAAAACCAATATGGAAAATGAATATCTTACAGGAAGAACTCATAGTTCTAAGCACTGGAGTTGAGAAAGGAGATAACATAAAGCATAAGGTTATGCATAATAATAGGAAATTCTCCCGTGAACTTTGAGTTTATGAGTTAGAAGTGACAGAGGAGGAGAAAGAAGCGGATGTATAGCTGGCCATGAGATGGCTGCAAGCTGCCAACATGTCGCAACTGTGGCAAAGGGAAAGTCATTATATGGCTGCTGTGAATCGGGCAATGAGTTTTGGAACCAATAGAGAGAGAGATTTGATGCTGTATACGTGATTCTGGTGATACCTCACCTGGATTGTTAAGTGTAATTTGGAGATTTGTGTTCAGGCAAGATTGGAATGGGAGCAAAGATGACCTAATAGCATGCTGAAAGGAAAGAGAGAACCCATTTTACAAAAGCAAATGAAATATCTTGGCTTGTTTATCCTAGCAAAATGAAGGCTGAAATAAGATAAGATCGTTCTCTATAAATACAACAGGAAGATAAGCAGTGGGAACGGAGAGGAGCTGTTTAAGCTAAAGGCCAGTTTTTGCAGAAGAAAAAATGGATTTAATCACTATGAATAAATTTAAGATGGAAATTAAAAGAGGATTTCTAAGAATCAGACAGCAAATTTTCGGAAGGGAAAGAGCAATGGGAAGAAAACTAACTTTTAAAATGGGGGCTTGATTCATTTATGAAAAGGATTTGTGGTACATCATTGCCTGCAATAGCAAAGTTGATTGTATAGGATAGATGACATTCTGATCATGGTTTTCCTTTGTCTTAAATCTTTCTGTAGCTTTCTTTTTGAAAATTTAGAGTCCTTACCAAAAAGTCTGCAACATTTACTTCCAGCAGCTGAAAACCTGGACATCTTTAAGATATGTGAGCCATGACCATTCATCTCAGTCTGATGAAAGCCTAATTTTCTGTCACAACTCTTTTACATTAAAATAAGAACTTTTTGAACAGCTGTAATGTGATATATGTAATTTTTTGGGGAAAATTAACAGGTTAATTTATTTCAGTCCAGGCAATTCCATGAAGAAGAAAGGTTTCCTCTCTTGGAGAGCGGAGTGTTTCTTGTTTGTGTTTCTTGTTTGGATACTCATACTTTCTAATAAAGTAAAGATTCTAGCTGAACTTCTTCCACTGGTTGAGATAACTCTCTGTGTTCCTTCAATCATACACACATACATACATTTTCAGGTCATTAGTATGGCATAAGGTTACACTGCAACTTTACACTTAGCTGATAAGTGCAATATTAATATCCAGTCGCCTTTTTTTTTTCATGAAACCTGTAGAAACTTAGTATCTTGAAAGCCTTGTCTCTCTATCAGATTACATTCATATTCAGTAACTGATTTAAAAGTTAGCCAGAGGAGAGAGATGAGCAGATTGGATTGTTGCATGGCTGCATGTCTTTCAGGGACAGGGCTAAAAGGACATAACTCATTGGAGGTGATATACTTAGAAATCTCTGAAAAGTAGCAGTAGATTGTAGGATGTGAAGTCAGGAAAAATTTATGACAAAAAGTAATATTTTGTGGTGCATATATAATGTCATTAATAGAAGATGGTTAAGTCAGTCCAAATACAAGTATAAACATGTATATTTTATTCAAAGTGACATTTTTGAGGAGCTATTTTTACACCTTTTGATGTGATGAGGTTCACAGTTCATAGTAATATGAATTAAGATTCAGACTGAAACCTCAGAAATGTTAGTAATCTTTTTCCTGCTATGCAGACTAAAATGAAATGAATGCATCCACATTTGTGAGCTTCTCTACCTCATTCTATACCTTCTATCAAACTGCATGGGGAGGGTCCTGCCAGAATGACTTCCATTACTTGCCTGTCTCTCTGTTCCCAGAGTGGAAGGTCATTCACATCTAAATGTACACGGTTATGTTTTATGTACTGTTTCTTACAGCCCTAGTTGCTTCTCTTTGTTCTCAGAGTTCATCTTCTAATATCTGATGAAAGTGCCGTCAGTAAAGCTAGACAGGGCATCTTCAGTCTGAATTTCACTTCTCTGTCTTTTGTCTTTTTAGTCTCTCTTTTTTGCCATTTTTTCCCTTTGCACAGTATTAATAAGCTGATTTGTATGCTGATGTCTGTTCTGCACAAGCTTATTCAGATGCCTATACTGGTCAACTAAGACAGCAACATTTACAAAAATTACACAGAGTTCTTTGTTTTCAAACTTTAGAGATGAATTTGGCTGTGCTCCATATAGTTACCGATTGCCGCTCACGATTTCTTTCATATTTTATCTCCTCCTCTCTTCTTTCCCTTACTTTGCAGGCAGGGAATGCTACCTGATTTTAAAGGACAAAGAGCTATGCCTTCTATTTGTGTCTTTTTCACATTCTCACATCATAGCTTCTCTATGACTTGATATCTTGACTGATGAAATACCTGCCTCAAATGTTAGGAGGAGATAAGGGAGTATTTTATTCCTTTGCAGTCTGTATCAAAAAGACAAATTCTTTTTAACATCTTCTTATGGTACATGAGAAGACCCACCGCACAGCAGATCAGTGTTTCTGTGGTCTTACATCTGATGAAGTGCAGGGACGGATCTGTAGGGAGGGAATGTAAAAAGCAGGACAGTGTACAACTTCTGACACTGATGCTTTAGAGATTTCCTGAGCTAGAGGTTGCATCTAGAGCATGAGTTTACTGTCTGCTGATGGACTGCCCTCATAATTTGTTATTTTGGAGAGGTCTTCCTGGGGTTGTGGCATACTGGGGGCTTCTAGAATAAATGTTTCTTGAATTATGAAGTCATTGTTTTAATAGTAATAGTGTGTGTGAGCTCTGCTTATCTATTGAAGCTTCCTTTCTGGCACTTGGTCTTTTTCCCAGTTTCTAGTCTAAAATAATATTCTTCACCTCTCTGCCAAATGTACTCCCTTTTAAATAGGAACATTCAGCATATTTCCCTTGATTTCCCCATGTGACATTATAGACTCACAACTTGTCCTTTGTAAGCACTGTCTGTGTCAACCAAATGAGTGACACTAAGCAACCGTCAGCTCTAGGGATACAACAGTCACAGAATCACAGAATCTAAGGGTTGGAAGAGACCCCGAAAGATCGTTTGCTTCATATCCATCATACTATTTCAGATGCCAAGAAATGTTTTAAGTTGAATCCAGGTATATCATAGAAATGAACCTAATGGATGTAGGTTTCTAGATGTGTATTGCCTACAGAAGGAAAAAAGCTAAGTTTTCAAATGCACCTTTTTTTGTTTTCTTTCCAGGTTATATAAGGCTTTTGCAACAGAAGCAGGTTTTGGGGAGTCTCATTTGTACCTGAGGCCTGTGCTCTTTGAGTCTCCATCTCACGTGAAGAAAGCAGACTGCCTCCCACCAATATTCATTACATCTCTCCTGGAAGATGACAGCTGTGTTGACAGGTTGACTGAACATTTTGTATGTGTGTGTGTGTTTCACAGGGCATAATCTCTTCAGATTAGATGGAATCAAGCCTTTAGTCTGCTTAGGCTCATGTATAAGCCGCAAAAACTTCAGTGTGTAAAATGCATACAGTTATTCAGGCAGAAAATGTAAAATGCTGCATGATTCCTTCCTTTTCTGTATGGAGTCTGGGATTGAATAATGCTAATTTAGAGCTGTTAAACAGTGAAATGCCAAATTTGTATGGAATGCTGGTTATTTTGGCTTTTTTTTTCAAAGTGAGGGCTGTCGAACAGGGTTGGTCTGAAAGTGGTTGCCCCAAACCCCACAGGAAGCAAAACGAGACCTTAGAAACTGTTGTGAATAAGCTCCCAGTTCCGAGCATGAGGAAAGCCTATTCTCCTAGAGTTATACTGCTCTTCATCAAGTGACATCTTTGATCTTTGTTTTTCAACTGAATGACTACTGGACACAATCTCTGCACAAGGAAAAGACTAATACTTCTCTTTCCTTCTCTAATGGGGAAAGTGGCTGAACCAGTAGATTTCACAATTCCTATGATTTTACTCTTTAATTTAAAGAATTGGTTAATATGTGTGTTTATAGACATATATAAAGCTCACTAGTTTGTGTGTGTTTGTGTGTGTTTTAGTGCAAGGTTTAGGAGGAAGAAACAACCTGTGAATTCTCTTACTAGATCCAGGGAGAGCATCCTGTCACTCCTTCACTATGGCTAATATAGGCAACCAGGCTCCCTTCCAACCATCTGCAGCCCTGCGCTGTTGCTTGCATCCTATTCACTTGCTTACCACCTAGACTGCTGCGAAAATAGGGCCGTTCCAAACAAGTTTAGCAATTGCAAGCCACCTAGAATGAAACTTCATCTACCAATTGAATTGGGACAGTAATGGACATCAGAGCCCAGAAGACAGTTCAGCGACACAAAGAACACCACATTAGAAACCAATGCTTGAAACAAGGTGCAATTAAACTGGTTTTTCACTGGTTTAGACTAAGGTCATCTCAGAGGAGCTAATGAGTCATTGTAAAGTCAACCACAAAACATCAAAAGAGTATATTCTTTTTCTTACAAAACTACTTTTGAAAACTAGAACAAGATCCCAGTATCAGTAAATTGGGCACTAGAGTGACCAGTTCCATCATGTGTTCTAAATTTAGAGGTGAACTATTTCTGAATTTGTCACTATTTTCCTTTCATCCTCAATTTGGCATCTTTCTTTGTCATACTCCATGTTTATAGATAATTTTGCTTTCATTGCAGGTATATTCCATCTAGCTTACCATTGAGCATTCAAGAAATCGACAGTCATATTGGAAAGTTTAGTTTCCGTACAAGAGACGGTGTTATGCAGGTGAATGATTGAATCTGCAGAATAAGCAGAAAACGACTATTACATTATTATTTGTTAGAATTTGAAAGGGCCTGAGGCATGTGTTTGCTACACACTATAGATTTCTCTACAGTTTGTCTTTCTCTGAATGAGAACATGATTTAGTCTACTGTTTTATAATAACTTCAGAAAATTGCACTGCAAATTCGATTGTTCATGTGACCTAATCAAGGAATCTTTACTGGGATGAAACTATACATCAGCAGAGTTTTTTCTAAGGAGTTTTGTTAAATAAAGCAGGATCCATGTGTGTGGCTGTATGCACATGTAGTACCAACATTTAGTGCAAAGAGTTCTAGAATGAAAGTCTTCAATGCTATTTTGCCTACTTAGTCCTCTTTGTATGAGTGTATATTAACAGTATCACACACTGCCAGGCCATGGAGATTTCTTCTCTAAAGCTCTCCACAAAGTCTTTTTGCCATCAACTTAGTTATGACCTGTACTCTGCAGAAGGGTGGTATGCCACTAAAAATCTGCCAAGGGAAATCAACTACGTTTTATTTGGTGTCTACTCCTTTCCCAGTCTGTTTGCACGTGGCTGCACTGTCTGACACCATCCTGCTCTACAGAGCAGAGCTGAGAACACAGCTCACTAAATACAGATGAGTAAAATGTTTTCTTGATCTCAAATTCAGTCATGTTTCAATGATAACAACATATACAAATATAATAGAATGCCCTCCCTTACCCCTTTCAGTAAGTTAAGCTGCTAAAGTACTACAAGACAGAGAGTGATGTCTGTAAAGTAGCCTGTCTTTTAAATGGTAGAGGAAATGCCTAACATGTTGTTTTCCCTCTCCTTAGCTCTTGTGTCCATCTGGAATAAGGAACATGCAACTTATTCTGGCCTGTCAGGTCACTCAGAAAAACGCTCTCCTGGCAGCTGTTCAACAAGCCTCCTTTTGTTACCTGCTCCAGCCTCCCCATATCGTGGACATAAAGGTTAGCAGCATCTTCCTCACATCGCACTAGTAATAATGGCTTTTGTCAGACTTAGCCCAAAAAGGGCATCTGTTAATCCTGCTGATGATCAATTGAATGGCAGTCCTGGACAACACTTGGGACAGCATCACTGATGACTGCAGGAACTGCAATGATTGTGTATTAGCATATGACATGAAGCTAAACGGTGCCACATCAGTGATTTATTTAAAGAGTTAGTTAGGTAAATAATGAAGCATAGCTAAAAATATAACTCAGGAGAGGACTGAGAGAAGTTGGAGATGAATTGGATTCAAAAGGCATGGGTGAAACCTTATAACCTGTGGTAGGCAGTAGGGCTGGCAACCACAACCTGACCTTGAAGTATACATTCTTCTGGGATGGCAAAACCATCAGTTCCTGCAGCTTTCCTTTGTCCTGTCTTCTGCAAACAAAACCAAAAGAATGCTCAACTTTATTTCCAATGGGAAACATTAGTGATGCCATAATGCTGGTTCAAAAGCTATCTGCCAGGGTCACCAAGCCATTACTGTTCCTTGTCCTTACAATCGGACTTCTTTTTCTTCATCCTGTGTTTAATATATGGTGCTTGGGAGCTGCTCATGCTTCATACATTCAAAGTTGTTGTAGGGCTCCGTATTGCATTTTCTTACACAGCTGTTGTGCCACTTCCAGAGACAGCTGCATTACAGTGGTAAGCTGAGTGACCTCATTTGCATTCTTCAGGGATTCTCTTGCCTTCTCTGTGCTTATTCTGACATATCTTTTCCTATTCCTTAGAACACCTCATCTGTCCTCCTTCAGCCCTTTCTTGCATCCCTGGTGCTCCCTGTGCTCAGTGCCTTGCCACCGGGCAGGATCCTCAGCTCATTTCTGAGTATGGGAAGTGCCTGTGTTTTGCTGTCTAGATGGGCAAAGCAGCACTGTGTTTTGTGGCAGGTTCATAGCCGTGCAGGTGTTGACTGCTTGGCTGTCATGCTGGGAGCCCAGCTGCCTGCTGCCTCCTGGGACCTTAGCAAGCTAAGCAAAATAATTAGAGATCAAGCTTTCCTTGCCTTTTCCCCGAGCAAGGGATTCTTGCTAGCTGAATGCTGATTTTGCAAAACTGGAAGGAGCTTTATACCCTTGAGATCTCTGTTCTTATGTCAAATGTATTTAAAATTAGTCATAGGGTTCAAAAGTTGTTAGCAATGGGTCAAACCAGCCACGGGAACGAGGCTAAAACATTTCCTGTGTGACACTAGTTTCTTTCTGAGTTTGAAAACAGATGTTATCATGACTCTTCATTGTCTCATTTCGGGTCACTCAGAGCTGCAGCGGGGGGAGAGGAGGGAAAGATGTCTCATGCAGCTGTGACTTGCAAACTTCTGAGCAGGAATTGCTGTCCCTAGAGCAGTATCCTATACACTTTCTTTCCTTACACAGGAGGTGAATGTAAGGGAAGTCCTAGGGCCAACACTCATCCCAGAGACCATCAGCTGCACCACAGAAATTTTTTTTCATGACTACATGGTTTGCATCCTGTCCCAACACAGGCAGGACAGCGATTCTGCACCATATAGCTGAGATCCATTGGCCCAAACAGGCTGATAGTCGACCTACCAAAAAAACCCTCGGTATGATGCAGTCAGAGCTTCCTGCTTGTTGCAGAGCAGGAACCCTCTGCACCATTGATCTCATGCAAAATTTAGCAGTACACAGGCTGTTTCTTAGGGCACTGCTGCACTCTGCAGCCACTTGGTGAGTACTCAGGCGTTGGCAGCTGGATGGACAGTTGTGCAGCCTCCCAGGGCTGGATGTGGTCTACTTCATCCCAGAGACCGGTTTCCACTCCCTTTCACAGAAAAGTGTGAGGTTCTCTGTCGTCATTTCTAACCAGATCCTGCAGGACTGAAATTCTCAGTGGAACTGAACAACCTTGGTTTCTTTCCCAAATCGATCCTCTGCACTGCCCTGCAAAGCACTGATGTTGTGTGTCTCTGCTGATAACCACAAGTTGTCTTACTCTGCAAATAGCTCTTCATATTGAAAAGGAGGGTTTCCAAACTTTTTTTTCCAAACATTTGGAGCTCCCTTACTGTCTAAACATCAAATGGTTTCCACAGAATGGCAGCAACTGTATTTTTTTTTGTTTGGATGTCTCTCCTCCTTTGTAAACCATTTAATGGTTGCTGCACACATTCTGGATCAGTTTTTGGTGATACACAGTCAGTGGATATTAGCTAACTAATCAAATCCACACAGAGAGGACAATGAATACAACCAACAGAGGTAGTGATAAGGAGGTCATGCATCTCTTATTCCAGATTAAGATGTAAGACTGGAAAAAATCTTGTATGCTCTCCTTCCAAAGGAAAGGGAGATGTTTGGATAGGTTGGTAGGGTGTCACAAACTAAGCTTGCACAAAAGCCTCATCAGTGTCTTGGGTGGTTTGGTTGCCCAGGCCATGTCCTGACACAGGCCAAGGCCTGTGGTGTCTCCCTTCAGCCCACACAAAGGAGAGCTGGTTGCATGGTGCCAAGGGAGCAGTGTGCTCTGCAACACCCACCACGCTCTGGCTGGTTGATAGCCAAGACCAAGGGCTGTGCCATGAAGGGCACAGGCTTAAGCAACCCAGTTTTACCATGCAATAAGCCTTGATGCCAACAGGACTGTTTGATGCTGGTCTTGGGCCTTCAGAATGGTAACCTCAGTGCTCAGCTTTTTAATACTGACATTGTTTATAGGCTGAGATATTTCTCAGGAATAAAGGCACTGCTCATGTTTGCCCATTTACTTCTAAGGCAGTTGCTGACCACTATTTTTTTAATATCTGCTGTATCTTCCCTGTGCCCAGCCAAGCAGGAAGAATGGTTCTCCAGGCAATTTTCTACTGCAAGAGAGCAAAAGAGTTCTTTAGTAGATCTATCTACAAGCTGGCACTAATCCAAGCCAAGCTAGTACTTACTTAGGAGAAGTCAGTTCTCAAAATGTGGCTTTTTCCCCCTTTCCCACTATAGGTAAAAGCCAATAGCTCTCCTTGATTTGCAGGGGAATTAGTGTGCTTTTTTAGCTCCTCTGGACTTCAAAGTGCCTGTATCACTTTTGAAGTACAATTCTAAGAACCTGTAAAAGTATCACTTGTTCCTACTTAAAAATTAGGATTATTTTTATTTGAGTATTCAGACATTTTTGAGGCCTCATTATACCAGGAGCTCCTGGAACTTAAACAGGCAGTGTGGGAGGATGAGCATAGCTTTTTGTGTTCGTGGGGAGGCAAACTGATTTTCCAGACAAGTGGTCAAGATACACAATTATTTGTATATATATTTGAAAGGGTGACTATCTAGAAGTAGTCATATTTTATTTGCAGATGACTGGATGATGAGAACGTCCTCTGTATAGACCGGTTACTGCCTCTGAGCCTGTTGCTGCTACAGTTTCATTATGCCTGTGCTGCATGACAAATGTTTTTTCTGTGTGACTTTCAGTGATCCCAGTGAATTATTAATCCTAAAGACGGGGTAAATAAAAGCATACGGAACTGCAAATCTGCACTGATTTAGTAGGAAAAGTTACTATTCTTTATGAGGGCAAGCAAGGAATTGATATTCATGATATTTTAGGAAGGAAATGTAAGTCTGACAAGCCGGAGCAGTTCAGTAAGTGGAAGAAAATCGATATCTGGGAATGAAACAGAAGATCAGCTGCTGCAAGCAACCACACCAGCCACTTCATTTCCTCCTGGACGTTCTCCAGGTTTACTCTATACCATCAAAAGGTATCTGTTACAGATTGGCCAAGTCCTCTCCACTGGGTAAGGGGATCAGACTGGTACATGCACAAATCCTGAGCCCTAGCTGTCGTACATTGTGCTGGGTCTCTACTGTGACAAAAATTAGTGATAGGCTCTCAATTGGAAGGACAAGTTCCTGGAAACGTTCTTGGTGTGAATTGGAGGTCTGAGAGTGTTCAAATCTGGTGGAGATAACATGTTATTTAAAGGAGGAAATCCAGGTATCTCACAGGAGATTCTAAACATGGTTTAGAAACTGTGTTTAGAGTTTACAGTTGAAAACATTGCAAAATACAATGGGTATAATCTGGAACATAAGAGGTTCCAAAGAAATACAAGGAAGAATTTCTTCACTGTGAGGGTTGATGGAGCACTGGAACAGGCTGCCCAGATGGGTTGTGGAGTCTCCCTCTCTGGGGACATTCAAAATCCACCTGGACAAGTTCCTGTGTGACCTAGTCTAGGAGGTCCTGCTCTGGCAGGGGAGTTGGAGTATATGATCTTTTGATGGCCCTTCCAACCCTTAAGATTCTGTGATTCTGTGAAGAGAAATAATACATGAGCCAGGACGCAGCCATCAAATGTGATTTTGGCCCTCCTGTAGAACAGAGGCCCATCTTGGTGCTTATACGCTCACTTATAATTTCCTTGGCCCAGATGTCTGGCTTTTCCATGAGGTACTGTGTATTAACAAGGTACCAGCAAGACCCAGGTAGAGTAACTTTTTGTAATATTTAATGTGATCAGCTAGAAGTTGAGCACTGAAAACTGTGCTAAATCAAACAACCTGTGGTTTGAACATGCAAATTAAAAAGGCATTCAACTTGTCCAGCTGAGCCCAGGCAGCTTCATGGTTCCTCTTACTACCTTAATGTCACTATAAATAGGTACATTTAAATTTGTCACTATTTCACCATTTATTTCACTTGCACTGAAATTAAGAATATGTAGACCGGTTCTGCTCCCCCTTTCCTCTGCCCTGGTGAGGCCTCATCTGGAGTCCTGTGTCCCGTTCTGGGCTCCTCAGCTCAAGCGGGACAAGGAACTTCTGGAGAGAGTCCAGCGTAGGGCCACCAAGATGATCAGGGGACTGGAACATCTTTCATATGAGGAAAGGCTGCAGAAACTGAGGCTGTTTAGTCTGGAGGAGACTGAGGGGGGATCTTATTAACATTTACAAATATCTAAAGGGTGGGTGTCAGGAGGTTGGGGCATCCTTTTTTTTCTATTCTATCTAGCAACAGGACAAGGGGTAATGGGATGAAGCTGGAACACAAAAAGTTCCATTAAAACACAAGAAACAACTATTTTACTGTTCAGGTGAGGGAGCCCTGGCACAGGCTGCCCAGGGAGGGTGTGGAGTCTCCTTCCTCGAAGGTCTTCAAAACCCACCTGGACAGGTTCCTATGTGACCTTATCTAGGTCAACCTGCTTCTGCAGGGAAGTCGGACTAGTTGATCTCTAAAGGTCCCTTCCAACCCTACCATTCTATGATTCTATGAAACTTTCCCCAGAGCTCATCTTATCTGTGGCAGCTGATTACAAGATTCAGTGCATCTGTGCCTGTGGTATATAAGAAATGAGCAAAATTAATGTTGTTTGTGAAGCTGTGTCTAATTTAAATAAGTTATTTGAGCTGTTCAGAAGAAGATTTTCAGTTTACCTTTAGAGAGGTGGCTCTTCTCTGTTCTCATGAGGTTTTTTCCATCATTAGACTTCCGGAAGCTTTCATTTCCATTCAACTGGAGAAGCGAGGCCCCCGAGATAGGATGCTGAACACTTTCACCCAAAAGAGAGAAGCACTGGGCAGCAGGCTGCAAAACCCTGTGAGTACTTCAGGAGGTTTCTCAGTGTTTTTGAGAGGGACTGCTCGATTTTGGCACTTAGGTAAAGTGATAGCTTTGAGTTAGCGTTGTACTTAGTCTGTGGTTACTTTAGGGAGCAAGGGAAGGCGATGGCAGGTGTGCAAACTCTGACAGAGGAGAGGAGGCTGGGAAGTGGCCAGGGTGTAAAGAGCAGGGACAGGGCTGCAGACAGTGGCCCATCTCCATCAGCAGTGATGGGAGGCTCAAATGAACCTTCTGCCATTGTGCTGTGTCCCATGGGCACAGCTGCAAGGCTCCCGATGGAGAAGTGCATGGAAAACAGGAGCAGGCTGCTCCTGTAAGAGATATTTCTACCGCTTTTAAAAATCATTATTTATTTTTAGTAGAAGATATGAGAGTTATAAAAAATACTAATTGTAATGATGGGTATAGATTTTGCCTTTTGCAAATTCATTTTTATCCGGTCCCTGAAAGTGAGAACATGGATCCTGTAGTAAACTGCTTGTGATTCTGTATCTTGTGCTGAAAACTCATTACACGTTAGGTATGGTCTTGAAGAGTTTACCAGGAACTGAAATCAAACTCCTTCTATGCAAAGCCTTAATGTCCATTCTGTTTTTTTTAAACAGTCAGCACAAATTATTTAGCTTAATGAACTCATAAGCTTCTTGACAGCTCAGTAGGCTATATGAGTGTATGAGAAAATAGCTGTTAGCTGCTGACTCTCTTGGGAAATATTATAGGATCTGTGAGCAAAATGATATGAACCAGACTTGAATAAAATAATTCTGAATTTATTTATAAGATTGTCTTAACTGTCTGCTGGGTCTGGTGTGCTGGTTGAAATCTTTCTTGATGTTTAACCTCCTTCAAGCTTTTTATTTTCATAGTTCAGATATTTGTAATACTATACATAATCTGGAGGGGTTTTTTTAATTATATCAATAAAAAATGTTACAAGAATTCTGGCTTTGTTATATTCACAGTACACGTAAGTCCTACATGATACTAAGAAGAAAATGTTGTCTCATTATAGGATGAAGTTCTGAAAGTCAAGAGAGAAATTATTGTTGAATACTGTCATAAGTAAGTATATGCCTGATACAAATGTTTACTGTATGTCTAACATAATATAGGTCTAGTATAGACATTTTCATACAAACTTACTGTGTTTTAAACATAACTCTTACTATGAGGGCACAGTTTTCATGTGGATGATATGAACTTATGGATAGTCTATTTAGAATATTACGAATACACCTGTAAACCATGTTGCAAACTGAAGAATAAAACATTTCCAGTGGTTTAGTGAGACAGCATCACAGGCAGAACAAGCCATGTTGCTGGATGATTAGGAAATATGCCACCTGACTTCTTCATGAGGAAGAAGGACTGATGATGGGATGCTAAGCAGAGGCATACAACACCAACCATTTTTTGGTACTTCAGCAGAAATATCAGATAAACGTCAGTGACATGAGTGATAAATTGTAGTGGAAATGATGTGCAGTAGGTCAGAGAGTGAATGAGTGGGAGGTACTATCCTGGGAATCCAATTTAGTTTGTAAGGCAACTTGGGGGAAAACAAGTTCAAACAAAGCTGGGCTTCATTTTTTTTTCTTTAATTCCTGTCTTCACATGTCAATGTCCAGTATTTTATGGTTTTTATTCCCAGATAAATTTACTTGTCTGGAACCTTTGTCTTGCACACAATATCATGAGATTGAGCACACGTGCCAATAAGGAAGAGAAATAGACCGTACTTGATATACCACCCTAGACTAGTTTAGACATTACCTTTCTACTGGACTGTGTAGCCTATTATGAAGCCACTTGAGCTGTGTGTTCCAGATCCACTCTGTCAAAAGCCAGGGCAAGAACCTGGCATGCGGCCAGCACCCCAGTCTATATTCTCCTCATAAGCCCAGGTACACAGAAGTGCATCCAAGCCGCCTTGGGAAAGAGTGCAGCGAGGAGTAAGCTGCAAGTAGGGTGGCAGTATCAGTAAGCCACGTTTCCCAGGTGACCTAGATTAGTGTCATGCTGCAGGTTCAGGCTTCCGGTAACCCAGGCACAGCTTATTGAGGGTGTAGGTAAGGCCAGGCCACTGGGTCTGGAGACAGCTTGCAGCCAGGGGTTGGATTTTCAGCCCAGCTCTGAGGTGATAAAGTCTGACTCAGGGTCACACTGTCTAATTCCCAGTTCTGCAATTAACTTGTCATCTCACTTATCTCCTTCCTGCTTCTGCTTCCTTATTGTAATGTAAGTATCAACAGCTACCACAAAGCAGCCACTGCATTAATTTGTGGCTGTTTCTAAAGCATTGTAAAGACATCTGTGTGACTGAAAGCATCAAATCTAAAATTTTCCTTGGTTCTTAAATGCCTCTTTCACAATTGTTATCACACTGGATGTCACACTACAGAGGAACCACAGCTTGTCAGTTTTGCTGTAGGAGATGCTAAAGAGGTCCATACAGAAAGAGATTAGGTTCAACAAAGGTAGAGTTTATCTGGACTGATGACACCCTGCACAACACTACATATTTTAATTGTATATTTTTAGTCTGAATCAGCGTGTGTCCCAGCATGCCCTGAGAGGTCAACTCATTGGGTACTACAACAGCCTAAGAAGACTCTTAGATGATTTCCCTGTCATCAGAGACAAGTACTTCGTAATTGGACTATCTCAAGGCAAAAAAGAAGAGCGAGACTTAAAGAAACACCTTGCTGCTGATCCCAGGTTTGTGTCATGTTTGCAAGTGTGTTCCTAGGGGCCAGAGCCCTCAGCCAGCACATATTACTAAGTAAAGGCGAATACGTATTTGTAAGGGGAAAGTTTGTAAGGAATACTCTGAAAGTACCCCAAGCACTGTATTCTCCCAGTCTTCAGGCAATTTTTTGGTGGATTAAGAATGTGCACAGTCAGAGTTTCCTGCAAAAGCTGCTCTACAGAGAAGGAAAACGTTGGAAACGTGCTTGCTGTTAATCCCAGGGCTACACATAAGGGGAAAACAAATGGATATTCTCATTTTCAGGATATAAATCCTCTGCTTTAATGATTAAGCCTAGGTGATGAGGATTGTTTTACCCTTTAAATTTTATTTATTTATGGTATCAATCAAACATGTAAATAAGTTGCAGGCAAGTGACTTGTTGAAAGTAAGGAAAGGAGAGGAAAAGCACACTACAGACTAGGGCATGACCCTGTATCATCCGCTCCTTTCAGAAGGTACAATTTTTTGCCTTGTCACAAGGATCTTCCTCAAAACTAGAAAAGTGAGCCCTTCTGCTGACTTTACGTCTCTGGGTTTCGTGTGTTAGTACCAGCAGGCAGACAGTTTTAGATGTGAAAGCAGTCCCCCAGCACACTGGTTTCGCTTTTGATCATCTTCCTCCCCAGCAACAGAGAAGCTCAGCAACAAACACAGAAAGAAAAAATTAAGGTTTCAGCAAAAGCTGTAGTTCTGGTAACAAAGGTAGGGAGTGTAGTTACAAGCCCAACAAATCATAAAACATAGTTCAAAGAGATACTTGAGAAAGTGATTGTCACCCCCTTCCTGTTGCTTAACTGCATGCCAGCTGCAGGTTTGTGGAGCTGCACTGGTTTTTTTGCTCTTACCTGGCTGGCAGCTGCTAGGAAGTAACCTCTCACAATGCCATGGTGCAGGCAGTTTTTCTTCTTTTATCTGCCTACTTTTATTGGGTGTTGTCTAACCCAGTGTATTTTGTACTCCTGTCTCAGGTGCCCTGAGAAGCTTTTAAGCTTTGTAGTGTTTTGCATATTATCATAAAAAGTTGTATCCGGACCACTTGTAACACATCCACTCTTAGCTTTAGAAGGAGCTTTCTCTGGACACAGTAACAGAAGAGATAAAAGTGATCTTTGAGCAATGTATTTTAGTAGATGTGTTTTGAACTCACCCCAAGTTGTTTCAGTCTGGGGGTTCATGAGTCCCTTTCTGCCCTGAACTCGTTTAGGAGTTAGGACCAAGAGTGGTGACTTGTCACAGCAACTGTTTTAGTTGCCATCCTAGTTTATTAGCAAAACTGAATCAAGCATGATTTATTTGCACAGAGGAGCTGAGTTCAGCTGCAGAACCTATACTTGTGCAGTTCATGCTATGCACTACCTGCTACTCTGGGTGTCGAGCAAAGAGCAAAGCCATGGTGCATTTCAGGAGTATCCGTCTGGCGAGAGAGAAAGTCTTGCAGAGAATTAACTCTATTGGGATATTCAACATACAGATCTGCAGTTCTTAGCATTGTGCACCATAATCAGATACTGGCTTCTCTCACTTAGACCTGCAACTTTTCAACACACAGAAAGTACTTCAATACTACAGGGTATTGGGTTATACTGTTACATTTCCTCAAAATGTTCATGTAGGTATATTAACTTACAAGCAGTTACACATTCTTTTTGTGCACTTGAAAATGAAACAACTGACACAAAGAAACATCCCAGACAATAAGCATGTATACGTATGTATGCCCTTTTGGTTTTTAAATAGCCATGAATTTCTAAGGTTGCCTTCTCTCCTCATGTGCTTTGACACTTGCCCGTGTCTCTCCTGCACCTTGCAGCCCAGCCACCCTCACTTTCGTATTGCTTGCTATGCCCTGCTGCTTTTCTGTGTTGGATACACAAAAGTAACCCAGAGCGGGCCCTTACACACTGTGGGGATGCACTGATGAAGGTGTCTGTAGGGCAGCAAGCATGAGGCCCGCCACCACCCTGAGCATCTGTACCCCTGCACAGGCCCACATGGTTGCTGCCACTGATGCTACAAAGGGAGCTGGACAAAAGGCTTTCATTAAAAATGCCTCCTGCCTTTTCAGCCCCTCTGCCCTTTTTTTGTTTCCATTTTAATTACCAGTTAATGTTTCATTTTCTGCTGTTAACTGAAGCCAAGAAGCACCTTGTAGACAGCAACTGTCAATTAGTTATGATGAAAGCAAAAATTTAGCTTCCATCTTGCCTGCATTTAGAGGGTTATAGCAGGACATTAATTCAATTGCTTTCTTATCTTCTGAACTAATCTTGTTGCTTGCATTTGTGGCTGCCAGGTGCTTGGAGGGTGAGCAGGTCCTGACTTCCATGTCCCTTCCTCCCTCCCACTGAGAAGGACCCAAAGAGTATATGTGGTGGACAGTTACAGTGAATGAAATACAAGGAAGAAAAAAAGATAGGTGGGGAATGAAAATAAGAAAAAAGGGAAAAACTAATAAATAAGGAAGAAAGAAGGAAGAGAGACTCTGGGGGAGAGGCAGAAGAAACGATAATGGGAATAGTTACAATGAAAAGCTTTCTGCTAACATTCATATATATGTATGTGTTTCCATAAGCCTAAAATTCATTAACATCAGTTGGAAATGTTTGAGAACAGCCCACCTAACTTTAAATGCCTGTATGTGAGTAGTTTCTCCTTATAATCAATATATGCTTCAAAGGGATGACTTGTTTCAGACTCTTGCTTTTGGATGAGATGTGTTGCGGCCTTGAAGTGCTTCTCTCTCTCTCCAAGAAGTCAGGGGAGGTGCTTACATTGTCAGCATCTGCACTGGGTCAGGTGAACCCCCTATCCTGCCTGATTTTGCTGTCTTTATGGTTACATGGAGTCCAGCTGCAGTGGCACGAAACAGCTATGGATAGGTACTGTGCATCCACCCTTGCTGGCTTACCTAAGCCTTAGCAGATTCCCTTAGGAAAACGCAGAAGCAATAAAATGTTATTTTACAGAAGACAGTAAGACTCCTGCAGCAACTACCATCTTAAAAGAAAATGTTAGAAGCAGGAATAAAGAAGAAAATGTAGGGCTGTGGATGTTGTGCAGTGGTGCCATCATGTTCTTCCCTTCCCCCAGCCTTTTGATTTGTTCCCAGATTTGACATGTGAAACTAGGTCATAGCTCTTAGCCATACGTGCTTCAAAAGTACTAGTCACTCTGTGAGTGTGACACAGCATCTGTGGGGTGTTTTGGGGAGTTTTAGGATTGTTTTACGGGATGTAGAAAATCTGGTTTATTTGGGATTAAACTGTGCTTTAGCTGTTTCTTGGGAAATGGCACTGCAAATCGTTTGGGCGGTGCCTGGGCTTATCTCGGTACAGTAGGGTGTCCTTATTTTCTCTCTGAAGAAGTTAGGTGCCTCATCATAGCTGAGTGACATTGTGCTGGGACTCCTTTGCAAACAGGGCTACCGAGAAGCCACCCTTAGGGCCAGTGGTGAGGTGGGGAAGTACAGCATGTGACAGGATGCCCCAAGTCCTTGTCCTCCAAATGCTGACAAGACAAAGCACATTGTGTGTGCTTCTGCCTTTGGAGGGAGCCCTGGTCACCCCATGTGCTCCCTCCCCGCTGGTATCGGTTACGGGCTGTGATGTAAAGCATAGGAAACGGAGAGTGCAAATGCTATGCTGACCCTGAAAAGCGTTACTTGCCTGACTTCCTTTGGTACAATTCATGCTTATCGTTAGGTGCAAAAGTTAGTAGGATACAGCTGGTTAAACAAACCCTGCCCAAGTATAATGTCTGTGCTTACAGCACTGAGTAGTTAACCTTTCGTTACTTCATCCCACCCAAACCAAGGGTCTAATATTTTTTTTTGCATTCAGCTCTGCTAAAAACCCTGCAAATTTCACTTCATAAAGAGCTGAACTCAACCTCCAAGCTGAGTTTTTAATCTCTTTTTTCAGAATGGATTAGCTGTGTATTGTACTTCATCTTCGTGTATGTGAAGACGAGAAACGGCACATTGTATATAAACCTACGAAAATACATTAGTCATGTAATGAATGTTGTATTTTCATATCTTCTGGCAGAAAAAAAAAAAGTGGGCTGCTTACTAGTAATTGCACATCATATTTTAAAATAATGGTACAGATTTTTAATGCCTGTCTGCTGCTTTGCCCTGTCTCCTGTTCTAGCCAGCAAAAGCACATTCCCGGGAGAAGAGACCCTGAATGCCCTCAGCACAGCAGCACACATCCTTGCATTATAAATCAGATGCTTTAGGGAAGTTTCTTTCAAATCTCTCTCAAGTTCAGCAGGTTTTGGAGGTCAAACCTTTACTTTATATTCTACGCATCAAGGCTAAATCGTGTTATGTATAAAATACACTTGTACCAAGTCTTAGAGGCAAATCCCATGTTTAAGTAACATTTTTATCAAACTTTAAAAAAAGGTCTTTCTGGGAAGTGACAGGCAGAAAAAAAAAAAAACCCTCAAAATGCTAAATATCTCTTGCTTTTTGCAATAATTCAGATCCTTCCATCCTCGACCACGCTCTTTGCTGTCTCCAGATGGATGCACTTTCCTTAACTTGTGGTTCATCCCTCACCCTACAGAAGTGCTGATCATGTTCAAAACACTTCCAGAGAAGGTCAGTATTTGCTAAGGCTAAAAGAGATTTTTGTTCTAGGCAGTAAGCCACGCACATCTTTCCATGTGCATTACAATATAGCCTGTCACCTGGTGGGGAAATAACCATCAGTGGTTCTAATCTGGATGCAGCTAGCGTGGGCCACTGATGAAGGGTGTCAATGAAGAGCGCCTGCCTGGAAGGAGAGAACTTCCATCCTCTTGGTTTAGGGGCAGAAACAAAAGTAAAAGGAAAGGAAGGACTCTTCAGTTTAAATATCGAAAGTAATTAAACCAAAACTCAGCCATGCTATGTTGCTTTTTCCTGTTTGGTGAAAGTATTGCCCGTCTCACCACTTGATCAGGTATTGTCCCTGTTCCTACGTTCACAGAAGCTGAGGCCTTTATTTCTGCTGAAATAAAGGAGGAGAGGGAAGGGGAGGGAGAAGGTACGTGGGCTGGCCCTGGCACCGCAAGTGCTGGAGATGGTGCAGCACAGGGGGGAAGGACTGCAAGGAGAAGGCTGACTGGCTGCAGATATGAACATGGAAAAAAAGCAGTTGTAAGAGTCACTGGAGAAGCAGTTTCTAAACAAGAAACTGTGACTCTAGATGGGACAGTGACATCTGTGAGTGATATCCCAAGCCTGAAAGAAATCCAGTGCTTGACTTTGCTCTGGGAGCCTCAGCATCATCCCAGGATGGCTCTGGGAGTGACTCTGGCCCAGGAAGCAAAAATATTTGCTATTTTGGAGTGTTTGCTTAGGGATGACCATCTGAATGGTTTTAATTTGTGCATTTGTCTTGTATGCAGGCTGCCCTCAGAGCTCTCCACCTAAGCCTAGAAATTGTGGGTGCATTTCACGACGTGGTTTCATATGTTCTGGCTTTTGCTCAATTAGGAAATTCCTCAAACTGCTTTGGTGCCTTAAACCCAGAGCCTCTGACCCCAGACTGGGGAGGAACTGACAGGATTGGTAAGTAACAAAGACTCCGAGCTTAAGGTAGATTGTCCTGCGTACAAAAGAGTGTGAAATGCCAATGGTGAGAGACAAAAGCAGTATGAAGATGAGATTAATGTCAACCAAAGAATAAAGTCAAGATGATATTCCATCCTTCTTTTTTTTCTTTTTCCTGCTCCATTTTACTGATGGAAGACCGTTGTGTTTCAAGAGCATGCCCACAGCATCACAGATCTGTTGCAAACTCACAGAAGAGACACATAACTACCAGGCTCAGGAGGTCTGCTGCAGCAGGGAAAACGTGGCTCAAAAATTGCTCTTCTGCCCGTAGCAAGTGCCTGTTAAGCCACCTGATCAGCCCATGATGATTTTATCTTTACCAGAAGATTGAAAAAAGGCAGGCTTGGGTTCCTTTATTAAATCTATCACTTGATTCTTTTTCCAAAGGGTGAAACAGCAGAGGCGTGTGTCGTCCTGCACCAACATGGGTTTGTGCAGATAGAGTACCAGTTTCTCTATTAGCTTTGACCTGTTGTTCAAGTGAAACTGTACTGCAGGAGTGGGATTTACTTGCCTTTCCTTTAGTGGTTAGCAGTGGGGTAAGTAAGTACTGGGTGTCTAACCACCATTTTGATGCCGCTGCAGTCACTGGAAACCTTTGCTCAATTGTTGCACAAGTACCTTCAGAGCTGCTTGTCCCAAGCTAAAACGTGTTCAAAGTGAGCAGGACAAAACCTTCTTTGGAGGTGCCTGAGACTGCAGGAACCCAATTAGACATAATGCCTGATAATTAGGCAACTAAAGTCATGTGAGATAATCCTATCACAAATGCTGAAGTGCTCTTGGCATTTGGTTTTTCAGCTAGAGGGTTATTCCCGCAGAGTGAGCTGGAGGTTCAAAAGATGACATGCTACATGTACCTCCTCCTCCGTGGGTGCGTGTGCTGCATAGCTAGGCTGTCTTCATGCCACCTGCAAATGGCCCCATCTATGTGTCTGTACGTTTGGTGCTGCTCAGATGTGACTCAGGAGTAAAAAGTTGACCTGCAGAGCCTCCCTTCTGTCCTGGCATCTTTAAAAAAAATTAAAAATTGATTATGACAATTGAGTAAAAATATTAAATTCTTCAAGAATTAGGAAAAAATATCTCACAGACTAGCTTTATCTTTTCATGTCTCAGCTTTAATCCCTTATTTATTTTTCTTTTCACGTGGGTAAGATTTTTATTATCAATTCTGGATTTATCTTCTTGAAATTTCATTTTGGAAGGGAAGAAAGGGCTCAGTGAATCATAAATGCTTGTTACAGCTTTTATTTTAATACCATGCTTGTGAATGTTTGATTTTGAAATGGGTTTATTCTCTCTGACAAAAAGCACTGCCTGTTCTGTGCTGTGCACCCATTGTACCATCAAGTGCATATTAGCAGCTTCATTTGTATATGGCTGAGAAAGCTCACGTAAATTATCATGTTTAATGAGCTTTGAAACAATCAAGAAGACTGAGCTCAGTGATCAGTGAGAAAGCACACAACCAGATGTAGGAGGAATATTATGTGCAATGTATTTACATTTCAGACATATCTAATGTGTGCCTAGCTCACACATTTTTAAAACAGAAAATAACAGATAATGGTGGAGCCCTCAGTGCTCTGCTTTCTCTGGAACACATTTTGTACAAATAATTTAACTCCATTGCTCACGACCAAAAGATCTCTTTTGTTGTTGTTGCTGATGCTGAGGAATAACTTCCCTTTTCTCCCAAATCAGATCATTTAACTTTCCTAAACGATGGCAGCCCCTGCAGCCTGACAGAACGTTGGGTTTCTCTAACAGGCACTTCCAAGTTAAATCACTTCTGTAGTGGCTGTGACTTGGGAGGCACTCAAGCCCTGTGCACCCATTTCTTACTAACAGCAAGAGCAAGCAGTTCCTCTTGTAAGGGTAATGACTTGTAGAGACCCACTGCTTTGAGAAATTTTTTTTGCTAGGCTTAAAGGAAATGAAAAAACCTTACAGCCTCAGCAGAAAAATATTCATTAACTTGCAAAATGGAGCCTCACCAGTATTTTATTAAAAACATTTGGAAAAGCTGTCCCTATAATCCCTTATCAGATAGTAAGTAGTTTAGGTCCTTGGAATAAGTAAAATGCCACCTCAGGACCTGATTCTGCTCCTATCTGAGAAATCTAATCTCAATATGAGTACTGGTAAGATATACCACCATCTTTATTTATTTAGAATAATTAACTTTTCAATGGGAAAGGCTAATAAAAGAACCATCCTTTTGAGTCGCTTGTAACTTTTCATTCCTATGCCTTTTCCTCCCTGACCTTATTACATCCTCATATTTCTCCACCTGCTACAATCTCTTTCCTTAAAGCCTGGTTTTGTAGGGTTGAGGAGGATGTAAACAAATTCTTCTTCTGCCTCCCAGGAGAGGGCTGAAAAATGAAGAAAGTCCTGAAATATAAAAGTGCTGGAGGGAAATCAAGTTTACAGAACCGAGATATTTTTATGTGACTTTGTCAACACATTACCTGATAAAATTACTGTTCTTGGGACTTCAGGGGCTGAACTTCAAGGCATACAGAAAATGATTGACAACCTTCAGAATCCTCTGGATCCCAGGGAAGTTGCCCAGCTGTTAGCCATTCACAGAGAAGTGATCTTCCTGCAGTTTGATGCAGCAATCAGGCATCGACTACGGTAGGAATTACAGCCTGTTAGGGTTGGAACTGGCACTTTTTTACAGAGGCACATTTTTTTTGCTCACAAAGAAAGAAAAAAATGTTGGAAAAATGAATTTAAATGTTGTCTATGGTGTTTGCCCCAAGACCATGAAACGTGCCCTGTAAGCATAGAAATTTCCCTTTCACTACAAGTGCTAGTTTTCCTTTAACTGAAACTGTTGAGAGCCCTTACATGCTTCCTTGAAGGATCTTAACACACTATGTGTAAGAAGAGTTGTCATATTATCTGAGCATGATATCACCATAAAGTTGTGTTTCAGGAACCTGTACAGAGGTAGGCTTAGGATTTAATCTTTTTGTTTTGCTGTGGGATCTACATTCCATTTTATATTTTCCTCTATTGAAGAATGATTAATAAGCAGGTACATCCTGTATCTTTTTCTGTGGTATCTAGCAAGAGGACAAGGGGTAATGGGATGAAGCTGGAATACAAGAAGTTCCATTTAAACATAAGAAAAAACTATTTCTCTGTTCAGGTGAGGAAGCCCTGGCACAGGCTGCCCAGGGAGGGTGTGGAGTCTCCTTGCTTGGAGGTCTTCAAGACCCCCCTGGACATGTTCCTATGTGACCTGATCTAGGTGAACCTGCTTCTGCAGGGGGGTTGGACTAGATGATCTCTAAAGGTCCCTTCCAACCCTACCATTCTATGATTGTATGATCCAGGTTCACCCTTCTGTAAAATGTTATTTACCCCATCACAGATGCCCAGCTAAGATAGGTCAGGTCTTTGAAGTAGTAACTGTCTTCCTTTTTATCCTCGCTCTCCTCCCATTTGTTGTCTGTCAATAATGGTCACAGGTGTTTTGAATTTGTTGAAGAAGTAACCTTGGCAGAACCAAAATTAGGGCAGGATATTCGAATGTAAGTGAAATTGCAAGCCTGTGGATGACACATGGTGCTAGACTAGATTTGCAGGTGTAACCTGCCAGGGGCAGGCAGGCCATGGAGTACATCAAAAGAGAAACACCTCCTGGACTTGCTTTTGTGTAACACACGGGACCAAGTCCAAACTCCTGCAGCTGAGAGCTGTTCTCGAAGAGCATCCATGATGTGTTTGCCTAAAACATCCCTGAAGGAGAAGTGAAAGCCAAATAAATATCACCAGAGCTGGAGCTCAGCTTCAAAATGGGAAACTACATGAAAAGGAGAATATTTGCTGAAAAAAAACCCACAAACAAACCAAAGCTTAGAAGCATTAGCTAGAGAGGTTAAATCCTTGCAGATGGTGTGGAGACTCTTTGAGGACACACTGGAGGCACTCAAAAAATGCATACCACATGTGAGGAAAGACTTAAGAAAGGGTAAGAGGATGCTGGCATGGCTAAACAGCAGGATTAAACAGATTATTAAAGCAAGAAGGCATCCTTCAAAAAGCTGAACTTTCATTCAAATGAAGAAAATAGGACTATAAACTGTGACAGGATAAATGTAAGAGGATTCAAGACAGCACAGCAAAGATTTCGAGGAATAATTTTGCTGCAGGCTTCAAGGCTAATAGTAAATCTTGTTTCAAATATACCAGGAACAGTAAACCTGCCAAAGTCTGTAGGGCCAGTAGGTGATCAGAAGTGTTCTGTGAAGATAAGTCAATAGCACACATTTCTTAAAAAGAGATTTGTTTGTTTCTGCATTCCCTGTGGAGGAATTTGAGGAGGTTCCCACACCAAAACCTCTTTTTTGGTATGGGAGATGCATGGGCATGTATTGGAGATGTTGGGCATCAGGAGTGCTGCTGACAGTGAAATTGTTGCCAGGGAAAGTTATGGGTCAAGCAGACTGAAATGAACAAGCTGACAAGACCAGACACTGTTCAAGAATTCTGAAAGAACTCAAGGATTTTACTTTTTATAAAGAAGAATCTCAAGTACCAACTATGGTGTGTACTTTCTTGCTTAACACTGCCTTGATACCCGAAGACAGGAAATGGCTGATGTGTCGCCACTTGTTAAACAAGACCTGGCTAATCCCAGGCTGATAAAGCCAATATCCATAGTGCTCAAAACAGCAGAAACTGTAATGAAGGGGATACACGGACAAATAGGATGTATTCAGGAAGAGTCAATATTGCTTTTGAAAGTGCAATCGTGCCTTACAAACATACTGGGGTTCTCTGAAGGTGTTGGAAACATGGATAAAGGGTTGATACAGTTTGTCTGGATTCCCTGAAAGCTTTAATAACATCAAAAGAGGCTCTTAGGAAGTCTAAGCAGGCACTGAATGTGTGAGGAGATGGTCACATTTGTAAATAAATTGTTGAGATTTAGGAAGGAGAAGACCCTAAATGGGCAACTTTTCAAGTGGGTAAGGAAGGTTGCCAGGGTCTGTGCAGGAGTCTGAGCTTTCTCCTGTGCTGTTCAGGTGATGATAAATTACATTGTAAAAAGACTGAAGCTAAGGTGGTACCATGTGTACATGCTACTGTGATACTGAGGATGCTAAGAGCAAGAGCTGGCTGGAGAAGGACTTTACAGAACAGAGTGACTGCAAAATAAAACAGCAGATGGAGTTCAGTGTGTTAGTAAAACAATGCACGTGGGGAACATCCCACAATCCCAATACATAAAATGGCAGCCTCTGACTTACCATTACCATGCAGTAATGAAATCTCAGAGTTATGACAGATAATTCTGTCAAAATTTCAGCCTCAGCAGTGATCAATAAAAAAAAAGGTCAAATCAATTGTCTTTAGGAGAGCAAAAATAAGAACACCACTACATTGCTGAATAAATCTGTATTGATGAGCCTGTTTTGGTCCTCACCTGAGGAAGGACAGAGAATTCTGAAAGGCTCCCAGGGGAACTACATGGATGATGAAAGGTTGCTGGGTGGAACAAGTAGTACAACTAGGGGAGAGGCCTCCAAAACCAGCAGCTGAATGCAGGGGATAAAGAAGGATCGTCTGCTTATGGTCTTTCCCAGCATAAGGTGCATCCCAGGTGAACAGCAGGTAGCCAGCTCTGAACAACAACAAAAAAGAGGTTCTTGCATATGGCTTGTAATTAGACTGTAGGATTTCTTGCTGTGGGATGTGGTGGGTGGTAAAACTTCACAGGAGTCAGAGAGAAACTGTCTCAGTCTCGTAGAAGACAAATCCACCAAGGCTTATTAAACATTTAGCAATCACTTCTGGCTGAGGAAATGCTTGAGCTACAAATTCTTGGAGGCTGTGAGAAATATCAGCATATGCCTGTTCTGGAGATTTTTGTGGTCTTCTCATGAATCTGCTTTCAACCACTGTGGGAGAGGACTCTGAGCCAGATGAACCTTTGCTCTCACCCAGTATGACCACTCTTGTGCTATCCGGTGGAGTTGGGATCGTAGGTGTTCGTATACTGAAGACCTTTTTGTGTAGACTTGCAAGAGAAAAAAATTACCTTGTGCTTTTATTTCTATATTTTCCTGATTAAAATACTGTAAAGGTGAGGGCAATACTTTCCTCAGATAAGGAATTGTGTATTAAAAGGAAGTAAGAAGAAATGAAATATATCAGAAACTTCATCTTTCTTTTTCCTTATTGCCAGTGCAATTAGTTTCCATTTTCTCCAGACCAGGGCTTACAGTGTGACACTAAATCCCATTCAATCTCTTTTGAACTTCTCTTCCAAGTTTAATCCCAGAAGCTGTTATTTGTCCCTATGATTCCTTTGTTAGTCCTGCAACTGATGCAAACTCCATGTCATTTTTTAAAGCTCTTGTGTGTATTTGACAAAAGCAAAAGAACAAGATCCTTCAAAAGAGGATATGCAGCTACAGAAAGAGCTGAACAGTTCTTGGCTCTTAAAATCATGTGAATGAAATACAGGAGAATTGAGGGTGGCAAAGAGACTGCAATGAAATGACAAAGTCGTGTCTAAGCTTTGTTGAGTAATAAATTTATATGATGCATAGGCTGTTGTAAAAAGTAGCTTTATGTATGGGATTGCAATCCAAGCATGAGGAGCCAGCTGGGTCCCAGATGCACCATACAACTGTGTTGGAATAGCACTCTGCTACTTTAGCTGAGCTCTAGTGCGTGTGGCAGGTGCATTTGCTAGGTGAGAGCAGGTCTCATGAAGATCAGCTAGGAGTGTTGTTGCTAAACCTAGCTCCGGACTCCAGCTTCAAGTATCCTATAATATAGTTCCAAAGCTTCACAAGTACTTTTGAAAAGCCTTGATAAGCTTTAATGGCTCTTTCATTTTGTACAGGAAATTATCCTATTATCAGGAATAGGAGGTAGCAGAGCTTCTGGATTATTATCCAGTCTTTTAGCTACCTGAACATCCCTTTGCATTAGCATATAGACTTAAGTTTTGCTGTAAATGTCCCCAGTTAGATGCACTTTCACACGTGTATCTATGTCATTAGCATTTGTGTCTGTTTTAATCATGGTATCGGATGCTATCTCTATCTGTTAATACCACGTTGGGTTATAATGAGGTGCAGGAGAATTTTGAAGTAATCTTACTTCTTTTTTAATACAAACGTTTTTGTTCCTATACAGAGAGACATTTTTGTCTTTAGGGAATGTTTCAGCCTACCAGACTGTTACAGACAGGATATACCATGCACTGCCTCCATTGAGTAACTGTGTGATTCAGAGTGCGTTTGCTTCGCAGCTAAGGCTCCCACAGCTTCTGGACCCTCAAAGCTGCAGGGTGAGTAAAGCATATCCTCAGAAGCACTTTTCCTCTGGTTGCACTGAGCTCCTTGGAGAGAAAAAAAAATCTGGTGTGCTTACTCCTTCCCTACCACGGTGGAAAGAAGGCAACCTCTAACAACTAATTAAAATATTCCCACAATCAATCACAGCTGATTAACATGAATCACCAGTAGGAGTTCTAGAAAACACTCTCTACAGAAGGGAATGATAAAAAATCCGAGATGGAATGTAATCACACTGACATCTCCAAAATGGAATTATTCTGCATTATAGATGGTGGTTCTACAGACTTTCAGTTTTCAGTAATTACCCTTCTAAGCTGTTTTATCATCTGTCAGCAGTTTTAATTGCCTAACATGTCTGCCGTAGTTATGCGCAAGATATTTAGGTCTAGTGTTTTTCTTAGCTTTAGCATCATACAGGGTTATGTAATGCCAAATTACACACCTATGTGCTCAAGAGTCACCTTGAATGACACCAGCAAAAAAAAGCTGGTGTCATGTTAGGGAAAGAAAAGATGAATCTTGCTGGTGATATTAGCAGTAAAGTAACAGGCAGTTTTAAGTAATCATGCTAACTTCACGTTTCTTAATTTTAAGGCCACCCTGCTAATTATCCACTATCACATATTACTGTTTCACCTTTAATAGTGTCTTTCCCCAAAAATGAGTTATAAGAATACAGTTTTCTGCCACCTCTGCCTTGATTTAGATGACAATGACACATAAGACCTCCTTAGCATAACACAGAAACAGGATTTGTACTGGCATGCAAAATCTGGGTATCTTTGAGGAATAAGATGTCTTGATGCCTCTGAGATAGGACCAGCAATAAATGACTGACAGTAGGTAGGTAAGGTCATGGGAGCTGTTCAGTGGAGGCAGAAGCAGCACAGCATCTTGGTAGGGAATGTGTTCAGGAATGAATTCTATTGCTTCTTCCCAAGGAGTGATAATACATGCTTTTCTTGTTTCTAATACATGGCTCTCTTTCAAAGTCAGAGCAGGGTGTATCACGTATCAAATAATAGCTTGGCCTCTGAGTTGCCTTTTCCTGCTCAGATTAGATGGGACTCTCATAACTAATTGAATGTTGTTCTTATTTATGAACAGTCATCTCTGTTCTTTTAGACACTCGTGCATTTTCCTTGGAGAACATTCCTAATGGATGGAGGATTGTTTCCAGTCACTATCAACAACATGATTAATATAAATTACAACATGCAGGTACAGTGAGACAGTAGCATTGTGCTTATGTTCAAAGACATAAAGACAAGATGAATCTACGATGCAGGAGGAAATCAGGCTAATACTGTCTCATTTTCTGTCTTTGTTTTTTAAAGAAGTGAACTAAAGACTTTTCTGTCCAAAAGCCCATTATGCTATTTACTTCCCATTTGATCTTTCTTTGAACAAAGTAGAGCTTTTTTATTGATAATGAAGCTACAATTAGCATTTGTCTAGTGTTCTGCAGCTAGAGTATCAAGTAATTGTTATGCACGGGCATATGTGTTTTAGGACCGTGGTGCAAAAAGCTGGAAATCTGTTTGTGTTTATAACATAAAATAGGCTGTGCTGACAGTTACCTGAGACGTGTTGTTACTGGTGAAGCTCTGTGCAGCAGACCTTCAGAGACTCTCCCTTCCCCTCCAGCTGTGCCTGTGCAGCCTGAGTGATGCAGACCGAAGAGTTGCTCACGGAGAGCTGGTGGCAATGGAGTTTCTAATGGAGGATGTACTGCAGAACAGTTATGGCCCTGCTGTGGAAGAGCACATTGACTGTCAAGCCCCATTAGCTAAGAGCAAGCAGGTACCTCTGACAACTCTATTTGTGACCGTACAACTTCTGTGTAGGACTCCTGCTAGTTTTTGCAATCAGATCTCTGTGAACATAAGTGACCTAGTCCTGTGGTATGCTGTAATAACCTCATCTACTCCCGGCCATCTAGTAAGAAACAAAGGGAAGAAAGTTGCCTCCTATAAATCCTGGGTGCTCTCAAGAGATAGTGATAAAGGCCCTATCTTGAGAGCCTGTTGGTGTCTCCAGACCTTTCGAAAACACAGGCTGTCCTGACTTCTCCCCACACCCCACCAAGGGTCCAGCTCTTTCTTCATCCAGAGCTATTCATTGCAAAGGGGAAAGAAACAGCTTGGCCACTGTTTAAAACCAGATCTAGTCAAGGAGAGGCAAGGTACTTCCCCGAGTGCTTGCATTGGGGACATCTATGTGAGGAATGGTTGCTGGCAGCACCTAAAGCTTGTTAGAAACCACACAAATATTTGGTTCGAGGAATGGTGAGATTCACGCTAGTTGTGATAGAAATCAGATGCGCTGATTGATTTGTAAGGTAAAAGGAGCAGAAAAGTTGAATTTACTTATTTTAAGGTCTTCTTCCTTCAAGACCTGACCTAAGAGTTTGATTTCTGTCACAGCACTTTTAGCAGAGACCAGCAGAGAGTGATGCTGTTGAAACGATTCACTTGAGGAAAGCAGCAATAAAGATTTAACTTTTGTGCAAATTTATCCCCATCTCTGCCGTATGTGAGCACTCACTGCAATCAGAAACTAGCCCTTTTTTTCTCCTGTCCTGTGCTCTGAAGGACACTGCTGTAAGGCCCCGTTGCAAGTTCTGGTTGTGCAATAGCATGTTGTATGTCTCGTCTTACTGTATTTCACGAGGTGCTATTAAGCAAAGAAAATGATGTGAAAAGCTTCTCATAGCTTTTTGAAACAAACTATTTCCCTGTGACTTCCATCAGGATTTGGCAGAAACGGATGACTCAAGTGCTAAGTGGTTGCAGAACAGCAAAAAGATGTGCAAACTTTTGCTAAGCCATCGTGATCCGATCACATCGCTTAACTTGCTGAGGTCTTTTCTGATACTATGGAAGCGACTAGAAACATTAAAAGCAGAATGGGGCCGGCTCAAGCTGAGGACTGAGGATATCAATACAGTTCCTCTCTACAAAGAGTTTTGTGAGCAATATGTGTAAGTTTCCTTGGATGCAAGAATATTCCAGAGTGAATGAAAAACAGAAAAATAACAAGTCCCTGCCTCCCCCATCCATTTTCCTCCTGTTCTCCTCTTTCATTTGTCCTTTTGAGGGGGTTTGGAGGGTTAATTTCTACCTTTATTTTTGCTTATAATTAACCTAGTACTTTTGCTTTTCTCTAAAAGCTTGAGAGCTACCTTTTGTTTCTTCGTTTCAGTATAGCTGGTTTTCTCCCCTCTTTTGGTATCTGTTCAGACTGTTTGCTACTGATGTTTTCCAAGTGCATTCTTCTCCATCGTGTGACCTGCCTCTATATTTCAGGCTTCATAAACAATGTTAAATACAGTACTTGAATAAATGGAAATTCTGAAAGCCTGTTAGAAGAATTGTAGCAGAATTCTTCCTGACCCTCCTACTTGGCTCAACTTTGAGCAGTTAAGAATAGAAAACTGGAAGATTTCCATCAGAGAGGCCCTTCTGAAAGCAGAGAATGGAACATGGTTTTAAAAAGCCTTGTCCCTGGAAACCACAAGCAAGGAAGTGAAAGAGCAAGATGATACACAGTGAAATCTGTGCAGGAAGGCACTGGGAAACACTGTTGTCATGCAGTGGAGCACAGAGGAAGCAATGCTCAGTGGGCCTGTCCCTACCAGGGACATTTACCTGTACCCTGGCATTACGGCCCATACGTTACCACCAGATCAGGGCAGCACAGTCCAATGTTGGAGGCCCATGGTCTTTGCCCCTGGATAATTTATAAACTCTGCTGAGGGAGCAGCTCTGGGGAGGAGCAGGGCTGGGTTGCAGGAGGGTTGGGAGTCAGTGGCATAAGTTCTCCTTGCAGAGTGAGTGACGGCTTGTGCTTCCACCATGGGGCTGGGCAGCTGCAGGACGGCCCCAGCTTCAGCATCTCCCAGCTCTTTCACACCCAGAGCTTTCTTGAGGTGATGCCTCAGATCAGGTTTAGCAGTTATTGCCTCCTGGGAGGATGGGTGAGTTCCCTGCCCCTCCCTTTGCTTACACTTGCCTTTGGGCAGGAAGAGTAGTAGCACCTGCAACAGCTCTTTCCTAGCAGGCAATCTGCCAAATGTACTGTACCCCAAAACCCCACTGTGTTTTCATCCTCTGCACCCCTGCCTAACCCCTTCTACAGATAAGAGCTCCCTATTCCCNGCTCTGTTCTCACCTTTGTGTTATGCCATCAAGGGTTTAAAAGGCAGCATGAATAAGGCAATAAAATGTAATGAGGTATGTATGCCTTGCTAAAGGCTTTTCTGCTTCCAAGACTAAAGTGCCTGTCACTTAGCACTTAGAAGCACTTAGCAAACTCATGATCAGATAGGAAAGAGAGCAGAGGGAGGAGATGGAGGGAGTTTCTTAGTCTATTTGAATGAAGATAATAGACAAGTTCTTTACCAGTGACCAGATTTCACTGCTTTATCTGGTTGATGCCTCGTTCCTTGCCCTCAGTTTCAGCTTTGTATTGTTACGAACGTGGAGAAATTACTGAACCATCTAATAAGGCAGGACCAGTGGAAGAGTCTGTCCTTGTCAGTTGAGTGAGGCTAATGCAGTGAGCTGAAACTGAATCATATTCTGCATGGGTCAGGAATGGGGGCAGGGGAAGAAAAATGAAAGTTAAGGTCCAGGGTCAGTAAATGCAAACACAGTAATTCTGAGAGCAAATGTGTGAAATACCCACATCTTGGTGATTCTAGCACAGATATCCTCTACCCAGCCATGAAAGCCATAGTCAGACAAACAGGCACAGAGGAGGACTTTGGAGAGCCTGTTACAAGCACTCAGCATACACTTGCCCCCAGAGGAGCATCAAAAATCGAAATGAAAGTGCACCAGGTAAGGGGAGGGTTATTAAGTGGGGCATTACACAGAACCACGCAGCATTGTGTTTGTCCACAACTTCAGCTAAGCACACCTCAGCCCAGTGGGGACCCATGGAGGCTGTCCTGGGACAAGTTTGACAGATGTGGATGACCCTAGAAGTTCTGCAATAGGTACTGGGACAGCTCAAAGCAACAGAGGAACCTGTCTCTACCCACAGAATTTGTGGCACAGCCCTCAGCATGCAGTCACTCTCAAATGTTAACCTGGACACTGTATCTGAAACTACTGCATTTTAGAAAAGAATCTAAAGAGGAGAATTGCTTTGCTTTATTCTGCCACTTTTTGAGAGATGGCAAGTTGCTTTATAAGCAGTATGGAGATTTAGTATGAACTAAATATTAAACCTGATTCTAGCTTCAAAAGCTTTTGGAAAGCCTAGAAATCCACATGATCCATGATGTGCAAAAGAAGATTAACCAGGAGATGAATCTAGTGATATCTGAAAGAGCCAGGCAAGACGGCAATCTCCCCACTGGTAAGCAGAATTAAAATACCCTTCCTGGGAAGTATGGGAGCCCCAGTGTTGAGAGGGAAGAGTAACTCTGGCACATAAAAGCAGCAAAGTCCTGCGTATCAACAGGAGAGCATGCTTGTTCTCAGCACCCCGCTTCCCCTTGAGCCCATTTGGAGGCCAGGGACTGAACCACTGGGAAAGCATCACTGACAAGAAATGGCTTACCCTCAGGAAACTCCCTGGAGTGTTCTGGAGAGCCCATTGTGAGAAATTCCAGAAATACATTTAGCAGAAAGCTATGAAGAATTGTGCAATGAAATACCATCCACCTTTCTGCATGGGCCTGTTTATTCTGTCTGTTCAACAGATCCAGATTCCCTACATCTAACAGTTCACTTTCTCTTTATAAAGTAAATGTTTGGTCATAATCACTCAAAGACAGTTTTGCAAACAGGGCCAAATGCTCATTATTCTGGAGTTTACAGGCAGCTCAAAACAGACTGATAGGAAATCTCTCCTCTATGTTGGAGTGTTAATATTTTAGGCCCAGCAGTACAATTTAAATGCCAGACTTTTTAGTAAGCTAGGTGTTTACTTGGTACAAATACTGCATGGGTGTAGGCAATTTGGGTATTCACCAGGCACTAACAATAAAAGCAAAGAAAAAATAGAAATAAAAGGGAAGAAAAATGTGCCCGGCTGCCACTGCTTGTGGTTGCAGGCAGAAATAATTAACTCACAGAAATGTTCAATTTCACACAAAAGCTACGTTCTGTACTCAATAATACAGAAAAGTTCAACACACAATGGTGGGCCAGGTCATTATGGACAGAACTGGTCTGTAATTAAATTGCAGTTGTGCTTTGGTACCAGATATTGCATTGCAATCTCTGCAATGGCATTTACTTTTTGTTGTAAACATTTTAGGACAGCTGAGAAACCTTAAGCTCTAAAGCACACCCAGTGTCAAATCCCAGGGATTACTGAAGGATCAATATTTTGTGACAGTGATACCCACTGATGTGTGGTTTTATTCTGGGTTGTTTGGGGTTTTTTTTTCTCCCTCTTTTACTGCAGAGCTCTGGACACACAGCGTAATGCAAGAAAATTTCTCAGTTGCACGACCACAGATAGCTGAAACATTTGTTCAAAGGCTGATGGAAAGCTACCAAGAATCAGATACAGAGGTACATATTCTGCACTTCTATCTAAGCAACAGCTAAATCATGTTTACAGCTTTATTTATCAAAGCCCTTGTCAAGCAGTGATCTAAAAGAGAACCCACATTTCTTAAGCTTATGAGCTTAGATTCAGATTATGTTGGTTTGTAATAGCGGCGTTGGCAACAAACTCCTGTAAGGCCCTACTGCCTTTTGACGGGTTTATTTTAGCTCTCAGGACTGTTGCAATGTGAAGATGAGTTAGGGCTGGTTGTTTATATGCAACTGCAATGCAGGATTGCAGGATCTCATTCATGGATTCAGTAACGGGAAATCTTCTTCATGAGTCATTGCTAAATCAGGGGTCCAGAATGATGTTAGGAAGCAGTTTTAAGGGGGTTTTAAGTGAAATGTAAAGAAAATATTTATCAAAATATGTCCACTTCTGGTTAAAAACCACAAAACGTTGTTTTGAGAGAAGGGATGTTAGGGCCCAACTACAATCCAGGCAGTTTGTGAGCTGGTGATTTAATTTAGATTCTGAAAATTCTGGTTTAGCTTCAGATGAGAAAAAAACACATTTGACACTTGCAGCTAGAACCAATAATACATAAAAAAAGACAAACTCATTTTCCATTAGTGGGCAAAATCTTTTGAATACTTTTCCTTTTTTTGCTTCACTTTGATATCATGGAAGCATTTTATTTATAATAAGGTGTCTGTGTTTCATATTGATGTATGACATAGCAACTCTCCTGAGTCAGGCCACATACAAAGCTTCTTGTTTCGTTTTCCCAGGTTACTTTTAAGAAAAGCCATTTACAACAGTGTCTCACCATACTGGGCTGTGACATCATGGCCAGAGAACGCAGCAACTTTGAGACCTACTCCATGTTTTATGAAAATATTCTCCAGCAGCAGCAGCACTTACTTTACCAAAGAGAACAAGTATGATCAGAATATTGATTCTACCCTCTGAGAACAGGAGAAAGTGTTTTTTTTCTGGGTGGGAGGTAGTTGCTAAGTAAAAAATCAAGTCAAGCTGTCAGGCAGAGAAGTTGTTGAAGTGGAGCTGGGCTACACAAGCATATTTACCGTGCCTCTTTGTGCTTTGCTTCAGGAGCTGCATGCAGTGGAAGAAGGCGGCAGTCAAAGCAATACAGCTCTGACACAGGTTGGTGATGGTGGTCTGTCAAATGCTAGTACTTAGGGATCTCATTTGGGGCAAAGTCCCACTGTTCAGACCTGTGGTGACAGCCTATGAGAAGGGGGCTCTGGGGCTGCTGTTTTTGCCTTCAGTGCCAGGTCTGCCAGAAGGACTTGCAAAATGAAAATAACCTGAAGGCAAAAGTAGTGGCCTTCTTCCATGGTTCATGTTCACAATGGATAACGTTCATACTGGTAACCTTCTAACTTAAACTTCTTCTGAGCGGTCTCTTCCTTCAGAAGGCATTTTCCCAGAGCAATTCAATCCCATATACTGACTGAGAAAGAAAATTAAAGTGGGTGAGATGTAGGCCATACTGCAGGATAGGTACCAGGTATGCTCCATCATGGCCACATAACCAACTCCTCTTAAGTTCTGAGTATTTGACTTTGCAGCTTCAGTTGTGTTTTTTAGGACAGCTGCTATGTGTGGGTGGAATTTTTAAAAGAAGTAAACCCAGCCAATAAATCAGAAATGCTGTCTTGTGGAATTGTGTGATATCCATGTAATCTATTAGCAAGCTTGGCTCCATTAACACAAACTCCACTGCGAAAGGCATGTCAGCTGCTACAGAAACCCACACTAGGGAGAAGAATGCCTGGGTTTCAGGGACATTTTCACAGCAATGTTAGAACTCCTGCATATTGGATTTCATTACTGGGCTTTTCTTATCTGTCCTCATCATTGACTACAAGACTTCAGTTCTTCTCTGTGTTTCTTATCAGTCTCTTGTCCCACTTTTTCATGCTTTTCCCCTCTATATCCTTTTCTGTCATGTCTCATCAGCAGCTTCCCTTCTTTCCTGATCCCTTCTTTCCTGATCTCACTATCTCGTCCATGTTTGAGAAGGCTGGAGTCAGAGACAAAATGAGAAATATGTGTGAGGTTTCAGCTGGGTGGTAAGATTCAGGAGGAGTCAGTAGGACTTTCCTGGAAGCTTTGGGCAGTGGAGTCTTACTCCCTTATACTTTGCCAGCTTATCATCAACAAATTGCTGTCTCATCTGTGTTGTACCTGAAGGAAGTGGCCCGGCGTGGCCAGCTGCCTGCTGCCTCCAGGCTCTGCTTCAGCCTCAGAAGAAACTTCCTACTCTCAGTTTCACTTCTTGATAGCCTCAGGCAATTAACAGAGGCTATTGCAAGTCTGAAGAGCAAGCTTAGTTGCTGAGTGAAGGTGTTATAAACCATGAGCGAGGTTCAGGCATGATCAGCCAAAATGGGGTGGCAGATAGATTAAAAAGTCTCTAAGGAACATATGTGAATCACATGAGTTGCTTTTCTTCCTTCAACAAAGTCTTAGGATTTGACCAACTTTTTTTACAAAAAAAGACACTCAAAACAGAGGAAAACTAGTGCTGCTCCAAATAAAGATCACCAGAATTTTTCAGCACGGCTAAAATACATTTATTTTTCCCCAACATTCCTTTTCAGAAGTCTGTCATTCATGTTTGCTGTAAGAAAAAAAAAAATCCCAAACCTCACACAAAACTTCAGTGAGAATCCAGTGAAGTTATATGCATTTACTACTTAGATCTGGCATGTAGAGGCTCCAGGCAACCTTGAAAGCAGAATGTGCCCTTGGCTGTGCCCACAGTCTGCACTTGTGCCCATTTCTTATCTGAATAACGTAATATGCTAAGAATGAGTTTTAGCTTTCCTCCATTGTGTTCATTTGGTTGCAAATGCTCTTCAGTGGTATGAAAATGACCAAACTTTTATATCTAACAAGGACCTACCCATGTGAGGTTTAAATTCTGTCATTTAAATATTTTTAAGTTCTATCATAAACCTCCCTACTTGTGCCAACCTGCTGCCCTTTCTGAGGGTATGTTAATTGTCAGATATCAAAAAGTGAGACACATAATTGTTTTTATCATATATTAAGTGGCCTGTATGTACAACCTTATCAGCAGACTGCATATTTGCTCTGATAAATGCATTACGTCATAGCTTACTGAACGAAGCCTGAATACAATTCTTCTGACTTTCTCTCTGGAGGCAGGGGAGATTATGCCAAGCTCACTGACACAGCAGAGCCATGCACGAGATCTTCTAAAATCAGTTTTCATAAACCTGGTCCCTAATCCTTCTGCTCCTCTGTTCTCTGCACACATTTCCTTCTGTCAGTTTTCATACCTATTAGTGAGATCCTTCTTTTCTGATGACCAGAAACAGACTCCTTAAGGTTGTATAAGAAATTTATGTATTTGCCCCCTTCAGATATTGGTCATGAACTGCCACAATTCTTGATATGGTTTACTCCATATCATCAATGGGTTATTTTCCTCAGGCCACTCAATTATGAAGATATTTCTGTTCTACTTCATTAGGTATCACACAACCTATTCAGAGCTCTGGATCATATACTCCTAGGCTATGGTGCTTGCTCATCCCGAGCTTTGCTCATTCACTTTCTCTGCTGTGATAGATTGTGGGGCTGTGCCATGGGATGATTATGGAAATAACTGCTGTCAGAGCCCAGCTTGCTGACTTAGAGGAAGAAAATCTTGGTCTCAAAGAGAAGATTAGAAAAGAAGTACGGGATGAATACGAATCACTAGTGCGGAACCTATTTGTGACTTGTGTCCATCTGAAAGTAGGTACAGAATAAGAGGAGGTACGCTATCGGTCTTTTTTGTGCTGCTCTATCATTTGCCAACAAGTGTAGCACTCAAAGGAACGAATTGCTGCAGTGTGCCAGGTGGATGAATGGGTGAATCATTTATCTCCTGCTGCTAGAAGCATCTTGAGAAATGTCTGGTAGAAAAATAAGTGGACCCTTTCCAAGAGAGGAGGCGTATTCTCGATGGAACAGGTACCACATTACAGTGAGTGATGGAAGCTCTTTTTAGTTACAGTGGAGGGAACTTTTTTTTGATAGAATACTTCAGTTTGTAATAGTGTGCATTATTTTTCTTGGAAACAGTATGTACTCTGAGTAATTGTATTGCTCACTCTAACAATGCCTTTGTTTTCAAGTAGCCCACTGATTTCTTTGGGGCAATATATGTCATTACTTCCAAAAAGAAGATACCTCAATCCAGCCTGTAAGAACTGAACTTATTGTGACCATGTGTATTACAGAGCAACTACCTGCATCAGGTCCCCAGGGTTTTGACTGAGGGTTCAGAAGCCCCGTAATGGGTATGGCCAGGGGAATAGGGACATGAGGAATGTGGTGAGTTCAGTTTTCACCAGAAAGCCCACCTTTTCACTGTAGTGCTGTTACTCCCATTAAATACATACATTGTCGATAGGTTGTCTGCAAATTACACAACCGAAATTCCACTTCTTGCAGTGATTGAATGCAAGAAGAATATGTCTCTGTCTTTCTGATACATTGATTCTAGTATAATAATTAGGAAGAAGGACCATCTGGTTATACTTGAGAGACTTCTGAAATCTTCTGAATGTTGCTTTCCCATATGTGCACACTTTATCTCATATGGGTTCTGTTTGCAATTGCAGGGAAAGCTGGATGTCTATCGCCTTAGCATTGAGCAACGCGTGTTTGAAATCATCAGTGAAGTGAGAAGAGAAGGAGTTGACAATATGATTAATCTGAAGAAAAAGTCTGGCTCCACTAAAACTAATGGTGACTTGAAAGAATATTTATCTAAAGTAAGGAAATACATATGTGTGTCAGTAAATGAATGAACACAAGGTTAATATCCTGGTTAAGCTTGCTGAAGATAGCTTAAGTTATTGCACTCTGTCTGGGATATCGGTTGGGTGAAGAGAATGGAGATGTTCTGTTACAAAGCTCTGTTAATGGCTACTCATTTGTCAGGCTGTCATGAATCCATCCTCTTCGACTGTGTGTTTATGCTCCAAGTGCAGAAATTTTGGGCCAAACCCAGTCCTTAGACCCTGAATAACTACATGTACTTGAATTGAACTTGGTTCTAAACTTAGGAACTCTGCTTTCAGTCTGTTCTGAGTGAAACTAACACCACACTTTCTACACAGGTGAGCAGCAGAGAGGTTGAACTTGAAGAAATATAAATGTGAACCCACGTTCAATCATGTGTCAGCATTGTCATGGGTTGTCATTGTCCCCATTTCAGATGGACGAAAGAAAATGTGATGCTTCAGTGACCCTGATAAAAGTGGGGCTGGGAGTTTTATCTTCTTGTTGTGCAAGCTGATCATGTAAAAGAATGGGGACAGAATCCTTTTCTTTCACATGGGGTTACTTAGAATAAAAAATATAGTGAACTTTATGTTTTGAAAAAGTGCCCTCAAATTGATGTTCTGGGAGTTATAAACTAAAGCCTGGAAAGCCATTTCCAGGCTACAACTTCCAAATTAATCCCTTTTATAGTCAAACATATTCCTTCTCAGCAAAGTTCAATTTGTACTGAAGTTATAGTAGTCAGTCAGTGAATACAAATGAGATCAAATGGATAATGGCTAAATACTTTTGTCTAAAGCAAATATGCCTGTAGATCCCTCAAGCAGAGAAGCTTGCAAAGCAGGATACAACTGTAATGTCTCAGTGAGAAGGGCTCTCAACAGCCCCAGTGGACCTCTGGGGTAGAGACAGCCAGATGTAAATGAGGAACCAGGAGAAATGGAAAAGGTCCATGTGTAGAGAAGGCTTGCAGGGAGGCTTCCACATCCCCATTTGGAAGGGACAGCATGCAGAGGAAATGAACAGCAAGAATGGGAAGCTCGTCTGCAGTCAGTGTTGTGGTTTGAGCAGAGTCATGAGACCTTGGTGCACTGGTGCACACTATGGTCATGGATGGTCACAGGGTTTTTAAGAAGGATCAGCAGGGAAGAAGAGGAGTGAGAATTGCACTCCAAGTTGTTCACTGCTTGCACAGAGCTCATGTATGACTGTGAAGATGTACTACTGAAACCTATGAGTCAAGTTCAGAGAAGGGAGGAAAGTTAGTGATTAATGACTGCATTGAGAAATCTGTTACAGACTGTCTGGTCAAGAGAATACACTGGATGGGCCTCTCGATAGAGGGTTAAGAAAAGTGGGTTTGATTTGAGGCTTTGATTTGGTGTTCACAGAAGTCTCCTCCGTCTGGAAATCTACTCAAAGGGGAACACAGCATTGTGAAAACCTAGGCAGTCCCTAGACAGCACTAGGGATAATATCCTAAAAGGAAATGTTAGAGGAGTCAAACACGGTAAATTCTGACTTCCGCTGCTCACAAACAGGGAAAAACTGGTGGTGAGTGTCATCTGAGGCTGCAGTGACTACGAAATGATTTCAGACTCCAGAGAAAGGTTGCAAAATTATTCTGCAGAGGTAGGACTTGCGACTTCAGGACAGCAGCTGTGTTTTATGTAGGAAATTGCTAGGCAGAATCCCTGAGACATTGCCAAGAGGGAAAAAACACCAAGGAAAGCTGGTTGATTTTTAAAGAAAAAGAGATTTCAAAACCAATTGCCCTGTTATGCAAGACCAGGGAGCTGGCCTTGCTTGCCTTAGCCAGGGGCTTCTTAAAGGACTAAAATACAGAAAGAAAGACTGCAAGTAGTGGAAACGTGGACAGGTAATAAAGGCAGAGTATAAGACTTCAGATCCATAGTGATGAAATAAGGAAGGCCAAAGCCTGGCTACAGGTAAAACTAATTTGAGACACAAAGGGTAAGAAGGTGAGTTGACACTGAATGGTAGAGCTTCTGCAGAGGCATCTCTGCCAGGAGGGCCAAGTCTTCTGTAAGTTTTCAGGAGGAAGCCTGCTATTTTGAACAAAGAAGAAAACCTGATGACTATACTTTTCATGAATTTTGTTCGTATTAAAGACGTTATAATTGGGGTGAACCAGGTTACTGAATACGGTATGAACCAGAATCCCCACGTGGCATAATAGTGTTGATCACCATTAAGAGGGCTTCATTGCACAGGGGTTTACCTGCTTGCTGATTTGGATTACATTTCTTCCATTTCCCCCCCAGTTTCTGGGCAATGTTCACATTCCCCTTTTCCCTGGAGACACAGTAATAGTAATTTATTGCTAAAGGCTGCTCCGTTTCAAACTGCAGAGTTCAAACACTCGAAAATTAAAATGAAATACAAATAGTTGTGTGCTTTACAATTCTATTTACCTCCAAACCACATGTTTCTTCCTGGGGAAAGCAATCCTTGTGGGTCTACTCTTAACGATGTCTTCTTTAGCAGGAACAGCTGCAGTGCTTGCGGGATGAAAACATCAGGCTAAGCAAGCTGGTGTGTAAGCTAAAGGCTCTGAACTGTTGGAAGCAGAGCACTCAGAAGGCACAGCTCTCTGCAAAGCTGAGGGATGCTGAGAAGGTGGGATTTCCTTCCCATTTCCTCTGTTATCAGTGTCTGATTTTCCACAAAAATACTGGTCAGATTGGGCAGGCTTGCTGTTACTCAGCGAGCCTGGAGGAGCTCACGGCAACTGTGGATTTTAGGTCAAAAATCTAAACTTTTTCCTCTCTATATTGTGGGTATAATTATGGGCTTCAAATGTGAAGAGCATGAAACAAATCCCCGGTGCTTGCTTGTGGCAAGAGTTTAGGGAGTAGGCTACAGTACTCCTAAATCTGTTGTTGACTCACCTAGACATTGTATGAAAACTTACTATTTCAGAACCGACCAAAAAGATCCACAGACCTAAGTGAAAATGAAGTAGATTGTTGGGAGCTGGCTGAGGCTGTGGGTTTGTGGTGTTTTGTTTTTTTTTTTTTTAATTGGTATCTGCTTAAACAAAGCAGAACACAGCATGGGGTTTATAAATTTAATTAGAGAAATACAAGATGAAGTAGAAAAATGACTGACTTGAACTAAGTGAAGATGGATGGAAAGTGCCTCACTGCTTTAAATGAGGCCAATTAGAATGGAACAAACAGGTTATCAATTGTTATATAGGTTCATTAGCTGCACATGTCAAGCAAAGGAAAGGCAGAATGGATTGTATTTGTTAACTTAAATAGGGCGAAAACAAAATGGGTTTGTGTGCTTACTAATACTAAACCCAAATAAAACTGGATGTGTGTATTCTTAGCTCAGTTATATCAGGGAGATGCTAAATCATTACAATATTTTATTAAACTGATCAATCAGAGATGGATTGGATTATTGTAAATTTGTGTATTTAAATAAGAAACAAGAGCTGTCCTCACAGGATTTAAAAGAAAAACTTGAAACTGTGAAAAATAAATAGGAAAAGGTGGCTTTTTTAAAATTAGCAACCAGCTCACCTTGCTCAGACAGAGCTTTCTCGTGTCTGACTTTGGAATGACTCTGAAGATCTAAGAGTCTCCATTTCACTGTCCTCTACTCCAAGTGCAGGGGATGCTGGAGTTAGTTAGCTTTTTCCAGTTTAAATGGCTGGGGAAGGAGACAGGGCTGCTAAATCTGTGCCCGACATAGTAATATGTATATACATCCACATTTATATCTGTGGTTAAAACAAACAAAATACTCTGCCTGGAAGGAAAACAAACTTCATCGTACACATTTTTAGAGATAATGAAGGCATAAATAGATTAGTAGATGGACAGATCTTTCTAATGCGTAAGAAAAATCAAGGTTTTGCATTGCTCTGAGTTTGTTTGCACACAAAAACTTGAATTGTTGACATGTGAATATAATTCAAGATGTTAAGTTGTACCCATATAAAAGACTATCATACATTTACCCCTGCAGAGAACCCCTCTTGTCCATCCCCACTTTGCCTTAGAAAAATGTGCAGCCTTAATTAGAAAAAAGGAAGGATTCAATCCCACTTTACTAAAAATCTCAGAGATCTACCTTTTGAGAAACTCGCTGCTATATAAAGCAGTAAATCACTGCTCTGTTTCTGCATGGTTTCTGTTATGAACTTTCTGTTTACAGGAAGCTCTTCAGTACAAAAGAGAGTGTCTGAATGCTAAGATGATGGCAGAACAAGAGGTGACTTTGTTGCAGGGGCAGCTCATGTCCGTAAGGAGAGCTCTTGAAAAATCTCAAGCAGACAACGAAAAGCTAAACAAACAGCTACACAAACAGGTATCTCAATTCAGCTGATCCTGATTCACCAGCACAAGTTGAATTCTCCTCCCCATCTCAGTTGCTTTAATGGTGATTTTGCCTGCTGTTATTCTAGGAGAGAAACAGATTCAAAACTAACTGCATAATAACAGTTAGTGAAACTGGATTGGTATTTTATGGCATTGAAACAATGTGTTTGCCTGAGTGTTTGCACCATTGCAGGTAGAGAGAAGTAGGCAAAACACTGCAGCATCTTGAATAAACTTTGAGTCATGTACCAAAATGACAGCGAGAGGTAACACATTCTGTCTCATCAACAGTGCATCTGGATGTATGTTTTAGTAGTGGAAAAGACACTATTAATAATTTATTCCATATATTAAAAAATTACAGTACATATCTTGAAGTTACTAGTCTTCCACCCAATCACTAAATTTCAAGGAAACAGTCAGGGCTGTTGTCATTAGATCCAGAACAAATTCATTGCATGCATTTCTTTTCCCATCTGAACACCTTCATGGATGCATCACTGCCACAGCAAGCTGCCTTTCACTTCCACACATGGCTACGCACACTGAAATGACGCGTTCCTCAAAGTCAAACTGAAAAGCACACCCTTCACCTGCAATACTTACTGCCAAGCAACACGATTGTGTGGAAAATTAAGTCTTGTCAAACCAACTTCATTTAGTTCTGTAGCTAAGATTACAAGTTAGATAGATAATCGTAACATTAGAGGTGTCACACATACTTGGAAGGGCCTTGTAATGCTCGGCTTAGCTGTACCTAACTTTCGTACTTTACATTTTAGTATTACACAGTATCAATAAAAATGCCAAATGGATTGAGGGTAGGTGTTTTTAAATCTAAAAATGTGTTATTTTCATGAAATGAAGATGGTTTCTGATGGATTTCTGCAGTGGGTGGCAGCAGAACTATCAGTATTCAGCATTATTGCCAATGGCTTGGAAGTAAATATAAAATTATAAAATTTACCAATGGCATATTTAGGGAAGAACGTTGCTGAATTGGATAAGGCACATTTAAAGAATAATGATGTGGGCAGAGCGGGAGTACAGAATCATACAGATAGCTTGGTAATTTGGTTATCCCTCACAGAAGTATTTTGGTACCTGAGTAGATGAAAAATGAGAAGGAAGCAGGACTTGTGCAGAACAAAATGATCGCATCCCTGGACAGGACAGGGATTGTAACAGACAGATGACTGGTCATGTATTGTGGGACTGGAGAAGTACTGGATGGATGCTGCAGTCTTTTCCTTTATAAAAAGAATAGCACAGATTTGTTAAAAATGAGTTTGTATCTCTACACACAAGGCATTGAAATAATGCCACTGGTTCCAGAGTGTACTACTTAAAAAAGGTCAAGAAAAAAATTGTGAGAGTGCAGAGAAGAGTTAAGACAATTATTTGAGAGCCACAGGAGATTCTCTCTAGCAGAGGGCTCTCGAAAGGCTCAATCTGTTTGGCCTATCTGAAAGAAGAGTGATGTGATTTCAATCTACAGATATTCTTTTGTTGGGAGAGAATGGCAGATATTAAAGGGTTCTTAGGGAAAGGTATAACAAGAGGCAGTGTCTGAAAGTTGAGGCCAGACAAACTGAAAACGGGAAATTAGAAACAATACTTTCAAAATGTGATCAAGGAAATGACAATACATTTGAATACCTCCAAGTCAAGACCATTGCCTTTCTGGGAAACGTGGTTTAGCCAAACCAACTTGTTCATTCCACTACAAGGGTAATTAAGGGAAATCACATCTGATGGCTCAGTTGATCCATTCTGAGCTTATCGGTCTACAAAACTCCAACTTTAGTAAGGCTTAGAGAGCTGCTCAGTGAAAAATCTTTGGGGTATGACCGCTTTCAGCAATTTGTGTTCAGATTTTTCACCAGAGTGGAGTTGCCTTTGGCTGATAAATTGGTTTTCTTCACTGACAAGCTGTCAGTTTACTTCTGAAAGACCTGCTGCATCTACAGTCTTTCTAGATGCTGATTTTGTTGCTTCTGTTTTTCTTTGGTTTTTGACATCAGTTTCTACTTCTTTCTTTTCTTCCTGTTTTCTTTGCTTGGTACAGATTGTGATGCTGGTGTTTACAAACAGCAGAATCCACTTCACAATCCTTGGCTGTATAGGAGTGTTTGACCTGAAACGGGTGGCTTGTAACACCATTGCATTCGTCTGTGGCAGAGGTTCCTAAATGTAGCCATACATTTTTTATGTCTGTCTCTACAAACCATGTACAAACAGCATGTTTGAAAAAAATGTGCTCAATTCCCCCCTCCCTCCCCTTTCCTTGTTTATATATTGTTTTAAAAACAAGTTCCACATGCAGATGGGAGGCTGGCTGCACAAAGCAAATTACAGCAGACTGAGGAAATTGGAAGCAACTGCCGTCTTGTTTATTTGCAGTTGAGTGAGTTCTACACATGAATGCCATTTTGAGGCTTCTAACAAGTAATGATGTAAATACAACATTCTGTTCCCACCTTCCCTTGCACTCCCCATTTCCACAACCCAGCTTTTATTTCGGGTTTCGGTCTGGCTGTGGTCCTTTCATAAGATCACAGGATAATTCAGATTTGTTTACTAACATTTCATGATCTTCAGTACCAAGCCATGTGGGACTGGGCTTCTCCTCATTCAGCTCAGCTGGGCGCAACATCTGAGGACTGGTCATCGGGGTTTAAAAGGAAATCTAAAAAGGTGGGTGTGGGAATGGGGGAAAGCAATTTAAGCTTGAGTCCTGTCTGATTGTATGTTGTAGAAACAAATGCTGTTGGAAGTTGTACAGAGGAAGATGCAAGAAGCTAAGAAGAGACAAGTATTCAGTGCAATGAAAGCTGAAAACGTAGAGAAGATACTTGAAGAGATGGGAGAAAAAGAACAGAGAGTGAAATGCCTAACCAAGAAAGCTGGGCAATCCTCTACAGTGTGCTATCTTCAACAAAAGGAGGTCAAAAAGGAAATGCAGCAGGTAAACTCAATGCAGATTTGAAAAATAAAAGCCAGTATCTTTTCTGGAGGGATGTCTCCAGTTTTAACACTGTCTCACCATACCTGAGTGGATTCCCTCAAGAGTCTGAACTTCAAAGCTTGACTGGAGTCCTCTAAGTACTCTGGATGAAGGTCTTGCAGCAGGAGCATTGGCACTGTGCTGGGCCCTGCCAGCTGGGGCTTAGGGTCATGTTCTACCTATTGGGGGCATCTTGTGCTTTTGGCGCTTCTGAGGGCCTTCCTGCTAATCCTGGTTCAGGATCTTTGCTTGAGAATATGGGTATTATTCTCTTTATTTTAGATATGAACTGCCCAAGAGTTGGTGTAAGGTGCTGGTGCAATGGGAATGGAGGTGCAGTGCTGGACAGAACACACACACAGTCCTGGGGGGCTCACAGGGTGCAGCAGCAAGAGCAGCCAGAGGCTGGACTCAGTGGTTCTGGAGGCTTTGGCCAGCCACACGTTTCCTGTTGAAATGTCCCCCAGGGTGCCCCAAGCCTCCATTGTAGCTGCTGTCCTTGCCACCAGACTGAATGGGGAGCTCTGGAGCCTCACTCAGGCTCTACGTCCCTGCTGGGACTGTGTTCCCAGGGCTGCAGTGCCTGTCTCTTTCCTGGCTCTCCCTGTGACATTTCCCAGGCAGGGCTTCGACAACAGTGCTGCAGAGCTGACGAACTGCTGTCCTTTTGCTTTATCTGCTCTGCACTTGACATAAACCCTCTGTCCATACCTGTTTCACATACACTGTTTCCCAAATTCTGGGCTACCAAACTGGGAAGGGAGTTGCTTTAATCCAGTCTGGCCACAGAAATAGTATTAGTTTGCACTAAATTGATGCAACGGTACCAAAGTGATGTATTGAGTTTAAATCTGTCACTGTATTGATGATCATCAATTTAGCGTAACCAAGTAACCAGATCCACTTTGAACATTATCTCCCTGTAAAACGGGCTGTACATTTTTAATTACCTCAATGTAAAACCCAGTTTGGCCATGTAAACACAGAGGCTGTGTTTAGCACGGCTGGTAGAGCAGGCTCTTGGCTGTGAAATGTGCAGTGCTTCTTTTGTAGTGTAGCTTGCAGAACAAAAGATATCGTTTGGCAATGACTTGATTAGACTTTGAGTAGATGAATCCATCTATGAACTGATAACTTTGCTGCCACTGAAGTCTCCTTGTCCTTGCTTGATCTAGGAGGGGGAAGGTTTGTAAATGTATCTGAATGCCTCTCCCGTAAGCCAAGCGACGTATATTCTGTCTTCAATCTTCTAAAGCATCAAGGTGAAAGCATGGGCTGTTTGTTTCCCAGAGTCAGGATGACAAATGCCATTCTGCTGGGAATAATTTCTCAGGCTGCTGGCAGGTTTCCTAACTGAAATCAGACGAGAGCCTTTTCCGCAGCCAGAGCGGTTGGTGCACACATGGGACCACTGATTCCATCGGTGTCTGTCTTTGGCGAGGTTCTGAACTGTTCTGCTGTGTTTACAAAACAGCCCTTCAAGAGCAGGGAAGTCAATGGCTGGATCAGCCTTTGAAGAGAGCAGAAAGGAAAATGGCAACTGCAGCGGGCAAGCTTTTATTGCCACGCAACAATCCCAGCTGCAGCTAGCACCTACGTGGTCATTACCACTAACAAACTCTATACTTAAACTTAGTTAGCAAATTACAGTCTGTGGGAGAGATAAGGAAAGAGCTGCTTTTTTTCCCCCACATACCACTGACCTAAAAATGGAGGCAGGGTCTTGTCTAATTAACGTTATGTGCAGAGAACAGTGATAAAAGGCCTCTACATCGTTTTTACCTTCCCCCAGCAATGCAGATTCCTATTAAACAATAATGAGAATGTCAATTTGCCTATTTGTGCTGTGTTTTGCATTCAGAGGGATTATGGATATGTTTAGCAAAGCTGTAATTACAGATTATTTCAGCCAGCAAGAAGTGATGGCCTCTCATTCACAAAAGCACACAGGACAAATCTTTTCCTTTAAATCCAGGTCCCTGCCTTGAAGCAGAGCTGTCAGATGATGAATTTTTTGTTGTTGCCATTAATTCCTTTACCACCTTTTAGACCAGAAGCCAGTTAACCCAAGAGTACAGCTTAAAATGGGAGGCGTTCCAGGAGGCTGATGAACTGCACTGTCAAGTTTATAACTTGGAAACTGCAGTTTCCCAGAGGAATGCGACTCCAGGTGAAGACAGATTGTGTGTTGTAACCCTCTTTCTTGGGGAAATAAGTCTTATGAGTATGTGTCCGTGTCTCTGTATCCCTCCTTAATTCTTGAAGCAAGAGGCAACTTAAGCCAAATATGAAAACCTCCTCTGTAATTAAAGCATTTATGAATGAGGAGAAAGACCTAAAACAATCTTGAGGAAAAGTCAGACAACTCAAAAGCCATATCCCTTCTTACACCACAGCTGCTCAAGCAGCACAACACACACTGACTCCTTAATTAATAACTTTAAACCATAACTTGGGCTGCCTTCTGCTTTGGAGGGATACTGTGGAAAATATGAGGGCAGCAGCCTTTAGGGGAGGTGGCAATTAGGAAACACAAGGATCCTGAGTATTGGGAAACCAGGCTTCATTAGTGGCTCTGGTATTACTGCAGCTTCCTTACAAATGCTGCAGGACAGCCAAAACCGGCCATACCCTTGTGGTTTGATTAGACATATGCCTATAATTGCAGGTACCTTTAGAGGATCTCAAAAGAGCAGTGAGAGCTTTCTAGCCCTTAACTGAACTAACCCAGAACTTCAAACTTTTAACAAAAACCTTTCCTCTCAGCTGTGCTGTTAAGGAACTCTTTAATGTAACAATTAGGTAATTCACGTAGCATAAAAACAACTTGGTTAGGGATTTCTACTCCTGTCTGAAGTTGGCTCTGTGGCATCACCGTCCCACTGTGAGTCTGACAAATGCATGCAGAGATGGATGAGTTAATGTACTAGAAATTTAGGTAATGGGAAAAAACCTCCAATGATCTTTCAAGGTGCATTTCTATGCCAGGAAACACGTGAAGTACCACAAATTTAACAAGTCTGCAGGAAAATGTTAGTTTACTCCTGCCACAAGCAACTGAGAAACACTCATTAGCACATTGCTGCAGACATAAACCAAACATGGCAATATAAAGAACAATATAAAGAATCTTTAATTAATGCACAAAGATACTTGGTTTATCTGGCTTTAAATCAATCAAGTTCAGGGGAAAAGTTGATGCAAAACTTCTAAGTTGCATTGATGCTGCTGGGCACAAGAAGAGCAGCTGCGACAGGAGACGAATTCCACCCCCAAGTGAGTTACCATCATTAAAACATGATGCAGGGCTGGAAAAATTTAGCTGAGGAGTTTGGATTTCTCCACTCTCAACACAGGAACTCCATCAAACTATAAGATATGTAGTCGGAAAGCTGTTAAAACTCTACAGTGTATTGTAGCTGCCTTTTTCCTTGGGATCCTTCCATGGCTGTTGTGAGGTTTGATGGTGTGTGGTGTTTTTTTCTTTCCTTTCAAAAAGGCGGAAGGAAGACTTCAGGGCTGTTATCCCATAGTACAAGCAGTCTAAGAAGCACTCTTCCAGGTAACAAATCCATATTAAATAGCTATCATTTTTATCAGTACTAGCACTTCTCATAATGTAATCCAGGCTTGCATCATTTAATGATTTGGCTTTTCTATTAGTTCTAGTTGCACTCTGTCACTACTCTGGCACTTCAGACCTATAGCATTTGGCTAAACCTGTTTGTATATGGGTGATAACTGTGACTTGCAATAGTCCTGTTTTGACTGTAAAAGCAAAGATGTTTTCAAAACAGGTCATGTCAGCTTCAGGAACTGCCCAGAGACTACAACTTCAACCAGTCTGTAAGAATAATCTGTAGATTTAGCAGTCTTGTGACATACAGCCTTCAGCTCTCCATTTCTTCTCCTCCATCTTCATATCCTCCTCTTCTTCTCACTCCAGTGCACTTGGCTGTGACCTATTTCAGTAATGTCATGCAGTTTCTACACGTCTCTCTGGGTTCATGTGACGTTTGTGCAGTTGGTCTTTTCAAGCCCCTGCTTCAGGATGCACAGATGCTGAATGCAGTTTGACCAGAATGGGTAGCTGTGCACTTTGAGCAGCTGCCAGCTGCTCTCCTGCTGCTGCAGCAGGAGACCAGAGTCCCTTGGACACATACCCTGAAATAATGCCAGAAACAGCTAACCAATGTGGTCTGAAACATCTTAAGATCGTATCTGAGAAGGAGGAACACTGTCTAAATTAACAAGCACAGGATTACAACAGCTACTCAGCAAAAATACCTTCACCTTTTTACCTAAGGTTAGTGGGAAGGGTTAACATGAGGTTAACAAGTGCCAGAGCGACACCACATTGTACACAGATAAAAATCAATATTAAATCACGTTATGGCTGACAGCAAGTACAGCATTTGATTCAGTCAGGAATTAAGCAACCGAAGGGTTGGCAATAAGTAGCAGCATCTCTGCTTTTCAAAAATCTACAACCACAGAGACTGGAATTCAATAGGAATTCCCTGTCACTGGGAACAGATCATTAACGTTTACCCCTTTAAATCTGGACTTTCAACAGGACTGGGAAAGACAGGACTTGCAGGGAAAATAGTCACATATCATGAAACAGACTGGGGGCAGCAAGAATTTTCTGTTTTCCTGAGATGTCTCCTGCTGGCTGAATGAATGCTGATAGGCTCATTACCATGAATGAAGAGTGTGTGGTTCACTGCAAGAATTGCAGATAGTTGCAAATAGGTTTTGCTCTCCTTTGTGTCATCCAGGAACCACTTTTGCCACACTACACAATCTATTATTTTAATAGTCCTATGCTGAGTACACATAACTTGTTTTGGGTTGGGTTTTTTTTCCCCTCTTCACCCTAACATTGTGCTTAAAGGTCAAAAACAATAGCTTTTGTGCTTGTAGGAGTTCTCTTTAACTCAGTGTTGTTGGTAACACTCCAGGTTCTGCAGCTCAGGTCCAGCATACCAAGCTTTCTGCATCTACTCGGCATGGAGCTTACCAGCAGCACCATTTGAATTTTGACCCAAGGGGCACCAATGGAAAAAGAGGAATCACTCAGAGACCAAAGACAGTAAGTAGTGGTGGCATTGGCCAGAAGCTGCTGGGGTTGCAAAATAAGCAACTTTTTTTGCTAGTTAGCAAGCTGCAATTTCTAAATATAAATACAAGCAAGTTTTATCTGGACAGCGAGTCAAATCCCTTTGAAGATGTTCAAGAACAAGGTGATGAGTATGTATAGCTAGCAAATGGGGGGAAAAAAAAGTGTTCCAAATGTTCCAAAAACTGACTAAGGCAGCAGAAGAGAGATATTTAATCAGCAATATTCCAGCAAAGAGTTATTTTTTTAATAGCCTACCCTGGTTGGTGACCCTCTGTACGTTATTTCGGCTTTCAGGTGCCTAGCAGATGGAAGGAGATAATGGCAGAGAAGTTATCATCACATCAAAAGGAAAAGCTTCTTCTCACCCGTCCTCATGCAGCTACAGAAGCAAAGGCTAGCCCAGAAGTAAAATGAAGGGTATTTTTAAATGGTCTCAGGGCATTTTAGAAAATGCCACTGCCCTGGCAACCTCGAAGTAAAAGAACAATTTATATACAAATCCAAGACAGGCAGTAATACTCCAGGTTCTGCAGTTACTGTGCATTTGTACTTCAACATATTTGGATGCGGTGTTCAAGTGGCTCCAGTCTGTTAATCTGCTAATCCACTTGAGGTAGCGGGAGGTGCAGATGCCTCCCCTGAAAAAGAGCAGTCACTGCATGTCCTCTCTTCACAGACACCACAGTGCAGAAGGGCCAGGCCATCAGTCAAAACTAAAATGGCTTCCTTTTTATTGTGGTAACCTTGAAACATGGTGGTGCAAAACAGAGTTAAACACTTTGAGCAAAAGCATTAGATCTGGTGCCCGTTTTTTTTGTTTAAAAAAAAAAGAGCCACCCAAGCCCAAACTGCTTTCCTACTGCAACCCCAGACCACCACATCCTGCTTCACACTGTGCTCTCACCCTCCCCAAAGTTGCTGCCAGTAAACTGAACATTTCATGTCTGTTTAAAGATGGCTCATCAAAAGCATCAGCATCTCCACCTTCCCTAGCACCTTCTCTCTTCCCTCTAGAAAGGGGAAGAAGGGCAGCTCTTTGCACAATGCTACACTAACTAATCCAGGAATAACAAAAAACAAAAGCAGAAGTTTTCCTGCATTTCTCTCTCAAGAAGTAGCTTGCTTTTCATAGCCTGGCCAATAAAGAACTCAAAAAATTCTTTCAGAGATGTGTCAAATTGTATCACAGCTTTTGACAAGTTTGTAGTCTAACCTATGTCGTTTTCAGCATCATCCACATCCCTGGATGCTAATATGAACGACAATAAAATTCCATTACTTATAAGAAGAATAGAGAGATATTTAACATCTGAAATTGAATTCAGCTACATTTAACAGCATTACATTGGTTAAATACCCAGTAAAGGAACTCTAACTTCTGTTAGAAGTGCCACAGTACTTAGACATAGAGGTTTCCTAGAATAAGGCTGACATCTTTCACCATTACTGAAACAAGTTTTATTTCATTCAAGCTTGCTGCTACATCAAAACAAGTCACAATTTACTTAGAAAGCTGTGGATTCGGTTGTCAAATAACGAAAGAGATCTTTTTAAAGTATGCCTTAAATGAATGACAAGGTGACTGACAACTATCCAAGGTCAGTTGTCACTACAGAAGCCAAATGTGATTCTAGCACATTCCAGAAACCAGATGCCTCTTTGGCAGCGGAACAATATCATCAGTGTGAAGCACTTATGAGCCATTGTAGCAGTAAAAAGGAAAGAGCTTTTCCTTTAGTCTCAGGCTAATCACAGCTTCTTAAAAAAAAAACCAAAAGCTTCAAGTATTACTCCATTTAATACAGCAAAATTTATAGAGCATTTCTGAATGAATGCTATACCCCCAGAAAGCTACCTTCAAAGAACAGCAGCAACACATGATTGGTACTATCAGGATAAACAACTGTGCATAGGTTTTCAGTGCTGCATTCTAACAAAAAAAACTTAATTCAGTCCTTGATTGTGTGCAATAAATGGATGACTTTCTGGAAGGCAACAACAATTTTAAGCACATCAAGAAGCTTTAGGTCTCCTCCACTTCCAAACAGCATTTCCAGAAACACTACTACTGGCAGTTTCCAGTAATACAAGATCAAGTTATGTATTGCCTACTGCCACATTCACACTTCATTCACCATTGACAAAAGCATCAAGGTCACGATGTGAAACTACTGAGGTCACTTCACTCGGTTATCATTTTAGTCAGCCTGCAGCTACAGAATCACACATCCTCTCTTCACACGTTCAAGCGTACTGACAGTTATTCCATAGTAGCAAATATCCTCCTCTTGCTCATGCAATCAAGAAAGAAATAAGGCTCAGAGAAATAGCTTTTTCATTCAGGTCAAAGATCTTAATGTGAAAAGATGCTACAATGCTGGGGGTTAACAGCCTCCCTAGAACCACAGACTGCATCTAGTATTACAAGCTTTGCTATTGGGAAGAGGAGCATTAGGCCTTACAGGTTGTTCCAAGTTCCATTTACTGAATGCCTTGCTTTTCATTGGACGACTAGCAAACAGGGTTAAGCATGGAAAACGTGACATGAGAACTCTTTTGGAAGTGATTTTAAGTCTGAATCACTGTTGCACACACCAGATAGAAAGTTAGAGTAGAAGTAACTTCACTCTTCGAGTCTTTCTTTCTCTCTCCCTACAGAAATTTCTCAACACCTACAGAAAATAGTTTGTACCTCCAGAAAGTCGGCAGGAAGTCCCCTCGGAGATTGCTCACGTTAAAGAACATTTACAAGTACGATTCCATTCAACAGATTTTATTTATCAATTTGGTTTTGTGATTACAACTGTTTCGGTTTTCTTCCACTGAAGACAGAAGTACAAACTTTTACAGCAACACTTGCAGAGAACATTCGTAAGATAACAGCTTGATATTTGCACAAGTTGGCTTCCAGAAAAAGCCAGAAAACTTGAAGACTCACTACAGTTCAGTGCCTAAAACTGATTTAGGGGCAAACACAACTACAGATCTATAAGCTACCCTCCACTTCAAAACACAAGGCCAAGAATAACTGCAAGCTGTTACCTCAGGTTTTTTTGCTAGTACACAGCACACATCAGCTGACGCTGCCATTTCACAAGGGTGTGACTACTTCCTAGAGTGAGGCAGCCAAGTAGGTGGTGAAGACGTATAACCCAGCCTCCCCTCCCCCCAGACAACTGAAGGAGAAACAATCCCAGCCACAACTCTTAAGCTGTGGGTTTTACCTTGTTGACAAGGCTCGTGAGCAAGCAGTGCATAGTGCAGGCCTTCCAGAACATGGCTAAATTGATAAGAGTACAAGCTTACACTCTTCAGATTGGCATCTGGACATGTCAGAGATCCTGGGTTTCCTAAAGTCTCAGAAAGTAGCAATTGCTGGCACCAAGAAAAATTTAGTAACTAAGGCAAGGTATCCCATCTATTCTCTTAAACAAAATTTGAGGCAAAAGATTAAGCAACTTTAAGGCACTTATAAAAAATACTTTTCATCTGCTTTACCAGCACATTTTATCAGCAACCTAAATCAGGTGAGCATAGCTCACAAGTAAGCATTTTAGCAACGTTTTACAGAGCAACAACTTTTTTTTTGTGGCAACATCTTCCATGATGTGAAGAGTTCGGTAACATTTTTCTGCCAGTTTCCCCAAAAGACAGCCCTCTGAGGCCACAAAAAAAAACCCCAACTTACATATACACTAGGTATACAGTTTGCTTTGCTGAGCTGAAGAACTGTCACACTTGAGAAAGAGTATTTATGCTCATCTCCAAGCACAGCATGTAAGCTCATGGGTATCTTTTTGAATAACAATAAAAAAGTAGTTAAGTTTCAAGATGGGGAAAGGTCAGATTAGGTGATTTCACAATAAGGCTAAGGATATACCATCTAACTCACCCACATACTGTTGCTGGAAACTGGCTGCACACTCTTGCTGTTTTAATAAACCTGAGCTGATTGTCTTAAGTTCTGTTAAGAAAACCAGAAGCTAATCAAAGATACAGTACTGGTAACTTCTGTATTTTGTACCAATTTGAGTTTTCTATGTAGCACAACAAAACAATGCAATTCAAACTACAAGAACACACACACAAAAAAGCAACACTGTGCACTTTTAAGTTTCCAACTGCAGTGCATCTAACTTGCTTAAGTTCTACTGCCATGACTATTTTCTGCACTGATGCTATCATTTTGTATTGGGTGCCAAATTCCAGTCAAGTCAGATCTAGTAAGACAGTACTACAGATGATCCTGAAATTGATGATCAAGGGCTATCAGCAAAAGCTGTGTATTACGTGCTACTTTTTACTTCCATTTTTCCCCAGTAGGTTTATTTTCACAGGTACTCAAGTCAGTCTACATTGGAGATGAGGTACCTTTGATAGTCAGGATCACATCCTCAGGTAGTTGATCCAGCCAAGGAACACAAAAAAAAAAAAAAAAAAAACCTCAAAACCCAACCTATTTGGCCAAATAGGTTTCTTTAACCACTTCACTCCTGGGCGACACAAACCTGAAGCCAGGAAGGGAGGAGGAGAAGGAACAAAAGGTGTAGCCTTGGCAGCCCCAGGACTACAGCAACCCTGACTAGGATCAAATCAGCAGATCCTTTAACTACCCTTAACTGCTCCTTCAGCACACAGACATTCTTAGAGGCTAAAAAAGGAAAAAAACAACAACAAACTCCTGTAACTAATTGCAACAGATTTAAGAACCATAAGAATAACAAAAACATCAGAATTTCCCAAATATCGGTATTTCAAGTATAAATCGAAGTCGTTGCCTTTTCATACAGGGAGTGAACTGAATTTCATCACTAGTTTTATGGTTCATTTTTAGGCCAGAACAAAAGGTAAACAACTCAGTTTCTGTTTGTGGCTGAACATTACTGCCCCATGCTCCCTCACCCAAGGTCAACAAGCCACTGTTATTTAGGGTCAAAAGTTCTTAATCTGGAATGTTCGAGTCACATGTATTTTCTATTTAAAACAACTTAATGCTTTTACTGATCTTTGAAATAGGTGGGATGCCTATGGATTCTTCAGTCTTTTAAGGCACTAATCTTCATCTTACCCTTTAGAAAGATTATCCCTGCCTTCCTTTTCCGTCCTCAAAACTAATTGGAAAGGACATAGGATTTCTGTTTGGAATGCAGTATTTTATCAGGCAACCTTTATTTTTGTCTAAATAAAAAAAGACTATGGGTCTGTTAAGACATTCTCTACCTCTACGATTTTGTTCATCTTTCTAGCAACACACTACAGGAGCCAAATGCTGGTACAAATGATATTTCACTCCCTGAAGTCAGTCACCAGTAATTCACATCTTGATAAAACTGAAGGGATACCATATCAAATGTTGATTAAATTAGCCTTCAAAATAAGTCATCGTGAGATTGTCCTACTTGAGACAGTGTTGCCACTGAATCAGAAACTCTGAACATCTACATTTGGCATATCAAGAAGTCCCACAGCAGCAGCCACTAAAGGAAAATAAGACAGCCATTAGAACCCATGCAGCATATCGCAAGTAATCCTGTTGAAGAGCTTCGTATCACCTCTTGCCAAGTATAAGGTTGCAAAAATATTCTTTTAAAGTCTTCATTTAGAGATTTAAAGGGTATTACGAACCGCTGTCTTCCAAGAGCAACAGCAAGTATTTTGGTTCAGTGAACTACAGGTGTTGGGCTACTAGTCCATTGGAAGTGGCAGGTCCTAAAGAGTGTGATAGTTTCGGTCTTTTGACTTGCAGAATTTGTACAGAAAGAAAACAACAGCCTGCAGACCCAGAACAAGGACAATTCCACCTATGAAACTTGCAGCATCAAATGTAGATTTGCGTGAAGAAGGTGCAGGAGTCACAGTAGCATTTGTACCTGTTAAACACCACATTAGAGTTTGTGAGTGTGCAGTGCTCACAACAGTTGTACAGGTTTTAGTATTGGTTTCGTATTAAGATTACTTAAAACATCCAAACACCAATGAGAAAACAAAAAATAATCAACAGTAAAGTCAGCAGCTACATTTAGATTAGTGACTCTGAAATTATGATTAACTACTGTTTGTACAAGGCTAAAGCTTTTTCTAGCCAAACTGCTCTGAGACCTCAATGCTGATCAAGTCTCACCTAGATTTTGTCCTTCAAAAGTCACGCTTTCCTCCTTTACATAGAAATGTATTATTGATGTGCTCACAATCAAAACACTTTCCAAGCTTTGCAGCTTGCTCCGTTTTTTTCCCCCTTACATGCAAATTAAGTTATCTTCCATCTACTGTATTTTACCCCAAGAGGTATGCTTAAAAGAAATCAGCTGAAGCCACATCACGCATGAATCTGGAAGTAAAAGCCATCTGCTGATGGCTAGTTTTGAAGAACTTTATGTCCCGAGAGCTTTTCATGAACCGGCACATTCAGACCTGGCACCAAAACAAAATGCTTTCTTTTTTTTAATAGGTATCCCATTACTATGCTGCAAGTGAAAAACAAAATACTGCCTTCCAGAGTGAGTTAACAAGTGACTTCCAGACACACTATTAAAAGCAGCCAGCTGATTTGGTGTGAACATCCCTCTTCTGACTTTTAATACCTTACCAACTAGCTATTTCTACCTTGCTACACACATACATCATCTTAAAATTACACAGGCCATAACGTGACAACTGCAGATATACCAGTACTACTTTAGTCTTGTCACATCGGTAACTCTTTTAAGGTGCTTTAAATTAATAGCTACTGGTAGTTGTTACCTGGAATACTGGGTGTTGTGACAGCTGAAGTAATGGCAGTTGTAGATGGAGGAGCGTGTGTAGTTACATTGGTGATGTTAGCTGATTGAGAGAAGACAGTATATACATAACAAACTTCAAGAGCAAAGTTTTCAAGCACTCAAGTTCTCTGCAAATTATTTGTCTTTTATAGCTTAAACAAGGATAAGCTTTAAACCTCAGACTGTACCCCTCAATTTAGACATCCAGCTGCATGATATTAAGCCACATTTCTACAACAAGGATTTCTTTTCCCCAACTTGCATACCATTATTATCAAAATATTTCAAGGTTCTCTGCAGATCAGTGATTCTTTGTTCACATAAACCACTCTGAAATTCTACCATGTGAACAAGAATCAAGACAGCTGCTTTAAGACAACTGAAAATCTGCATCAAGGCAAAGGACTTACATTAAACAGCCCTTAGAATAAGTATTTATTGTACTAAAAGAGTATTTAATGCTGTATCTCTACCATAGGAGGTAAACACAGGACAGTAAAGCTTCCTCTTTCTCCTCCTGTCCCCAAAACACTAACTGTGAATATGACATCACTGGAATAAGCAAACACTCACATGTAGCTAGACTATTCCCCAAAAGCTCTGCCATTGTCAAGCCAAACTGTGTTGCTGAGCACCATCCCCACTCCCCCTCCCAGATTAGCATAAGTAAAAATTAATTGGTTTTCCACTATGTGCCTGGGACAACCTGTGCCAACCAACATTTGTAGGTTTACTGAAAGCTAAACATCACCCTACTGCACATTAGCCTGTTCTAAGCCTAATCAAGTACCAACTTACTGCCTCCGAAGCTCCCTTAAGCAGCAGATGCTTTTAAAGATGAGAATTCTTTAACTTTGCTGTTAACAGCACATGCAAGAACAGAAATGTTTTAACTGGGCAACAAAAAAGAACAAACTCTTAAGAACTCATTAGTGGAAATAACTAATCCAACTGAAACAATTACCACTGAGCCAATTCCTTATTGCACTGGCATGAAATACTTTCTCTGCTTAGAGTCTTATAAAATCCCCTTCTTCTAAACCTAGGGACCATTTATGTCTTCCATACATCAGAGGTTTAGCAGTCACGCTACTACAGTGATCTGTGGAAAAAGCCCTTGCCCTTTATTGTATTCACCAGCTCCTAGTTTACTGCCAGTCTACGTTCAGCAGTACTACATTACCTATAGTAGTAGGAACAGTGGTAGTAGAAACAGGTGTGGTAGCATTGGAAGGTGGTGTAGTACTATTCGAGGGTGGTGTAGTACTATTCGAAGGTGGTGTAGTACTATTCGAAGGTGGTGTAGTACTATTCGAAGGTGGTGTGATAGCATTGGAAAGAGGAGTAACTGTAGGAGTTATAAAAGAATAAAGAGTTATGTTAGATTTACTGACAGCATTTAACTAAAAAAACACCCCACCGCATCCAAAATGGAAGAGCAGCAGGCTGAGTTCTAGGGAATTCATATAGCACTGAGTTCTGGTTTAGTTTTGATTTGAAACTACAAAGCAGTTGCATGATCAATCCACCACACTAACAGCAAAAGTTTCACAACTGAATACATGGAAAACCTTGTCACAGGCAGCCCAATAAAGCCAGTGTTCGACTGGCAACTCAGGATTCCTCAAAGCAAACAAAAAGGAGAAGATTCCTACTGCACAAGGATGAACTGTGTGTGCTACGCACAACAAGAAGCCACGTGTTCTTTAGCGGCATGGTTGGACTCACCTAGACACGAGTATTAAGAACTTTTATTTCCTGTTCTATATCTTAAAAGCAGAAAATCATATTTTGAAGTCCACTTCTTGACAGCTTTCAGAAAAATTAAAATTAGGAGGCTTTCACAGAAGTGAAATTCAGGATTTAATCTAAATTATTAGTATTCTGGGGAGGAGACTGGAGAATCGGGAAAAGAATATTCACATTAAATGCTTCATGTTAAACAATGTGAAAGTTGAATATGTAAATACTTACTGGAACAGCTTTCTTCAACTGGACATTTGTATTTATCTACTTCATTTCCAGCTACACATCTGTCACCTGTCAGAAGAAACAATAATATTTACAGCAGCAGAACTGTCAGGTGTTTGAGACACTATTCCTAAATACTTAATGAACTGTTCCTAGGACAAACTAAACACCATCTTCTACAAGCACTTCAACCTGCAGAACTTCAGTATTACAGTTAGAAATTACAAAAGTTTTAGTCTTTTCTTTCACTGTAGTTACTTTACCACTCAACACTTAAGAAATTCTTAAACGTGGTTATGCGCTATTTTGGATTAAAAGTACAGTTTGGGTTTTTTTTTATTAGAGCCTGCAAAATTAGTGTTTCTCCTATTTGCAGCATTTTTCAAGTTAAACATTTTGCATCTCTATTGTGTCATCATAAAAAAACCTTACTGTCTCAAAAAATTCTATGAGCAAGCAAAACTTTAGTTCCAGCTTTTCAATCAGATATTCAACCTTGAAATTTTTGGAAGGCTGTTTTTTTCTTCTCTGCTTGCACACCTTTCTCCACTGACTCAGACATCAACTTCTCCCTCAAGGAAGTTACACAGATCCCTTGGGTGTTTGTGGTATCTGCCTGCTGGTCAGGCACCACGTCTAGAATTCAGAAAAAAAGAGCTTCTTGAAGGACATTCTTACACTGGACAACTTGCGCTCAAAATCCTTGCGCTTGGTTATGAAGAATCATAGCCTTCACATACAACCTTTCTTGGTCATCTACAATCAAGTGCTACAAATATTACTATTTAAGTCAGGCCATTCTCTTATTCCATTTGCACCTCGCATAAGTAGTCCTCAGCTGGACTGTTTGAACTTATGTAAGTCTTGCTATGACTATGTCAACAGGAACTTCACATCCTCCAGGACTGCGTATCAGAGGTCACCTAATGTAGTTAAATCCAACTCTCCTACGATGGGGAAAAACAAGGCTCCGATTGAGACCAGCTAATGCTTCCTTGGCTCTGTCACGTTCCTTTCAGTAGGTTGCAATTCTCAGTTACAGGAGCACTATTCTTAATTAATCTTAATTTAATGGACTTCTCTTCCTCATTGTACTTCATTTCAGGACTAGTGGTTGTGACCAGGTCCATGACAAAAAAATCTCAAAAGAGGCTGAAGCACAGGGATGTGCCTGCCTGTCAGAATCCACTCCTAACTCCTTAATAGCAAAAACATGTGACTGGTTCTAAAAACATTCCAAATCATCTGGAAAATACTAGCTTATCAACAGCACAGATTGAAATTAGAAGCCTTAAAAACCTGGGATTATTTTGAACGTGTTCAGCCGTTTCCACGTAAGAACTTGAAATTTTTAATAACAGATGCAAGTTGTAAGCTGATGCTCCATTAGGTTACCAAACCTAAAAGTGTATTTGTGGAATGAACATTAATATAGATTAATTAGGTCTACTTAGGTTTAAGGTTGGCATAGCATACCGAGGATTGTCACTGGATGGTCCTGGTTATTTGCACATCTGATCCACTTGCAGCCTGCTGCATTTGTGTCATTAGCAATACAGGAACTGCAGTCAGAATGGTTTGCACAAATGTCTTAAAAAAAAAGAAAAGAAATGCATTGATTAGGACAAAATTACCACTACCCAAAGAGCAACTTCACTCACAGAAGCAACTCCCATGTACATATGGGAAGGTATTCACTTATCTCCTAGGTTAAGGCACAATCCTTCTTAGAGAAGTAACTAGAACTGTAAGCTGTTAAGTTTAACAAATGCAGTTGACAAGAGACAAATACTTCCCTTCAGACACTGCTGATACTCTGAAACTGGACCCAAAACATACAACAATGTAATGTCCAACTATAGCAAACTCAAATAATAGAAGATAAACTCTCTGATGAAGTTACCAAGGTCTGCTCAATTAATTTTGTAGGAGTTCATTGAAACCTCAGATGTTAAGAGCTCTGTTCCTTCCGATTACATTTTTCTTTTAGGTAACACAGCCAGCTATAAACAACTCTAGCATAAAAAGCAACCAAAGTATGCAAAACAAAGACAAGAACTCAGAGGAAATGCATATAAAGGAGAGCAGATGTAAAGTCTTTCTACTGCTATTTTGACCACAGCAGAAGCAATCAACCTCACCAGCCCAGCTTTTGCGTGTCAATCTCAATCAAGCATTATTGCCTTAAAACCACAACGACAACACATCCACTATCTGGATCAAGTAAGATCATCTCCAAATCTTAAGTTTTACTGCATTAGTTTTAAGTAATGTTTATTCATGCAGACATCATACTTGGAAAACCCACATTCAACTCACAACTTCTCACATCACATACTCTCCAGCGCATTTCACATCACATCCACCTACTCCAGGCACCTTTGGGGGACCTTTTCTTTTTCTCCACTCTGCTCCCTAGTGAAGAGAATGCTGCTATTCATAGATCTTTGGCAATCAGCATGGTAACCTACCTCTCGAGATAACAACTATGAACGCATTAACCAACTACAGCATTTTCATCATCTGAATGAAGCCTGTATCTACCTGAGCCTTCTCTTGGCTCAGGATCAGGTTAGGAATATTGGTGCTATTTCTTCACTTTCAAGAAATGTAAGAAGATATGCAGACACCTTTGTCAGTTTGCATCAGTGAGGTATGCAACAAACCTGCCCTGTTTTCTTCAGAAATAAGGTGCTTAAAAAACTCCTAGGAGCCGTGCGCCAGTTTGGAGGTTTTTTCCTGAAGTCTCTTATCCAACAAATTCACTTACTGTTCTGTATGTACGTGTAAAGAACAATCAGAGCAGGCACGAGCCTCACCTCTGAAGAATGAGCAACATCCTCAGTAGTGCACAGAAAGTTTAGCACGGTCCATCTGTGAGGGCAGTCCGTGCAGCCAGCTCACACGAGTGCACCAGGACTTTGTTACTTTCAAAACAACTTCCCCAGACTAGCAATGGGGAAGCGAGGCATCGGGCAAGAGTGAAAAAAGTCAGAAGACGTTTTCACCGCAGCAAAAGGTTTCAGGGACGTGTTAACTTTCCGAGTTAAGTGTCAGATGTTCCTCCAGTGCTACTACTGCTGTGAAGGGCTCTCTTCGGGCCTTTATGGGATAACAGCAAGCTTCCCCAGCTCTCCCCCTCAGCAGACGCCTGCTCTTCACCGCATAAATTACTCTGGCACCACGAATTCAGCTCTTTCGGCGTAGGCAAGCCCGCGTTTGCTCTCAAGATAAGCCTGCTCGTCGTACTGGCTCTCACAGGGGGTGAATTCGGATATTCCCCTTTACGCTACTAGGCGGATACGAGGGAACAAGCAGCAGCAGCCTGTCCCGCTGGCCCGACAGCGCCCTCTCCCGCCGCGCCGCACAGGCTGTTAACCCCTGACTCCTGGCAGCCCTCACGCAGCTGCCGCTGCCCGCACGGTGCCCGACACAGGCACTCGGCCGTCGGGGCTGGGGCTGAAGAGGCANCTGTGCAGGCGGCACATTGTGGTCCTTGGCCGCGTAAACGCTTTAGCAAATAGCTCACAGAGCCACAAAGATTAGACGGAACGGGGACAGGGCAGCGCTGCTTGTCGGCAGCTCCCCGCAACGCGACCTGTACGAAGTTGGCAAGAAACAGAAGGCGCCGGCCGCCCGCCCGCCCGCGCTTGGCCGCCGGGCACAGGGCTCCCTGCCGCCAGGCGCCCGCTGCGCGGGGCACGGGACGGTGCGTCCCGCACACACCCCAACGCTGCGCGGCGAGGGGCACAAACGACAAGTGACGGAGCCGGAAGGTAGGGCAGGGTACAGAGCTCCGCAAGCTGCGGCCGGAGCGCCGAAGGGGGCGGCGCGCTCGCAGCCCGGCGCGCGCGGAGCAGCCCGGCGCGCGCGGAGCAGCCCGGTGCGCGCGGAG